>MU385731.1:99458-566092 GCA_022497155.1 Whalleya microplaca | reverse complement strand
CTATTTTTTTTTTCCGTTGGGCGTGTACCTTTTTTATTTTCTTTCCCCCTCTAAGTTTTTGTTTTTAATACAAAACCATAACCCCCCCCCCCCCCCCCCCCCCCCCCCCAAAAAAAAAGAGTAGTTTTGCCGTATTTGCTCTTATGCACGCCAGTCATATATTTACATATTGCTTGTCATGTATCTCATGTGACCGAAGAAAAGATCCGAGGTCAACTGTCACCCCAGCTGACGGTCTTTCCCTGCTTATTCCTTAACTTGCCTTCTCCGAGAACTGGGGTATCCGGATGGTCAGCAACCTCGTCCAATGTATTAGTTGCCCATATCCTCTCGATGCATAGGTCGAACGGCCCGGGTACCCGGTCCGTCAAGCCCACACCCACAGTCCTGACCTTCTGCCGCAGCATTTCTGTTTGCGGTTCGACGACGAAGCCGTGATTCGTCCGTACGAAGTCATTCCACTTGATCAAGACCGTCTCCCACTCACCCGGCCGTTTGGCAAACAGGCGATGTTGGTGGATATCTGTGGGCACGACTGACTCCGTTTGCACATTGACAAAGTAGCTCCGCCCGTCGGACTTGATCCGCATTCCTAGATAAGTATACATATCGATATCCCAAAGTGCCCGCCCGAATATCGTCGGGGGTCTGTCGATGGTCCGCCATGCGGCGTACCCAGACCGTTGTATTTCAGGTTTATGAACGGGAAGGGCGGTCGATATGGAGCCATGGAAGCGAGCATGGCCGTTCGGGTTCGCTTGAGAGGGAGGTACCCAGTCTAAAGATGCTTTCGAGTAGCCTCCGATGTCGAGGTCGGACATCAGCTTGCATTCTTGGATGGAATCGGGATTGTGAAAGTCGTGGAGCGGTTTGGGACCCGAGGGACCCTTTATGCCTTCGAGTTTCAACGCTGCGCACAGCAAATCAGCATGCAGAAGACACACACATAGCAGCACTACTCGGGCAGTGTATCAGTACCGATATTAGAGAGGCGCTTGAATTCGTCCATGCTACGGGCGAAGAAGCCCTTGGATAGGCACGCAGTGGTGGCGCGCATCTTGAGATCGAAAAGCGGTAGACAGGAGCGAACTCGATTATGTTATCTGGAGGAGCCAAAAGGCTCAATCCGCAGGTCTGGACATGAGCAATCCAAATGTCAGTAGGTCTAATAAGTGTTCATTCACACAGGCGGGAAGAAGCCGGTTGAGTTGAAGATCCACTAATAAGAATTGAAGAAGTCGACGGCGATGTCGAAGTCGAAGTTCCGTCATTTGTACATTAGAAGCTCCCGCCCGCACCTGCCCAGCCAGCCAGCCAGCCAGCCAGCACAGCTTCCAACTTTACTGCTAGCCGGGTCCCACTATTTTAAGGTGAAACCCTGGACCAGGTAAGATACAATGTACATATCACAACTACACAGTATGCGCATCAGGTACCTAGGTAGGTATTTATGTTTGCTGCATACCTAGGTATGATCCCGCAAACTCAATTGTAAGACTCACAAGAAGTGAATGTTAGCTAATCTGAGCAACCATTCACAGCAATTTTGACCAAACAGATATACATCCAATGCTGATGGAATTAACTTGAGGCCTGAGTTTGGTGACTTATTATGCGCAGGGGGTAGGTACAAACATGGATACCTAGGTACCTACATTCAATGGACAGTGCAGATATCCAGTTGCATACCCCGCTGTGTACCTAGGTACCTAGGTACATGCGTAGGCAGCATGCCCGATAACTTGTGGCGGGCCGATGAAATGCCGTCCATTATTATGTAAGGATCTCCAAGACCTCCCGGCTGTTGCCTGTCTTAGCCGAGGGTTCCCTTGGCTGCCAGCCCATGCAAAGCTGCGTCAACCTCTGATTAATCTTCCAACCCCAGCCTCAGCCTCTTATTAGGTGCATTGCGCAACTCCACATGCGCCAGGAGCTCTGATTCTACGTATGTGCAGACGCTGACGTTGCCCAATCTTGGCAGTGAGTCCCTACTTTGTAAACTGTTGATACCGGAAACATATCCATACGAGTAATTAGAGCTTTCGATTTGCTATATCATTTCCTATATCATTTCCAACGCCCAAGAGTCTGCCAGAGTCTGCCAGAGTCTGCCAGAGTCTGCCAGAGTCTGCACAGTAATTGACTGCTTCGTTCTTATTTGCCATTTCGCTACTTTCTTAGTGCAAAGTGCCAGACGTTGGTGGGATGCGTGGACGTGAATAGCTGTAGCCCGGCTGGATCTTTGCAACCCTATTATTATACCTCGACCACTGACAGCTTGACTTGGGCAGTAACAGAGGGACAGGAGGGAAAAGAATATCATTGGCGACCAATTAATGCTCGCTCAAGATGGCGACAGTTCGCACCCTCGATCACACAAGGTACGTCTCCTATTTTCCAATATCATGAAGCGCATCTCGTTGCCTGTGCCCCTAAGCTACCAGCTACCATTCATACCCAACTCCTTCATCATACATGGCTAGATTTTCTGCTAGATCTTCCGCCAGATCCCTCGCTGACATCAGAATCCACAGATCGGAGGCTGAGCTTGCCATCAATATCCGAAAAGCTACTAACACCGACGAAACCGCGCCCAAACGCAAGCATGTACGAAGCTGCATCGTCTATACATGGGACCACAAGTCCTCCCAGTCCTTCTGGGCCGGCATGAAAGTGTATGTGGAATCGATCTAAGGGTCCAATGCGAAGCAGCTGTCACGGGTTGCCTGACAGAATCTACGAAGCGCTGACTGAGGACATACTCTAGGCAACCCATTCTTGCCGATGAGGTACAAACGTTTAAGGCCTTGATTACCATCCATAGGGTCCTTCAAGAAGGCCATCCTCAGACCTTGAGAGAGGCAATGGCAAACCGTGGCTGGATCGACAGCTTGAATCGAGGGTTGGCTGGTGAAGGCGTCCGCGGGTACGGTCCCTTGATTCGAGAATACGTCTACTTCCTCCTTGCGAAGCTGTCCTTCCACCAGCAGCACCCGGAGTTCAACGGCACCTTCGAATACGAAGAGTACGTTAGCTTGAAGGCTATCAACGATCCCAACGAGGGTTACGAGACCATTACCGACCTCATGTCCCTCCAGGACAAGATCGAGCAATTCCAGAAGCTGATTTTCTCACATTTCCGAAATGTCGGTAATAATGAATGCAGAATATCGGCTATCGTCCCGCTTGTACAAGAAAGTTACGGAATTTATAAATTTATTACAAGCATGCTACGAGCCATGCACTCTAGTACGTCTGTTGTAACAATATATACAGCTCTCGACTAACACGCCGCGCAGCAACTGGTGACAACGACGCCTTGGAACCCCTTAGGCAGCGATATGATGCACAACACTACCGATTGGTCAAGTTCTACTACGAGTGTTCAAACCTGCGCTACCTGACCAGTTTAATCACTATTCCGAAACTGCCACAAGACCCCCCGAACTTGCTAGCCGAAGACGAAAATGCGCCTGCACTGCCGGCCCGCCCGAAACAGGAGATCGAGCGTCAGCCGACGCCTGTCCGCCAACCCAAGTCCGAGGAACCCGACGAGATCGCCGAATTCTGGCAGGGCGAGATTGACAGACAAAATAGGGAATATGAGGAGCAGCAAAGAGTATTGCAGGAACGCCAGCAAGCAGCCCTGCGTGCCCAGCAGGACGCCCAGTTACAGGCTCAACGAGAATTCGAAGACCAGCAGAGGCGTCTAGCGGAGCAACAACGACGAGAGCAAGAAGCACTGCTGGCGCAGCAGGCCCAATGGCAGACGCAAGGAAGGCTGGCTGAGCTAGAACAAGAGAACCTGAATGCGAGGGCACAGTATGAGCGTGACCAGTTGATGCTGCAGCAGTACGATCAACGAGTTAAGGCCCTCGAGGGTGAGCTGGCGCAGATACAGAACAGTTACGGTCAACAGATCACCAGCAAGGACGACCAGATTCGGGCGCTTCAAGAGCAGGTCAATACGTGGCGAACCAAATATGAAGCCTTGGCGAAACTCTATTCGCAATTGCGCCAAGAGCATCTGGATCTCCTTCAAAAGTTCAAGACAGTCCAATTGAAAGCAGTGTCTGCTCAAGAAGCTATCGAAAAGCGAGAGAAGCTTGAGCGCGAAATCAAAACGAAGAACTTGGAATTGGCTGATATGATTCGGGAACGAGATCGTGCGCTCCATGACAGGGATAGGCTGACTGGCAGCAACAAGGACGAGCTTGAGAAGCTGAAGCGAGAACTGCGCATGGCGCACGACCGAGCCGACAATTTGGAGCGAAGCAAAGGGAATGAACTATCCACTATGCTTTCCAAGTATAACCGAGAAATGGCGGACCTTGAGGAGGCCCTGCGTACCAAGTCACGTGCCTTGGAGGACGCCCAGGCTAAAGTTGCGGACGGTAGTTCAGACCTTGAACAGCTACTCCGCGACAAGGAGGAGGAACTCGAGGTTTACAAGGCTGGCATGGATCAGACCTTGATAGAGCTGAACGAGTTGAAGCAAAACCAGGGCGATACAGACCATGCTTTGGACAGTCAGATCGACACCCTCATCTTGGCTAATGTTGACAAGATCAACGACATTATTGACTCGGTGCTACAAGCTGGCGTTTCTCGGGTCGATGATGCCTTGTACGAACTCGATTCGACTATGCAGGCTGGTAACCAAAACGCGTCACCACAATATGTATTGTCTCAAATCGAGAAGGCTGCAGCCAGTGCAGCGGACTTCACTAGTGCTTTCACCAATTTTATTGCAGATGGCCCAAACAGCTCTCATGCCGAGCTTATCAAAGCCATCAATGTCTTCTCAGGCGCCACGGCAGATGTGTGCAGCAACACGAAAGGCTTGACCCGTCTCGCTACTGACGAGAAAAAGGGTGATCAGCTCATGAACGGTGCGCGCACAGCTGCCCAGTCTACCGTGAGATTTTTCCGCGGCCTTCAAAGCTTCCGACTGGAGGGTATGGATGATGATCAAAAGATGGAAGTCCTCATCAACAGCAGCGGTGACGTTCGTATGCATCTCCACAAGCTGACTAATCTAGTCGAAGCCTTTGCGCCAGGCTTTGGTCGCCTTGCCAAGAGCAAGGGTGACCTGGGTGACCTCGTTGACTCGGAGCTTAGCAAAGCAGCAGACGCTATTGCAGCTGCGGCAACTCGTCTGGCTAAATTGAAAAACAAGCCTCGCGATGGCTACTCAACATATGAACTTAAGGTTCACGACTCAATCCTCGATGCTGCGGTGGCAATTACAAACGCCATTGCTCGGCTCATCAAGGCTGCTACTGACACGCAGCAAGAGATCGTCCAGGCGGGTCGCGGGACGTCCTCGAGGACCGATTTCTACAAGAAGAACAACCGCTGGACCGAAGGTTTGATCTCGGCGGCCAAGGCCGTAGCCGCGTCTACCAACACCCTCATCGAGACCGCAGACGGCGTCATATCCAACCGCAACAGCCCCGAGCAACTCATCGTGGCCTCAAACGATGTGGCTGCCTCTACCGCTCAGCTCGTCGCCGCTAGCCGTGTCAAGGCTGGCTTCATGAGCAAGAGCCAGGAGAGCCTCGAGCAGGCCAGCAAGGCGGTCGGCGCTGCTTGCCGAGCCCTGGTCAGACAGGTGCAGGCCATGATCCGAGACCGGAACCAGGAGGACGAGGCCGTCGACTACTCGAAACTCGGGGCCCACGAGTTCAAGGTCCGGGAAATGGAGCAGCAGGTGAGTCATCATAATCAAAGATCGTGTGGTTACAGTCTGTCTAGCAGTGCTAATCTCATATCGCGTGCAAATAGGTCGAGATTCTGCAGCTCGAGAACTCGCTTGCGTCTGCGAGACATCGGTTGGGTGAGATGCGTAAGATTTCGTACCAGGAGGATTAGAGCAGAAGGGGCAGGCGGGGGGGGGGGGAGGGGGAGGGGATACGTATCTGATCCATTTTCGCGCAATGACTCCTCATCTTGTAGATATCGTAGCCTAGGTAAAAATCTTCATCTCGGGTTCCCAGAATGGACAAGAGTGGTTGGTGATGGGCAGTTCAAGGTGGAGGAGGACGATGTGTGTATAAAACAAATAGCTTGGTTTCCATAATACCAAATGGCGTGCGTAGCTTAATTCACGTGGGATCGGATCGCCGATAACCTGTTTCGTAATTAGTCCATCACGCTATGTATGTACTGCTATTCATATCCTTCCGATAATATATCTTATAAATCATGTAACTGATAAAGAGCAAGTGCAGCAAGGTATAGCAAAAGAAAAAAAAGAAACCCATTAGGTGTATAGCCACAGATCCTCTGCCTTGGATTTCTCTCTGTCTGGAATATCCTCTATCTGGAATCTCTGTCGGTCTTGTGTGTTCTCTCGTGGGGCTCGCGTCTCCTCTCTGTTGGGGGTTATACGATCTCGCTTGGGTATCTGTGCTGGGTGTCCTTATTCTGTTGTCACGCGGAACCCTGGTCCTGCTTCGGTGCTCCGGTCGTCCTACGTGCCATGGCAGCGCGCCGGCTCGTAAGAGACCGTTTCCCCTTATTCAACTTGACAGGGAAGCAGGCAGGTAGGCAGGTAAGCAAGCCTCTTACGTCGTTCGGACGTAAAACAGGTTCGTCGTCGTCGTCGTCTTCTTTGTCATCGCAGTCATCTTCATGGTCCTCTTCTTGGGTGTTCTCTCTTGCGTCTCCGTCCTATCCGCGATCAGCTCATGCTTACCTAGATTGCCGGGAGGATGAAAGTATATGTTCAGTAGGAAATCAAAGCGTGAATTTGTCGGTCGTCAGAAAGGCATCAAATCCTTATAGTCGGCCAAGAATTTGAACTCGTCTGGACTTAAACTTAATCGCCAGGCTTTCTCAAGGTCAATACGGCGAACTCCTCTCGAACTCGCGTTGGCGGACTACCCGTGAGCTCGTTGACAATGCAGTTCATGTAGTAGAGTCGAAGGTTACCTGCGCCGTCGTAGATCGGTTTTTTCGCCTTCTCACAGTTAAGAGTACTTCTGCACGCCGATAGAGCAGCACTTACGAAGGAGGTTCCGAGCAAAAGTTTTGGGGGAAGAGAAGGGACGAGAAAGACCTAATCCTAGGTAGTCAGTATCTGTGCCCTGTTATGATGGAGGGGTCGATCACATACTCTGTATTCCCGCACTTTCCAGTAGGGTTGTCCAGTCGAGTTTGATAGCATCACTGCTCGGCTCTGCTAAATGGTCAGCCAGCAGCCGTGGCAAAATTACTTGCACGAACTTACGTCTTGCTCTTCTTGTTTTTCTTTATCGGCAAAGAAACTTGGAATTTCCTAAGGCTTATTTGTCAGCCTGGTTCACAAGTTCCTCGTGGTAGGGGTAGGTCAGGTCACCTGCCTTCTTATGTAAAGAATACGCCCACTCATATTGTTTATAGAAGTAATACAAGGCAATGTATATAGGGTCAGGAAGTGCGATTTCAACAGGTCCAGGCGTATAGAGGTGGCGGCCGGATGCCACCAAATCATGACAATTCTTGTGGCGCATGTGTGCGAAGCATGGCTGTTCGGTGTTCCGCATATAGTCTCCCCATCGAGTCCCGGGCTTCAGTCTGATCAGACTGGTCTCGAACGACATGTCACGAAACCATTGATTTTGGGGATCATGCAAAAATGCGTTCGCTTCGATTTTTTCATTCTTGAAATCGATACAGACGTCTTTGCCGAACTTGAATCCCACTGCGGTTCCCGGTAGTTGCATTCTTTCAACCTCCTGGAGCACCTCCTTGTACCACTTCTTGGCCTGATGGAAGATATTCCGTATCAGCCGTTCGCTGTAATCGATTTGCTTAGAGCAGAGCGATATTAGCGCTGTGCCGCCTACGACCTCGTGCTCACCCAGCTGCGCAAGGCAGCGGCGCAACTTCTTGATAGCGGTCTTGATCTGTTTGCAGTGCTCAAGGAAGCCGACGACAGCGTCATCGATACCTGTCGGGAAGAAGGAGGCCCTGAGAGTTTCGTAGCCGGCGCCGTAACTCTCGGGTTGGTGTTCTGACCAAGTTTTGAGCCATTCGAATTTTCTGTGGCCAGTGATGGCGTGAAGGTTGGTCCAGTCATAACTACGCATCATCTCGCGGTGGACACGACGAGGGAGCCGCCAGACGATGTACCAATGCCAGAAATAGGCAGTGTTATCCTTGGTCTGGGCTAGCCAGAAGCGAGACTCGATTAGTAAAACGATGAGGTTCATCTCCGCCTCTGTGTACTTTTCCACAGCGATCGTGGATCCGCATAGCCAAGCGGGAACTTGCCTCGCAGGGTCAGTCAAGACGGCAACAAGCTGAATGAAAGAGAGGTCTGTTGTGGTTTTAGCATAGGTAGTTTTATCATCGCGTAGGGAGGCATGCCTTCAGCTGCACAACTGATTTTGCGCTCGAAAGACATCATCATTTCCGCATGATGAAGGAGTCCGTCCGAGTTGAGATTGTACTTGTCCCTGTACTGCTCAGCCATTGCCATCAGAGCTGGCCCGCGTGCTCTTGAGGCCATGACAAGTAATAGGGTGATAGAAAGTAGCGAGCCCTTGTACTTGAATGGTGACAAGATAATAGATGGATGGCGTGTGCTTGATGTATATATTTGGGAAATAGGCATAGACGTGGGAAGAAGGAATGGGTTGCTGCCAGTCACTACGCATATCGAATTTACAACTACAAAAACTGGGTTGAATCTATTTACCCCAGTTACTCCGTTGCCCAGCTACGTGTTGCATGATGATGATAATGAATTTGTTAATGTCCGGGTGCTATCTACCTAAGTACCTAGGTACACCACGACGCTGCAACGGCGTATAGGACAGCTAGAGTCCCTCAAACGTGTTGCATGAGTCAGGGTCGAGGGCAATATACGTACACGCAGGCTTCTGTAGAAAAGGGGGTGATATGTAGCTACTTTACCTACAGCATTCACTTCTCCTGAAGCTCCACAATGGGCAAACAACCAAAGATAGGTACTTGTAAAGTGAATGCAGCAGCAGAGTAAATCCAAAGTGAATTCAAGGAGATATTGCCTTCGGGATCACCCTTTTTCCCCACCCAAAAATAAACAGATATAATGCGGCCCCCTCCCTCCCAACTTTTACTCCCACCTTTCCCTCCCACCTGTTTCTAAAACACACAGATCTTAACATACAATACACTCTTCTTCATTTCTACATAAACATTTCTCCTCTACTGGAAACTCTTCCTATCCCATCTCCATCTCCATCACTCTTTACAGATTCTGGCATCGCGCCTCGCCATGCCACCCTTCCGTCAGCCTATGGCTGCTTCTACGAACGCTGCGCCCGTAGCAGTCTATCAAGCTGGCACTGCCGGCGGTACCTTATACCAAGGATATAACCCTTCATATACAACCCCGACGCGGATGGTAAACTGGCATAGATTCAGAGCCCTCTATGCTGTTGAACAGACCACGGTGTTGCGAATCCCGCATGAAGTCTGGACAGTCTGGTCTCCAGAGGACAGATGCGCCTACAAGAGAATTGCCCAGTAAGTTTCCTTCTCTTCGCTTAATATTTTCTTTTCGCCTTCCCTCACGTCATATATTCTCTTCTTCTGTCTGGCCTCACCTTACATCCACTTCACATCAACCTCACCTGACCGTTACCTGCATTATTAATTGATACTTTTCTAACCGAATAATCAGGTATGAGGCCAACAGTGCCTGCTATATGCCGGACGTGGGTGGAGCATCTGTATTCCTCGGACCACTGGAACAGATTGTAATGCTCTATCCTGGATTTACCTGGCTGCCGCGTGTGCCTCATGACTGGGAATATCTCTTCCTACGACAAGGACCATTGCATACGACGCCTAGAGAATCGTCCGCGCCGCAAATAGGCAACAATGAGCAGCTTGTCCTGACGACTCAAACTGAAGACACTGATGTCTCAGCAGTACTGGACGATCAAGCTCCAGCTCCGAGTGCCGATGTAGGTACTCATGAAGAGGCCCAGGTCCCAGGCGTATCTTCGAAGAAGCGGAAGAATCCGCCACTTTCTACGGAAACCCCTCAGCCAAAACCTACGAACAAGCGTAGAAGGACAGCATCCGAGGACCCCCTCGCCGAGATTCCAAACTGGGTTAAAGAAGGGAGCTAGGACCCCCTAAATTACACACCGGTTGGCATGAGGAGACCCGGAAGCGACTTAACGCATATACCAATCCTCAATCTGAACGTGAAGGTTCCACGTCCGTTGAACTCATGGTTCATTTTTCGTAACGCCCTTAACGATATCGTTAGCCAATGTCTAAAAGATAGAGGTGAACGGAAGCCGACCGCCGGGATGATATGTGAGTGAAGACTACTTCTGCTATACTATGGACATACACTGATTCTTCATAGCTACGGTCCTATCACACACGTATAAATCAATCGACAAAAAGCAGCAGGAGTGGCTTGACTTGGAGAAAGCTAAAGGAGAGGACCTACACCGTCAGAAATATCCTTGGTACGGTTATTGTCCTAATAAGGACCGTAATGGAACCAAGTCTAAGCCCAAGGTCCGCGAGGTCGAATACGATGTCCTACCCTCAGGGGTTCGCTTACCAGGGTTCCTGGATATCGTGCAAGTTGGTATTGGTTACGATAAAAACGCAAGGGAAAATGGGTTTTTGGACCGTACCGCTAGCGTACAAAAGGCGATAGACTGGTGGTTCTCAGAGGGACGAGAGGAATACTCTCAAAAACTCGACAAGAATAAAAGGAACCAGGCTAAGAGCACCTCCCATGAACCCGAGGAGGACTTTGGGATCTCGGAAAACAACGAGCAGGCCGGCCCATCTCATGATGACTCCCCGCCACGTCTGGGCTACATGAAGCCTGCTCCGTCCCAGGACTCTGAGGACGTTGATGATTTGTTCCGCGAGGTCAGCGAAGAAGAATGGGCAAATATGTATGATCACGAGGACGAATCCGTGGCTGATGCGGGCACCAGTAACCAGCCGCAAGTCTCTGTCCAGCAGCAGAGTCAACCTGCACAAGAGCAGGTCAATGATGTTTATCAGCACCCAGACTACCCGTACTATCAGAACTGGGGCGATATGAATCAAGTCTCTGTCCAGCAGCAGAGTCAGCCTGCACAAGAGCAGTTCGATAATGTCTATCAGCACCCAGGCTACCCGTCCTACCAGAACTGGGGCGATATGAATCAGGGTCCTGTCCAGCAGGAGGTGCAGGAGCCCATGCAAGCCCCGGCCGACGATGTCTTGCAGCTGCAAGAGTATATATATCCGGACCCCACCGGCTTTGGGCAGGGTACAGGCCCCGGAATGCCTGGCGCTGGTGCGGAGTAGCCACAGCGGCGAGAAGCATCTTTTTCTTCTCTTTTTTCCTCTGCATTTTTCATCCCATCTCAAACCTAACCATTTATTGTCGACGATTTGCGATGGAGACTAAGCAAAGGAAAACTGAGAAGAGGAAAACAACCCTTTCATAGAAAGAATAATATTTGAGATGAGCAGACGCGCCCCGCCACAGCGCAGTCTTCTCCCATCGTACAACGTCGACTTTTCGACATCCTGCTGGTGTGTCACTATCGACGCACACACATATTGATTTCCGCCGTCCCAGGGACTATACCTTGGTGGACAGCACAGGCAGACAAAGGAGAGATGGATGGGTGGATGATTCCCCAGGGTATGAGAATCGGTCTGATTTTGCTTTCTTCCGGATCGACAAGGACAGCACGGGTGGTGTATGGGACTGTTGGATCCTCCGGGATATGGAGTTCGGTCCGTCTTTGTCTGATCGTTTGACGCATGAGATACCCCCCTTCTCCCTACGACGGCCTTGTTATTTTCACGTCAACTTTCATTTTGCGGCAATTTGCGAGGGTGTGATTCTTGCGACGATTTTCGATACGGCAACGAGATTGTTTTCTGCGGCGATTTGCGATGTTGCGATGTTGCGATTATGGCATGTTTGATCTGGTAGATAGCCAGATAGTCTTAATTCGTTTCTTTCCCATGATGATTATTCTGAGTGTTTCTTGTTGTGAGATGATATAATGCGTGGATTATCTACACGATAGTAGTGCCCTTGACTAAACCATATGTTATCCGATTCCTTTGTATGACTTAGAATGATGACGCCCCGAGATATTGAAGTAAAGTATGCTCGAGAGTCTGTAAGCTGTAGTGTGATGTTTCTATACTTGTTAGAAGAGCGTTACCGAGATAGTCAAAGGGTCAGATCCGACTATTCATAGCGCTATATCGTTATTCGCTTTGTTAGCTCATCTGTTAGATAGTGGTTGCTACAACCAACAGGATTGGCATTAGCAGAGCTTCTGCTTCTATTGACTCAGTATTTCAACAGTAGTAGTGATGCTATCACGAGGTTGAGCAGTCGAAGTCTTTCAGTGCTTTGAGAAGTTAAGTGCTCGGGGACTTGTAAAATTCCAAACAGCATTTTGATGGGGAGAAAAGGGGTGGCGGCGGTTTATATGTGTTTGGGAATTTACTATCCAGCTATATATTGTCTGGGGTACTGTAGCTCTGTGACTATTGTCACTTTCTCGCTTTTCTGCTCCTGTTTGTAGTGCTTATTGCTATATGGGCACCTCTATTGTTGAGTAGGTAGGACCATAGTCGGCCACATCCAATCTGCCCTAACTTTATGAGAAGACTCGTATGGTATAGGTTAGATCTAAGCTCGAGTATTGTCTTTTGAATTGAATGCTGATGAAAATTTGCAATTCTGTCTTGTTCATCCCGCTTGTGTTCCGTTCCAGTCACTACTCCAAATGAAGGTACCACAACGCCATTGTGTTCCTTTCTCCTTTTCACCGGAGGGCCCGAGGGGCCGAGGGCAAATGAAGAACGACCTGCCTATAAGCTAAGTCAGATGATTATGATAACAATGAATAGTGGAAAAATCGAGACGGAATAAGGGTGGTTGGATAAGAGGAGTAGTAAGTAGAGAAATATCTACATACCGCGGTTGATGCCAGCCTTTTTAGTGACTAGACTAATACAGTCCTCTCCATGTTCACATCTGGGCATGGCTCGTTTCCCTAAGAGCTTGGACCAAGACTCTTTGGATTCGATAGGATCGAATACCTTTTCTGGACTGCCTGGTACTGATGGATCTTTCGTGTCACTGACGTCGATATCAGAAGCCTCACTCTTAGCTAGCCCTTGACTCGCTGAAGTCTCTGAAGCACCGTCAAGCCCAGTGCTGGTACTCGTATCGTCTTCCGTATTCAAAGCCTTGCTCGAATTTGACGTGGTTTTGGGTTTGAAGAACCCCATGAGGCTGCTTTGTCCCTTGGACGAAGGCGACTTTGTAAGTGTTGATTTCATCTTCTTCTGTGGCTTGCTGGTGGATACAGTCCCAGAAGGTGTACGCTTCAGGCCACTTGGTGCTGTCTTGGCTGAGGATGTTGTTGATGCTATTGGCTCTAATGGGGAAGGTGAAGGCGAAGGGTCAACATCATTTGCATTTGTCGACGGACCAGCTTTTTCCGGCTCCTTGCTTGGACTTGCCGATGGCTCCTTGGCAGGAGTCGGTGTCGACTTTGGAACTGCAGGCTTCTTAAAGAACATGTCTTTGATACTTTGGCGGCGGTCGAATTCAGGAATGAGTTTTGCTGACATGGGTAGAAGGTCCTTTGCGGTCCATTCCCTGAGCCGCGTCCCATCTTTGAACATTCCCGGAGGATTTATCATGTCTCTGAGATGTACTTCTCTGCCGTCGATTTTTACGATGTCGTCTAGAATCGCAAAAACAGGGCAGTGGTCAGAACCCATTAGGCCCTCCTGGATATTAGAGTTGACAACCCAGTTTTTCATATTGTCGCTGCATAGAACATAATCGATACGACTGCCGAAATTTCCAGGACGTGTATTTTTCTTGGTATCCCAGCAGGTGAACATGCCCTGTCGTGTTGGATGGAAGAGTCGGCCAAGGTCCCATAGTACCGGCTCCTCCCTGCCCTCGTCTCGCAGACCTTTGTTGTCTCCTTCGAATAGGAGCTGGTTGAAGAGGCGGCGGGAAGGCATGGAAAAGAAATCCTCGACTGACATACCTTCCTTTTTCAGGCGATCAGTGATATTGGCAGTGTCAATAGGGGATCGAATAACGTTCAGGTCGCCCGTCAAGACCACTCGCTTGCCCATAGCCACAAGGTTACGAACTCGTACATCCAATGCCTCGAGGTAGCCGAGTCTGAAGTCGTCTCGACTTTCATCTCGATTTGCCGGACTGTAGGTTCCAATGAGGACAAAGGCGGGGAACTCGAGAATGACACACCGTCCTTCCGAATCGAGAGTAATCTCGTCAACATTGCCAGTGAGCTGGCCGGGCCTTGGGTAGCCTCCTATTTGCTGACCTGCTGGAAGGTCTCGGAATTTTGTTGACGAGTTTGGCGGGCATAGAACTCCATTGATACCTTCCTCTGCTCGAATCGGACTGCAGACCGAGTTTCGGGTATAAATGGCTACGCCAGCATAACCTGTCTCGGACGTCAGACAAGGGCATTGGTGTAGAAATGCGATCCAATTTTATACCTTTCTTGTGTTTAGGAAGACTGAAATACACATCCCAGCCAGGTACCAGTACCATGTCATCTTGGAGATCTTTTCGTTGGATCTTGGTCTCCTGCATAACGACTATGTCTGCCTCGAGGATATCGAACATAGCCTATCCCAATGAATAAGAAATAGCCAAGCATCGATGCAAACACGGACCTTACCTCGAAAGTTCTCTTTTCCCTCCATGGCTGGTATCCGAACGGATTTCTATGCAAGTAGTCAGATTATATACTTCGGATCGGAGCACGTGATGCCGTACCGAATACCATTGACTGCGATGGATGTCAGTACGGCCGGATGCAGCACACAGAAGATTAAGGATCAACGGACCATTCCACGACGTGATTCGGATACCCATCTTGTAGAAAGGGTACCAGATATTCGCAAACTAGAGAATTGGTGACGGCTATTCATCATTATCGCTCGCTCTTGCACGAATTAGGTACACTCATAATCGAGTCCGTTTTGGGGTGGCCGAGGGTTTGGCATCAATTAGAAAGGCGAATTGGAGTTGAAAGAATGGATAGAGCGATCATCTAGTAATGCATACAAACACAATTCAAATTGGGTAGGCGCAATTAGTCAGTTAACGATGCAGCACTTCATCGTCAGCCGCGAACAGGAAGGCGCGCCGTCCAGCTGCCGTCACCAAAATGACCCGAGGTCCCGTGACATCTCAGCTGAGGTCCTTCCATCGTCATACATATGTACCTAGGTACCGCCCCCGCCTTGGCATCTGCATTATGTAATTCCATCCATCCATTAAGTACCTACGTATTGACGAGCAGACGCCCGGAATCCATAGCCGCAGAATAGCCGAACCCAGCTCCTCCGGACCTGACCTCATTCGACACAAGCATCAGACCACTTCCGCTAGAACCCTCACCTTCTCCAATTGAGCAAATTCCATTATCTCTCGAGCCCGACGAGAAAACACGATACCAGCACACAACCAACGCAACGATGTTCCTCCAACGACAGCTTCTCCGCGCAACCCCGCGCCTCGCCGCCCAGCTGCGCGGCAGCGCCCCCGTCGTCCGCTCGACCCTGCAGCGCCGTCTGGCCTCGACCGAGAACGCCTTCATCCGCGAGCGCCAGGCCGTCAAGGAGCACGCCGCCGCCACTACCGGTGAGTTCGCCCGTTCATTCATGGGGCCTATCCAATTGCCCTTTGTATTCCGCTGCTGGGTGTCTGGGGGGGAGGAGGGGGGAGAAGGCAGGGGAGGATGAATTGACTCATTGATTGCTGACGGTTTGAATGTATAGAGCTTTGGCGCAAGATCTCCATCTAGTAAGCCAGCACGTTTATTTCCCTGAGCGAATCCATCCATCCTTCCTTCTAGCCCGGTGGAGCGATATCCCATACGCCGCCAATGCCTGCGAGATATATACATACATATACACCAGCCTACCGAGCGACTTAAAGCAGCGCATAAAGGGCTCAATGCGTACTTCCGCAAGCCCGAGGCTATGGGAACCGTCCACAATTGACGGATAGGATGGCTTGACTCGGGACATCAAGATATATACACACATGGAACGAATAAGCTAACGGAGCAACGCACAGCGGCGTCATCCCCTGCCTGATCCTCGCCGGCTACAACGCCTACAACCTGTGGACCGAGCACTGGGAGCACTGGGAGCACATGCCGCCGCTAGAGGAGCGCGTCGAGTACTCGTACCAGAACATCCGCACCAAGAACTTCCCGTGGGGCGACGGCGACAAGACCTTGTTGTAAGCCTTTCCCCTCTCCCCATGTTGTTACGCGTCGAGGACGACGGTTGTACTAATACCTTGTGCGAATAAATAGCTGGAACCCCAAGGTCAACTACCACAACAAGGACAAGGCCGCCTAAGCTTCTGCGTCGGAATTCGAAGTGGGGGATATGGATTTTTGGATCTAAATCATCAGACGTAATGGTGCTAAGGAACGCGTTCGTTGTAGCATACCTAGAGAAAGGGAGAGGAAGCGGGTTTGGGGAGAGAGGGGGGGAATCGATGATAGAGCAGTCGCCCATCGCAAGACTACTTACCTACCTACCTACGTGTGTCCTAGTGTAGATATGTCGTTCCCTTTGTGAGTCATCAACCTGAGCATTTCAACTAAACCGATTGAATGATTATCTATCTATCTCACATGCATGCATATGAATCTTGACCACAAAGCAAACGTCACACCGAGAAAAGCAGTTGAGAACGGAACATATAGGTTGGAGTGGTATCAAAATAGGTGCTTCTTGCGCGCCCCCACACGCACTCTCTCTCCCGGTTCGATTTCATTCAATGTAAAGTGTCCAGGTAAACCAGCCGGCTATCGGAAAGTCTTGAGTGCTATTTACACAAGAAGTCGGAGTGTGTATATAAAGTCTGCCAAACGAAAACAAAAAAAATAAAAACGCCCGCCCCCCTTTCCCCTTGAACCGAAAGATACCCAACCCCCGTTCCCGTGGCACGGACCCCTGGATGTTGCCTGCTAATTCAGTGATGATGTGTGATGTGTCTTGATTTACCCCCGCCTGTCTAAACTCCGATTGTGTGTGTGTGTTTTTGTGTCTCTGTGTGTATATTATGCAAATGACTGATTAATGGGCCAGTGACTCGAGATGAGCCGCCTCCACAGCGTCGTCCTCCGACCTGAACTCGGGATCGTCGATCCAATTCGCGTATCCCTCCTCGTCGTCATCCCCGTCCTCCTGATGCTCCCCCGCGCCTTCCTGGTCTCTGCTCATCGGGCTTCTCGGAGGTAACTCCGGCGCGAACGATCGTAGCGCCGACGCGTCGTAGACGGGGGTGGAGAGTTCGTCGCCGGCATCTAGCTCGTCCGCATCTTCTACCCAAGGCTGGACGTAGCCGGGCGAATTCGCGTCCAAGGGCGTGTTAGGCTCGGAGTTGGTTGGGGCCTCGATGATCAGAACGTTCTCCTCGGAGCCTTCGTGATTGTGGATTCGAGAGGCTCGCCTCCGCCTGGGCAGCGGAGGCGGCGGCAGCGGCCGACGCTCGGATTTTGTGTCGCTCACACTCGTCGAGCTCTGGCGTGTCGTTGGTGGCGGCGGCGGCGGCGCGACCGGCTTTCGCTTCGGAACTGGCATGGGCATTGTCTTGCCTCCCGGTCCAGGAAGGGGCATTCCAGGCGGTGGTAACGGCTGGCCTCGTCCCATAGGCTGATTCAAATCCACTGGAGGATCGGACAATTTCCGACCGTTGACGTTCCTCTCTCCTTGGCGCTGGATAGCGTTTAACCCCCATCGCTTTGCCGTTGCGGCAACATTTGACACAGTAGTAAACGTGTTGCGTTTGTTATCTCCATTTATTGAGGTCGACGACGAAGTTTCTTTCCTCAAGAAGAAACCTTTACCTATTGAACCAGTACCGCTGTGGATCGAGTTTTTACTTGAAGGCGTAGGTGAGCTTGGAGGCACAGTGTCGTTCCCAAAACTTTCTGTCGAAGATGTAGTATGTCGTCTCCCTTGTGTTGTGGGGGTCTCATCGTTCTCACGCACTTCGGGGATGGCTTCAGATGACGAGCTCGTTGAAAGGCTGCCTGTTTGTGCAGTTGAGGGCGGTCTAGAGGGTGACACAACTGGAGTATGCCCAGGTGAGCGACTCTTAGATCTGGCAGAGATGCTTGCCATTGCACTGATTGCATCATCCCGATCCGGAGGAGTTGACGGCTTGAAAGTGTCGGCGTGGGTAGGGTCCGTGCTGACGATGGGGCTTGAGGCCGAGAAAGGGCCTGGTTGAATTGGGCGTGGCACTTCAGGCGTAGAGCTCTGTGGGCTCCTTGCGTCGAGGGCCGTCGTAGACGCTGAAGGATTCTGGCTGACATCAAGCTGTGACGTTTTCTTGGAGTTGAGCTTCCGGCTCCAAAAACCTGTTGATTGATTGGTTTCAACGACAGGTACACTGTGACTCTTCTCCAATGGCCGTGGCTCAGAAGATGAGGCCGAGTCCGTATCCTCCAGCTGGCTAACCTCATCAACGTGCCCAAGCTGAGCAGCAATAGATTCATGATCGGGCGAGCGTTCGATAGCATCATCGCCTTCAAAAATTCCTCCACGCCATTGCTTGTGCTCAGTATTGAAGAATGGGAAATCATCCCAAAATGGTGCTACTAATGTTTCGGCCAGTACCTCCTTGATCCTGTTCTCGATCTGTCGGAGGATAACTGTATATGTGATCTGTCTCGAGCTGACAATAGGCTCGATTGTCATTTCCATCTTGGGCATAGACTGAAAAGAGAACCACAGACGATTGCTGGGAGGTGGTTTTATCTTGAAATAAATGTGCCCCTCGAGCTTCCGTAAAACCACAGCAAGTATGAGATTGACTTCACGGACTTTGAAACGGCTTCCCAGATCAATCCGCGCCGTGGCTGCGACTTCCAATCTGCATTTGCCAGTATATTTAAGATCAGCTTCCATCACACATTCTCCCTCTACATTGAGATCTTTTAGTCGGGGATTTGTAATCAAAGGGGCCGAATCTCCAGTGTCGATGCTTTGGATTACTATCCTTGAGAGGAACGATGGGCGGTTGACGCGTGAGATCTTTTTTGTGAGCTTTTCCCTAATGAAATTCTCAATATCCTTAGTCTTATAAATGCCGAGGAACATCCTTCCCATGAAGGCATTCAGCCATCTAGTCTGAAGATGGTCCTCGGTGGAATGTAGCTTTTGAACTAGGGATATGATGTTCTTGACCTCGAATCGCTGGGGTTTCGGTGCTAGGTTCTGAGCAGCAAAGCTCTGCTCCTGATTTCTGAGCAAAGCGAAGTAGAAGTCTTCTTTAGCAGAGCAGTTCTCGGAGAATAGGTAGAACGGCTTCGAGATTTGTGTGTCTGGAGTCAATTCTTTCCCATCCGTCTTTCTCGTCAAGCACAACGCGTTCCGCTTGATGAACAGTTCGCCTTCTGGTGTGCGGTCTCCCCCAGAGTATATACTGACATTATGGTGGGCTAGCGAGATTACGTGTCGTACCTCGATCTGCTCGTCGTCGTCGAATAACATCAAGTGACCGTGCCTATTCGACTATGTCAGCATGACCCTTCAAGAACTTGCTCCGAGCGGATTCGGCGGCTTACCTGAGCACGATGTAGAAAACATTCCCTGCCTTCTTCGGTCGCTGACTGATGCTCTTATTCTCATCGAGAGGGCCAGGAGCCTGCCTTCTTTCGAATATACTCTTGTACATCGACTGGTACACACTCTGGCTCGGTGCAGCAACGGTAGTCGAACCGACAGGCGTAGAACGTTCAATGGGTTTGGCATTAATGCCCATGGGAGTGTATTCACGACATACTGCAAAGTAACCGGCAGCTACATCAGACTCGGCTATGAGGCGCTGCCTCGACTCTTCCTTCTGGGCCTCCTTGAGCTCGGTAAGGTCATCACCAGGCTGGACGATGCTTTCGCCGCCATTGTCTTCTTCGGGCGTGGCATCGTCGCGGACGGGAAAGGTGTAGTGTGCATGGAGCAGCACGGTGACAATGACCAGAGGAATGAAGGTGAGGCCACCAAACAGGTAAGTCAGTAGGAAAGCAGTCCAACTCCCCATAGTTCCGGCGAAGAACGGCCAGCAGAGTGCGAGTCCGCTAACCTTGGGAACGAGAGTATCCTGAGGATCATGGATATGGATTTCATAAAGCTGTGAAGAAGAAGGAAAATGATGTTACATGTTGATTAGCCAGGAAGCTCACGGGCAAGGCTGAGCCAGTAAAGTGAACCAGTAAACAAGGTTCTAGCTTATTAGAGCGCTGGACGACGACTGGAGCCGAGAGATCTTGGCCTGGAGCGAACGTCACAGTGGCCGTGAAAAGGGCCACGTGGGGCTTCCGTCGGCTCTGCGCGGGGTCCTTGCATTTATGTACATGTACATGCGTACCTATTTGCTTACACCATGTAATTCATACAGTTTACGCCATGTCTGTTATGGAATACATCACCTGGGCACTGTATTACATATATACTTAAGTTGTTCATTTATGTAAGATATGCTCCTGGAGTAAGACACGTCATTAATAAAATGGTATGAATGCTCAAATTTCCGTTGCTACATGTATGAACAGGAGCAACTCACATGCCTGGAGCTCATCACGTTTTCGAATCATTCATGTATTGCAATTATGTACCGTTATAAGTACAGTAGATCACTAGGTAGGTATACTCGAACTGAGTAACCATAAGTGTGATAAAGCGCTCATAGGAATCAGACTTATCTCGCTTTCAGTAGCCCAGGTGTCGGCCACTCTTGTTTATGGAGAGCTGCTGTCCTTTGAGCCGGCTTTGTGAAATGCTAGTCAGCTTACAATGCTCACTGTTCTCAATACATAGATTATACATCTGCTCTTAACATCCCTTTTGATCAACTATTGTCTCATTTATCTCTAGAACGAAGTAAAGCAAAGCGGTTATTAGATATGAATATCTGAATAATAAGGACGCGCTGCCGTTGAAGGTCTCCGAAGAGCACCATTATCAGCTCGCAGTGACGCCAATGATGAATAAGAAGGCATGATGAACGCAACCCTAGAGCTTTCAATAGGGAGCGCCACACGGGACAAATTGTGTAAAGGCTATCTACTTGCAGCGCTCTGGTGCTCAGCCACGAAGTACAGTTGAGGCAGAAGTAGTCAACGGAAATACCTATGTACATGTCCTGTGGGAAGGAATAGGATTACCTACCGGCTTTTACGAAGTATACATATACAACTCACGCTTCAACTCCCAAGGCAGAGAAAACGGGCCTCAGGCGAGCTACCGTACAGAAATGAGTGGCTACCGCTCGATAGAGTATTTTCGTACTATCTACATTCCCGCTAATTTCTTGATGCGCGGAGTTTTTACTATAGTCTGGGTGGCTCAGGTTGGTTCTAGGTGAATGGTGAGGTGTAGATCTAGTAGGGTGAGCCGAAATGATATACGCTCTCTTATCGTATTGGCTTTGATTTGCTGTATTCAATACTGTTTATGCATGATATGATTCGCTCGTCTAGACGCCTGCAGGTGCCGTAGTGAGGCGATGCAACGAGTCTTCAGCGAGGTTGCCTTGCGAGGCAACCGCCCCAAAGACATTTATCAGGCTGAAGACCCAGGGCTTTCACTCAGGCTCGATACCCTCCTTATCGTCTCCTATGTGGGCAACATGGACATAAAGACTTCTCATCCGGAGCCTCTGAGACTATCACTCCGCCACAAACGGCCCCTGGCCACTGATACTGTCGGTGTGAACACTAAGCGGCTCCGTACGGAATCGCCAGATGATCTGCACGAACCCGTGAGCCCGACTCCTTCAGACTCGATGAACATAGAATCTCAAACAGATGCCTATGCAGTCAATTGTACCGGTACGCATCATTGACAGTGTTAACCCCATACCGTCTCTAATTCCGCTGTATTTTTTTATACCAATAGAACATCGACTGCATGTAATGAACCAGTAGTGCCTAATGTTGATTTAGATACGGCAAATTGGCCGTCGAGAAATCGGGCTGATGTCGACTCAAGTCGCCGGGCGAGCTTGGAAGAACCGATATCTGCGATTGCAAGTATGCGAGACTATGTTTCGCACAACTCAATCTCAGAGGTTGTTAGTCCAGAAACATTGATGGAGGTCTCCAATTCTTCGAGTTCTCACACTCCGGCCGGAATTGGTGACTTGGGCTCTGGCAAGTCGCTGGATCAAGAGTATGACCATTGTGCTAACTCTCGCTGCAGAACTCGAAAATAACATCACCACACCTGCTTCCCAGTTAAGTATGTTCAATGTAACCAATGCCGAATGCGATGCATGCTTCGGAGTGGTGAGTCGTATCCGCTTAGGTCTTCTATTGTATATATTGACATATATAAGATCACCGCGACTCCAATATCTTCTTTCTCTAGTACCACAGGAACTAGTGTTGCACCTGTCAACGTTAAGCCCTTCGGCGGCAATATCAAGCTCAATTTCCAGGATTCAAATAAATATGCAGGCATCTTGGTTTTGCCAGTGCTCTGTCGACTCCTCGACGACTTCACTGTGAGACTTGAGGCAACCCTGATATCAGAATCACACCAAAAACCGAAATCTAAAAAGCAGAAAGCGGTGGTTTCTAAAGAGTGCTCAATCCGGATTATAGTATACGGCATGAAAGGCGACAAGCATAATATTGGGAATTTGCTCTCAGATGCTGGCCTGTGTTTCCAGCATCCATCAGCCCTAGAATGTGACGAGCACGTCGAGTACTGCAACCCTCATTATCTTCTGCGCCCAGGCTCCCAGATGCCAGCTTTAGAGAACTTGTCATTGACAGCAGAGAATCCGAGATCACCCCAGTCGGACAAGCTAGACGAGGCGAACATGGCCCGCCTTCTACGGATTTTTGACTCGGCAGGGGCAGATGAAAGCGAGGCCTCGGTGACCGTCGATCCTAGTCCCCGTCTGTCTTCCACTCTGATGGAGTAGGTTTCCTAGGTCTTACTGTACTACTGATTGCTAAAGCATGAAGTAGACATCAACTTACGGCTCTCGCTATGATGATTGAGAGAGAATGTGGTGTTGAGAGCCTGCGATTCCCAACTCTCTGGGTCCCCGCGCCAAATAACCAGTCAGCCATACTGAAGGCATATTAATGGCTAGATATGCTAACCTTAATCACTTAGATACCGCCATATTATTACCGGCGCTCGTCAAAGCAAACCAACTCCAATCCGTGGCGGTGTTCTTGCTGATGTTAGTTTGTCACGAGCTTCTATGTATTGGTGGACAGTGCTAATATAAAATAAGGAAATGGGTCTGGGTAAGACGTTGAGTGTTTTAGCACTAATCTGTTCTTCGCTAGATGGTCCTTATAGCCAAATCACATGTCCTCGGGTCGTTAGACCTGTAGGAACTTTAGTCATTTGCCCAAAGTCAAGTGAGTCTCCAATATCACAACTACTGAGTCCCCGCTACAACTGATCGTATATAATCAGCAATTACTGCATGGCAAGATCAAATATCCAGGTAATGCACTTCTTTCTATCAATCGGCACATGTTTGACTGTGTCTTCAGGCATATTTTCCCGAATCAAATCAAATCCGCTGTATATCATGGCCCCGGCCGGAGACTACTAGCCAAAAAACTTGAGAATTACGAGGTTGTGCTCACGACTTACGAGACTTTGCGATCCGAGTGGGAGAATAGAGGGCCTCTTTACACTGGAAGATGGCTTCGAATAGTGTTAGACGAAGGTCAGTATTAGAAATTGGACTGTATAGAACCCGAGGTGTTGTCATATTGGCTAACCAGGAGGAAGCACACCATATTCGCAATCGCTCGTCCCAGGTCTTCAAGGCTACCCTTGAAATCCAAGCTCACTACCGTTGGTGTCTCTCCGGAACGCCAATTCATAACTCACTCGACGACTACGGAGCCTTGCTTACTTTCATTAAAGTCAACCCTTTCAGCAAAAAGTCAATGTTCGATTACTGGATTACTTCGCCAGTCAAGGAAAAGAAATTAGGAAGCTTAGAGAAACTCAAGAATCTAGTAAGAGCCACGTGTCTACGGCGTACAAAAGCGTCTTGCGCTGTATCTCTTGACCTCCTTAAACCGGTTGAAGAGATCCAATACGTTGATCTGAGTAAGGAGGATCAGGAAATTTATACCTTCTTCAAGAAGAAGACTGCAGATATTGCGATGGGCAACCATCTTATTAGAGGAGTAAGAGCCAATGAGGGCGCTCCCAAAGAAGGAAATATCCTGTCTCTTATCAACATCTTGCGACTCATTTGCGATCATGGCATATCTCTTCTTCCGCCGAAAGCTTTGGCGGCTTGGTCACAGCAAGATAGTTCGTTAGTTGACTGGCAGATGATGAAGAGTTCTCGGAGGACATGTGTTAGGTGTGAGGAAGACCTAGAAGAGATGGATGTTTACCCCATTAAGTCAAGGTTTCTTGAGGCTAACCGCCGTCAATCCCTTTGCTCAGCCTGTGCTGCTTTAAATGAGGCCAACACTGATGAACAGACAAGGATTCATCCAGAGGAGATGAGGAAGAAGGCAACTATGGGTAAAACGTCAAAGTCAATAATCGGAGTTCCGGGACCATCCAATAAGGTCGAGTCTCTCCTCCTGAATTTGAATAGGGAACAAGGCTCAGGCGAAGGAGGAAGTGTAGTTAAAAGGTTTGTAGACCGTAAGTTGAAGCTATCACTTTGTCGCCTACTAATATATTCCAAGTGTGGTTTTCAGCTTCTGGACCAAGATGCTTGATCTCATCGAGTCGACATTACGAAGATCCAATTTTACTATCCAAAGAATCGATGGCCAAACAAGTCTTGAGGGTCGGGGTGAGGCATTGCGGCAATTCAACAAGTTCGAGGGATGTGTTGTCATGTTAGCCAGCATTGGGAGTTGCGGGGAAGGGTACAGCTTCTATTGCCACTCCTTTACCCCCTCATTGCCTTCAACTAACATTATCTCCAGGGTTGACTTCACAGCAGCGAGCAATGTGCATATAATGGAACCTCAGTGGAACCCAATGGTGGAAGCTCAAGCAGTCGATCGAGTGCACAGGAAAGGGCAAACGAAGCTCGTCACAATCACCAGATACATTACTCCCAAGTCTATTGAAACGGTAGGTCCGATTCGACTTGCGGGTGGCCATGGCATACTAAGTCTTAAACAATAGTATATTCAATGTGTCCAACAGGATAAGATGGCACTCATCAACCAATCTATTAATAATGTGGCTGAAAGCGAGGCTCGAGACCTTGAAAGCAAAAGGTGCAAGGTGAGACACTACAACCACTAGAGCATTGCACTTCATTCAGCTTACTCAAAAACAACTAGATGCTTGAAGCTTACTTGCAATAATACAAAGTCTACTATCTCTTGTACAGTTGTGCATAAACCTTTGGTTGGGTATGTTACGGTCCTTTGCGAGGATTGACGTCAACCGTGCCCCTGGGATCGGCTCTAATAAAACCACGTAGGGAGAAGCTTTGTAGTACCTGGCAACTTGAAGGTATATTCAAACAGGGATGCTATAGATCGCTTAGTCACGCAGCCTTGTTAGTTGTACATATGAAGAGGCTTGGACGAATAAATAAATACACGCATTCTCTCTAGAATACATAGCATGTGAATAAGTAGTAGGGATATCCGCCTATATTATCGGGTTTAACTATCTAGCCAGCTTCAACCTCAAGAAGCAACATCATGCATATTTATAAATCTACAGGCTCTAGTCCCATTGCTGCCCAATTGGCTAGATCCTGCACGCTTCCTAATTCAATATTCGCGTCTTCTCTCTCTTTTTTTATTTGCGTCACCAACTCATCCCATGACACCCCAAGATGGTTCGATATGCTCTTTGGGCCTTCCTCTTCATCTATCCAAACTCTACACCTGTTGTTATGATCCGGGTCTGCCCCACAACGCAGGAGAAATTTCATCAATTTAGCAGCCTCGGCGGACGTGCCCCTTGCTGCATGACGGAGCGGCGTGAAGGATCGGCCCTTTGTTGTATAATCCACAGTTGCACCAGCCTCAACCAAGCACTTTGCAAGTCTCCATGAACGGGTTGTTTTTGCGACAACGATTAATGTATCGCCATTTTCCTCGTTTGTCCGGTTTCCTAGAACACCGTTCCTCCATATATCAATAAGGAATTGCTCTCTGAGAGGATGACAACTAGTGTCTATAATTGCCTGTCCGATTGTAGATCCCTCTGCCAGCCCCCAATTCTTCTTCATAGGAGCGCGTAAAGACTTTAGACACAGTTTGTAGATTTCTATCGAATCGGAATGTAAGGCTTTTTCGAATGGCTCCCAATGAACGCGTGCGGTGTCCACACCACGCTGCTCGAATATCCACTCAACAACTTCTACGTTGTTGTGTTCGCAAGCAGAACCTAGACCACGGTACATTTTCTCACTACCCCACAAATCTCGTAGCACCTTGAATAGAGTAGGCGACCCGTAAGCACCAGCTAACTTGAAGCATTTGTCCTGAACTTCTGGTTCGAGTTCTGGAGTTTTCAATGAAGGCATCAGAGCCCTGATAGCAGCAACATTATTCGCTTGAATCAAATCAAACAAAAGTGGCTGGATCTCGTCCGAGTCGAGCTGGTGTAGGTCACGGATCTGTTCGGTTTCCTGTGCTTGGTGATATCGGTCTAAATGGTCGTCTCGCATCTTTCGCGAGAGGAAGCCCCCATCTGCAAACTCGCATGTTGGATAGCTGCACTTCCAGGGGCGGTCATGATATTTTTCGTGTGAGCGCCGCGCAGCCCGAGTCTCGAAGCCTTGGCGACGCATTGGGCAGTGTACATAACTGCATTTGAACAGCCTGGCGCCATAGTATCTCCGCAGGTTGTTACAATCACAAGTACCGTTATGCCCCTCCGATTGGCAGTTTACCAGAGATTCAACCTCTTCGTAAATTTCAACAGATGTCTGAGATATTGTCAATGGATCAAGGTTTATCCATGCCGATTCTGTAGTCTCATTAGCAAGTGCCTTTCCTACTGGCTATTGTTTAATTGTACCGTGTTGTCTCCTATAC
This sequence comes from Whalleya microplaca, assembly GCA_022497155.1. Taxonomy (NCBI): domain Eukaryota; kingdom Fungi; phylum Ascomycota; class Sordariomycetes; order Xylariales; family Xylariaceae; genus Whalleya; species Whalleya microplaca. The sequence goes on along the minus strand of MU385731.1, from coordinate 539,018 downwards.
TGCGAAATTAAACATGCTTGACGAAATTGTGCCGCTCTGCCCAACATACCATGGGCCTCAGACCCAGTGTATTCCAGTGCTTCTTTTTTCGATGGTGGCGTATCTTTAGCTTCGCCAGTATAGTTGTAATTGCTTCTATCCTCTAGAAGTCTCTCCAGAAGACGCAGAAGACTGGTCGGAGGAACCCCATTCGGACACAAACGAATACAACGTTCCACGAGCTCGAGCCAGGTGGTTGCAGCATATTCGTGGAAAATATACCTTCCCGCCAAAATATTCTCGGCGATGTCTTCCTGGGGAAGATCTGGCTCGTGATGCTGTTGGCAGATATACTCTAAACAACAGGTTGCTAGACTTAGCATAGATGCGCCAATGTCAATATACCCGGTGATTCGAGGGCTTGTTATGTATCTAGGTCCTAGTCAGAGATAGACCTGTTGAATGGGGTCTGAATACGTACTCCTTCACGGTGAAATGAACGAATTGGACATAGTCGTCAACCACTTCGATTATCGGGACACAAGTCCTGTCTATTGGGAGACCCACGCGCAGCAGTAGCTTGCCCTCTCTGTCGTCTTCTCTGATCGACAGGGCTTGTTGAATTTCTTGGACTGTCAAGGGAGTCGGGGCACAAGCGACCCATCCCAGGAACCTCCGCGCCTTATCCCTCGAACTTGATGGCGAGTTATTGATCCGCGAGAGAACTCTTTCGTACCTGCTGAAGTTAGAAACAGTTGATGTTCACGGTATATATCCACGAGATCTTACGCGGCATCGAGATTTTCTGGTAAAACTCTAAGTTCGTCTTCAATCTCGGAAATATTACTTAAGAGTTCAATGCTGTCGAGAACAACTTTAGCGTAGAGAAACATGCCTGCCCCTCAGTCAGCATTTTAATCGTCTACTTAGAAACCCTTTGTCACCAACCCTTTGCCTTCCAGGCTAAGTCAGCTAACAGTCGTCGGATCTCGGTCGTTGCTTGTAATGAAACGTGGTATTTTTGAAGCCAATCCTGGGTCCATCGTTTCACAAAAGTATGAACGCTTCCAGCATTTCGATCATTCACCTGGATAGTCTTGGCTTGGTAACTTAAACATGTATCTAAGTCGACTTCCGGTCTGCTGCTGATGCAAATCTGGAGTTCCTCAAACTTTCCTAACACATCCATAAGATGTTTGAGAAGTAGATTTCTTTCCCGCTCATGAATCTCGTCTAGCCCATCAATGATAATAAAGACTGAACCTGCACAAGCCAGAAGATCGGAAAGAATTTTGAGAGAGACCTCAATATTGCTTCCCATATACTCACGGCTCGATTCGCAGATGATAGTTTGCAAGTTCTCATCTTCGGAGGCCAGTTGGAATATAAACGAGTGAAGAACTGATAATGCAGTTCTAGTAGGAGCATTGTACCTGAGAAAGGCAAAAAGGGTCCGTCCCAGTATCCTGGTCTGATCGACAACGATGCTGGACAGAACAGTCTTCCCTGTTCATGTTGATGTAAGTATTGTGCAAATCACTCCAGAAGTAGAGTCCTCGACATACCTGCACCTGGTATTCCGCGTAGCCACAATAGCCTTGTTGATTTATCGGATGTATCGAGCCATTGTTTGAAGATATTATCCTTCAATAGCCACTTTTCTGTCCCCTCACACACTCGGCTTCGCGCTTGATATAGGTTGGCGTCGTAATTCTGGGGAGCTAGCTCAGTCTTGATGCAATAATATTGCTGATGTCGTTGTTTTTTCTCTATTTTTTCGAATTTCTCTACAACATGGCGTCGAGCCTCGTACTCTTGTTGGATGTGTTCGAACTGGACGTCCCTTCGCATGAGAAGAGTCTGACGTTCAATGTGTGTTTTGATAATTCTGATCTTGTCTCGGTGCTTCGGCCATAGCGACTCAAAGACGTATCTCCAACCTGAGCTCCAATGAAACACGTCGATTAGTTTCTATACACATTTAAACAATAATGAAACAACGGGTATACCTGTGTCGTAATCAATAATTGACAAATTAAAATACTAACTTACGTGGAAGGCGGAAAAATCGGATGGCTATGGAGTAGAAGTCGAGAATATCTTTGAAGAAGAGAAGCAGGACGTCTCTGATCCGATCATTCTCGCGAAAGAGCAAGGAGGCCTGTTTGAACTCGGGCAGTGCCAGGCCGATTTCGGCCGTCGTGTCGATGATAGCATCAAACGATGTCTTCAACACACTTGCCCACTGAAGAACTAGCACGATCGGGCCCCAAATGAGCGCCAAAACATCCGGCTTCGCCTGAACAAACACCTCGATTGCATGGGCGTAGTCACTCAAACGCGTCAAGTAGGGTTCGATCTTGGACAAATGACGGAGGTGGCCGTTCTTGGCCTGCTCTTTTTGGATTTCGTCTGTCGCATTGTAAACATCGTCGATGGTCCTCGTTTGCAGTATTCTGTCGTAGAGCTCTTCGTCTTTCACGCTGTCTTTGAAATCGCGGACCGCGTGATCGAAGGCGTTCTGTATCGGATCAAACGACGCAGCCATCTTTGGCGAGCGGCCAGACGAACAGAACGGCGGTGAATACCTTCATATAAGGAGCGCTGCGTAGCCTGGCTATATAATCGGGCGTCTACATGCAGTGGTAGGGTTACATCCTTCTTGGAACAAGCCTTACTGCCCTGTATTACGTGGCAAGGCGGGCTGGTCAGCCTACATACTAGCATCTCCAAAGCCCATCATCAGCAAGTATAAGCCTATGGAAAGGAATGCGGGGGACGTAAATTAACTGGCTTAATTCACCTGTTCGTCTTGTTTCCTGTCTTAGCTTCCCCTATAGTCACAAGCACCTCATACTCTTTCGTGTAGTTAATGTTCCTACTCTTGGTGGTAGGTAGCAACATAGACCCTGACAGGTACAAAGATGGTACCTATCATATATGCAGGGCAAACCCCCACAATGAGGGTGCTCCTCCTCCGAAGTATTTATTGAGACTATTGCTGCCTGATGAAAATCGAATGTCTGGTCTGCCCAATACGGCAGCCCATTAGAAACGATGACGAACACGGCTTCTGCAGTCCTAGGCTGACTCGGCAAATAAGGTCATCAAAATCCATAATCTTTAAGGATATGCAATCATGCCCTCCGAACTTATGCATAATCAAGTTTAAACAACGCCGACGCCTCAAAAAACAGCCAATCAATCCTGAACCATCCCGAAAAACGCCCTCCCTAGTGCACCACACCACACCAACCAACCAACCAACCAACCAACCAACCAACCAATGCATGCGCGACCACCCCCTACCACTCCAACGCCTCAGCCCCAACCTCGCCCTCCAAGAGCTGCTGGATAGCAGGCTCGACGACGCTCCTCTCGGCGCGGTAGCGCGCGGCCTGCTTCATGCGGGTGTAGAAGACGGGGCAGTCCTTGCTGTCGCAGGGCACGGCGTCGAGCGGCGGCAGGGCGGCGCAGCTGCGGCAGATCCGCGCCACGTCCAGCAGCTTGCCCTCCTCGTGCTTCAGCAGCGTCTGCAGCTTCAGGAGGGAGGCGGGCGTGCGCGCGCGGGCGCGGCACCGCGCGCACACGGACCCCGAGCCCGGGCCCGAACCTGAGTTCTTCATCTTGGCGTGGCAGACCAGGCACGCCGCCGCCTTCATGTACGACTCGAGCGTGGCCTTCTTCTTCGCGAGCGGGTTGCTCCCCCCGTGCATCGCCGCCGTCGCGTCGACGCGGTGGATCCGCTGCACCTTGGGCATCTCGTCGTACCACTGGCGGACGTTGGCGCCGACGAGGTTGAAGATGCGTTCGAGCGGCGGGATCAGGTTCTTGGAGATGTAGTATTCTGAGTCGAGCTGCAGGTGCGGGTTGCTGAGGAGCTCCTCGGGGGCCACGCAGCGGTCGATGAGGCGGGCTCCCGGCGCCCCTGAGACGACGACGTACGGCACTCGCTCGCCGTACTGAGGCTCTGCTCTCGCGTCCTCGAGCATCTTCTTCGTGCTGATAAGGGCGCCCGGTGGAATCGGCCCTCTGTCGCTGTAGGTCCCTAGCTTAACTTCTCTTGCGAAGCAGAAGTCTTGTATCGATACTGCTCCACGCATGATCTTGTCGCATTGCCTTTGGAAGTACGACTTGACTTGGCTGAGGTCAGCTGTCTCGAATAATATCTTGAGTGCTTTCTCCTCGATCATCTGTTCGGCTGGCGTTCCATCCCTCCTGACGGTCTCGATCCCCTTGGCGTCAAACTCGGGTGTGGCCTGGTCCTTGCTCTCGTACTTGTAGCCTACGTAGCGCTTTTTCGCAAGCAGCACACATGGGTGGTAGACTTTCTCGAACTTCAGCTTTATAGGGCGTGGGTTCATGTCTGTAATCTTCTTCGCAATCTCATTGCCGATATCAAATGCCTGGTCCTTGGTCCTGCCAGGCAGATAGATGAATAAACTGTCTGTATCACCATATACGACTTCTGCTTTCCACTTCTCTACTGAATGGATCAAGGCGATAGCCCTTTCGAGGGTCTCACGCCCTGTCTGCACGATGCTGTCTGCAATTTCAGAGCAGGGCATGCGGCCTGAGAATGACGCTGAAGTGTATCCGTATGTGACGTTCGCGAGTAGCTTCAAAGCAAGTTGTCTATTGTTGAGAAGTTGTTGCAGGGTCTTGTCATCCTTGTCCTGCTTCATACCACTCTTTACCATCAAGCGGGTCTCCAAGATTTCCGTCAACATCTTCGCCAACAACGACTTTCTGACCTCTGATTTACAATACATGATACCGTTTGGGGCAATGTTGATGTGGTCTTTGAGCAACTCTAAGAGTCTTTCTTGTCGCTGATAATCGGTGAAGCCCATCTTGTTGGTGCCTCTCCAGTTGACAATGCGGCCAAGGAAGGTCGAGTAACAGTAGTTGTATGCAATCATGACGCTGGGATATAGACTTTGAAAGTCGAGAACTAACAACGGGCTATTGTAGAATGCACTCTGAGGCTCCATAACAAGAGGCAGGCATTCAAGCGCATTCTGGCTCCCGACCTGCTTTCTATCGGGGGAGACGAGTATGAAGTTTTCCGGTTTCGCAATCCTGAACATGATTGACTCGACTTTATATTGCGAGCCACGGGAAAAGACCGAGAAAAAGTCCACCCCCAAAACGCGTGCTTGTTCGCTAGTTCGTGGAATTATTTCGTTGACTTCGAGGATCTCTATATTGAGCCCTGTCCGAGTAAGGTAATATCGAAGGAGCTTGCTCAGATCTCGATGTCTTCCTCCAACATACCAATCTGTTAAGGTACGCCATGAATAGTGCGGAATACGCCGATGCAACAAATGCCAGACAACATTTTCCATCGTGTACTGTAGCAAGTTGAGCTCCCCTCTCATAGCCCGCCAGATATTGATCATATGTCTGCCCGTGACTCGGATTGTGGAGGTGGTATTGAAGCCCCATTTATCAGCTTCCTTCCCGATTCTTCCAAATGATTGACTTTTCATCCGCGAGAACTCATCGCACAGGTTGTAGTCGTATTTGAATCTTGCTCGCTCGATGAGATATCCCCATGAACTTCCATGAACTTCGTACCCAGTAAGGATATCGGGATCATGAGTCCTGACAATTTCGACCATTCGGACCATCAAGTCGAGCTCTGAAGACTCTTCAAGGACTTCAGTCGAAGTTTGTCTCTGTATTGTCTGTGCTAGAGATCCGTCCTCCGAGAGAACAATGATACCTGACTGTAATGCCAAAGAGACATTGTCGTCAGATTTAGAGCACCAGAATATGCATTGGACTTCATCCTCTTCTGGATTGGGAAATAGTTTCCCTCTGGTATTGACGTGGACTTCTAGACTCATAGTACTCATGTACTGGGCTTCATGTTGGACACTCGTCGATTTCTTCTTCTGCGAGTACTTGAAATTATGCTTATTCCTGGGCGTTGGACCATCGATCTGCGACATGTACGGTTTAAACTCAGGATCCCGTATCTTGATTACTGGCTCTTGCGAGTCGCTTGCCCTGCCCTGGACGTTCGTCCACCAAGTCTGTACGTCTTTGAAACTAGGTGGAGGCTCCGCAATCTCCCAGCTTCTTAACGAACATTCTCTACGTTGTTTCTTGTAAGACTGCTCGTTTTTATAAAGATCCAGAGGCAGTTCGGATTTTATCCCAAAATTAGCAGGTGACTCCCCTGTCGGATCAAAATCTGGAAGATAAGGGAGAGTATTTCCCTCAAGGCGGAATTCCTGGCCGGCATATTCTCGGGCCCTTTGAGGGACATCTTTGTCCTTGCTATAAAATGCGCCTTGGTATATCACATTAGGGCGACCATCTGCCTCCATCGTTGACAGAATCTCCTGTGCTGAGGGGGGTGGCTGGCTGAGCACGAAGAACTGCGCTGCAAGCCGCGGGGTACATTCAACATCCAAAGCTTTTCGAGGATCCTTTGCTTTCACGGTGTTGGTCGTGGAATTTGTAGATCTGCTAGTGGTTGTCTGTGAGTTCGATTTGCTAGAAGCACTTTCTGCAGAAATCCAGGGGTCGAAAGAGGCGTGCTTCTTGAACTGACTGTCCTCACTTTGCTGAGAGCTTGAGTTTTGACTTAAACGTAGCTTCGTAGTTGGATCGTTTGGATCCTTGACGACAGGAAACTTAAGAGTCTGGTTTCCAGATCCCTTGACAGCCTTTTTGACCTTTGATCGAGACACTTGTGAATATGTTGTTGGTACGTTGGTATCGCCAGGTTGTTCCAAGGCCTCAGATGCCTTCTTTTCTACTGCACGCGTATTTTCAACTGTCGGAACAACAGCAAATCCTACCCGCCGGCGTTTCGACTCCTGTTCTGCCGGAGATGGTGATACTAAACGCTTTGTAGGTTTATTGGGCTGGACAAATTGCGCATCTCGAGGAGCCTTGCTAACCAGCCCTTGCTCTTTAGCAGCATCTAGCAGTGCTTCCGAGATAGGTATCTGAGGTTTACCCTTCGTTCGTAAACAACTGATATGCACACCATTGACGAGTATCTCTGGACGCATATCCGGATTCGCCCCGTTGTTTAGTTGCGGTGGCATACGCAAATTAGATCGGCTAGACTTGCTACCATCGCTCCCCTCAATGCCACCAGTTGGTAACGTTCTTGCTATTTTCGAATTGTCGTCGCTTGGTTGTTTGGTATCAGACGCACGATCTTTTAAAGAGTTCCTATCACGAAGAATATCCTCATCAGAGTCATCCGGAAAGAGGCCATCGTCGTCTCGTTCAATATCATGAATACGGTCTTCGTCTACCAGAATGCTACTGGAAGGGTCCTCATTGTCTTCGGCAACGTGGTCCGCGATACCAAGCGCAGGCATCAAATTGCCAGGATACAGATCCTCGACGGACTGCAATAAAGTGTTCACAGTTGATTCCAAGGGTATCTTCGGCACGAACTTGTCGAATGCGACCTTGTTGTCCTTGTTGTCGTCACCCTGCGCATTTTCCTGGCGTATCAACTCCCGAATCTGTTCTCTGTACTCTTCCTCGTGAATCCAGCCAGGGGGTTGCGAGTTGCGGGGATCTGCCGACATAGACACTAGAGCCTCCGGAGGGAACGGGCTGCTTCCGGGCGCTGGATTCAGCATTTTCCTTTTGCGACGTCTCGTCTCGTCTTTCCATAGCCCTGCCATACTGTGAACAAGTTTCATGTCGGAAGGCAGAGGGTGCGTTCTCTCAACGAAGTCATGGTGAAGGCGCCTCTCCTTAATCTCATGTCGGTTAAGGATGTCTTGGACACATATATCAACCTCGATTGAGCAATGACTAGAGCGAGGGAGACTCGCATCCTCGGTGATGTAGGCCCCCGGCACTGACTGGCTGTGCCACAGATGGGTCAACGGGCTGCCTTCCTTGCGTTCTGGCACGGGAGCCCGGAAACAGACCTTCTGGGCGTTGATATATCCACACCCGTAAAGATTGTAGTCTGTCATGAATTGCAATAAGTACTGTAGGTGCGCCTCGTACGGCTGAAACTTTCGTTTCATGATGACACCCTGCTGGAGTAGCTCTGCGAGTCGGGTCATGACCAGCGGGTTGAGCATGTAAATCTTGAGGTAGAACCGGTAGCCAACGTAGAAACCGTAGAACGGTATCCCCTTCGCAAGGGTGATTCTAGCCACATATTTACTCTTCCCGTCGTATACATTACGACGGTAGCTCACAGCCAAGGCATGGTCAATAGAGAGATGAAGCCGGTAGATGTAAGCGGCCACTATGACACCGAGTCAGAAAGAAATACTACGCAATGTCTAACGTATACCTTACCATCATCAGGTAGCAAGCTCCCATTATACTCAATGTAAAGGTACGGGAACGCGCCATGGACGTGCGCACATACTTTCTGGCCCGTTTCTGTCGATCCGAAAACCCTTATGACGGGAACTTTTGGCTCCTTGTCCAATTGAGACGGACGGACATCATTACGAAGTAGGGGGTCGTATTTTGTAGGGATTGCTTGATAATGATCTATACAATTCAACCGTACGCGAAAGACGTCCATGACGACTCTTGCGCCCTGTGATTATGCCGGAGGATTCTTAGCATATTGCGGAAACTCAACTATAGCACATTATGAAGCAATTGATCGCAGGGCGCATTCGTGCTTTGTTCTGTTCACGCTCAAAACGCGGTCCCCATCAAAGGTAGACGCGTCGATGCGAGATGGTTGAGGTACCAATGACGCGCGATCAGGTGGCGCCCACTAACCATTGCCACAACTTACAAAGAAGGTTGAATGGGAACACCAGCCACAGGCCGATATACCGATATCCAACCTTGCTTATCAGCACAGCCACGAATCCTAAACTTCCATCTACTGTTATACTTCAGCTAACTTTCCATACTGGATATTTGAACTTCCTCGGCGCAGTTCGCATCAGCGCAGTTCTCTACCTTAGACCCTATCACCACACCAGTCCCACCGCAGTCCCAAAACACCCGCCAAAATGCCCCCGCCGCCACCGCCGCCGTCATCACGGCGCAACGACGCCTCCAAAGCGGCGTCAGCCGCCTCGAAGGAAGAAAACATCTACATCCCGTCCTTCATCAGCAAGCGCCCCTTCTACGCGGGCGAGGCGGGCGCCTCCTCGTCCTCCGCCACCAGCGAGCAGCAGACAACGGACTACCTGGAGCACCAGCGGCTGCACAAGCAGAAGGACGACCTCCTCCAACAAGCGAAGTGGTACGACCGGGGGAAGAAGCTCGGCCCCGCCGCGACCAAGTACCGCAAGGGCGCGTGCGAGAACTGCGGCGCCATGACGCACAAGACGAAGGAGTGCCTGAGCCGCCCGCGCGCGAAGGGCGCGCGCTGGACGGGGCGCGATATCCAGGCCGACGAGGTCGTGCAGGAGGTCCAGCTCGGCTGGGACGCCAAGCGCGACCGCTGGAACGGGTACGATCCCAAGGAGTACCGCCGCGTCGTCGAGCGGTACAATCACCTGGAGGAGCTGCGGGGGCAGATCGCGGGGAAGAAGGACGAGGAGGGAGAGGATGGCGAGGAGGACAAGAATGATGGCGAGAGGTATGCCGAGGAGTCCGATATGGGGCGGCACCAGAGCACGGCGACGAGGCAGCTGCGGATACGCGAGGACACGGCGAAGTACCTGCTGAACCTCGATCTGGAGTCGGCCAAGTACGACCCGAAGACGAGGACGATAGTGGATTCCGGCGCGACGGCCGACAAGGCGGCGCAGCTGTTCGCCGAAGAGGGCTTCCTTCGCGCCTCGGGCGATGCTGCGGAATTCGAGAACGCGCAGAAGTACGCGTGGGAGAAGCAGGAGAAAGGCGGCGATACGAGTCAACACATACAAGCGAACCCCACGGCCGGAGAGTTCTACCGCAAGAAGGAGAAGGAGGAAGCCGAGAAGAAGCGGGCAGCACACCTCAAGGCCCTGCAAGACAAGTACGGTGGCGAGCAAAATACGATGCCTGCGGCTCTGAGAGACTTAGCCGTCACGGAATCAGAACAATTCGTCGAATACGACGAAGCAGGGCTGATCAAGGGCGCGCCGAGGGCAGCCGCCAAGTCCAAATACGCGGAAGACGTATTCATCAACAACCACACATCAGTATGGGGCAGCTGGTGGTCGAATTTCGAATGGGGCTACGCGTGCTGTCACTCGTTTATCAAGAATAGCTATTGTACAGGCGAGGAAGGGAGGCGAGCTTGGGAACAGGCCGAGCGTCAAAGATTGGGTGTCAACCTCGTAGAGGATGCTCCCGCTCAGGAGGAGCAGCCTGATGAGAACGTGGAAGAAGCAGAGCCGGCAAAACAAACGGCAAAGAAACGCACAGTGGAGGAGATGATGGGTGGTGTCTCAGAGGCTGAGCTAGATGAGTATCGAAGGAAGCGAACAGCCGCGGACGACCCCATGGCTAAGTTCTTAGGGAACGATGAGTTAGTCCGGTAATCTAGTATCAAGCAGAGAAATAATACATTAATGTGTATAACACAGCGAATCACTTGCAACACATAGTCATGACTTCAAAAATTTGGTGGTGAAAAGTTTCTCATGCATTCCATTCCCCGTGGCCTAACGCCGTGGGTAATGATCCAGTGTTTCATATACCCATAATATGATCAGTTTTCCCGACCGTTGAGCGACCCAGATACCATCAAATAGGATGCATTTACTCCTCTTCCTCCTCCTCTTCACCCTCGTCCTTCTTCTCGGCGGCCTTGGCCTTCTTTCTCCGGACACGGCCAGGGCGGCCACCACCAAAGGGCGAGGTCAGGGCGAAGTCAATGTGCTTCTGGGAGTCGAGACGGACGACGAAAGAGGGAACGTTGACGATCTGCTTGCCGACGCGGATGTGGCGCTGGCGGATGAGGACACGGGCGTGGTGGATGGACTTGGCCAGACCGAGCTTGTAGACGCAGGTCTGCAGGCGACGCTCCAAGAAATCTTCGACCTTCAGAGCCAAGACGTAATCGAGCTTCATGCGGGACTCGTCGAGCACACCGATACGGACCAGACGACGAATGAGGGCATTGCCTTCGAAGAGTCGCTTGGGGTCCTTCTCGTCGAGGGTAAGAAGCTGACTAAACTGGTATTAGCATTATTGAACTTGTTGTTAAAAATGGAAGGTTTCATACCGGGCAGCACGACGGATCTTGGACAGGGTGAGCTGGACACGCCAGACCTCACGCTTGTTGCGCAGACCGTACTCGCCGACGAGCTTCAACTCGGAATCACTATGGGGGCGACCATGTCAGTTTTCTGGTTCACAATCGACTTAAGCAGAGCCAAGCTCAGTGCTCAGTGGCCGGTGATACTGACAGACGGGCGCTCTCGAAGGGGCGACGGGGGACCTTTGCGGTCTTGGAGTAAGACAACGGCGCCATGATTGCGACTTAATTGTCTTGGGTGATGGCGAGGGGAAGGGTAGAGAAATTGAGGTTGTCGTGTGGTTCGCAATATCAAGAGATCAAGAGGGGAGCAGGAAAAAAGTTCAGGGCGGGTGGAAAAGCGAGTAAAAGACAGAGTTTGTGGACGGTCTAGGGCAAGAGTGGGGCTAGTCCCCAAAAGGGAAAGGTGGAAACTCGCTTAATTAGCAAAGGCAGGCGTGGCGCCAGTGTGGTGCCGCTTGCCAAAGTCCACAACTGCGAACAAGCCCCAAAAATTCAATCAGTCCTAAGCGAATTTCTCTGTCCGTCAGTAATCGTGATCGCGACAAAAATCCAACTTCAACCAACAACCTCCAGTCCCCTTCCCCGACACACCACAACGCCGGCAAAATGGGTCACGCTGCAGGTCTCCGCGCTGGCACTCGCGTATGTTATTCTCAAATCTATAGGAAACAAACGAAGCGAAGATGCACTAGCTAACCCATGTTCGCTGCATTACAGTATGCCTTCTCCAGGAACTTCCGGCAGAAGGGTATGATCCACCTGTCTACCTACCTGCAACAATTCAAGTACGTTCAATCTGCGGCATCTTCGATATTATGGGCGGAGGACTGACAATTGGACAGGGTTGGCGACATCGTTGATATCAAGGCCAATGGTGCTGTTCAGAAGGGGTAAGGCAATCATTCCCATCCAACCCGATATTCCGATCCGAGCGAATTCAGAGACGGAGACGAAAAGACTATGGAACTGGAATTGGTGAAGGATTATGTGTATGGATACGGGCTGACTGGAAGCACAGTATGCCTCACAAGGTCTACCACGGCAAGACTGGTGTCGTCTACAACGTCACCAAGACCGCCGTCGGCGTCATCATCTACAAGAAGGTCAAGCACCGGTACATCGAGAAGCGTGTCAACCTCCGTGTCGAGCACATCAGCCACTCACGGTCGAGAGAGGACTTCATCAAGCGGGTCAAGCAGAACGCCGAGTTCAAGAAGAAGGCCAAGGCGGAAGGCACCACAGTCCAGGTCAAGAGACAGGCCGCCCTGCCCCGCGAGGCGCGGACGGTGTCCATGAAGGACAACCAGCCCGAGACGGTGGTTCCCCTTGCGTACGAAACGACGATTTAAGATGGCGGTGGTGTTCTGGGTCTGCCGGTTGCTTTTCTCATTGCATTAGGGTGTCAGGAACGAATCTTCTGAGCATAGGCATGGAAATTAGGCAATGCCTAGAGGAATCACAAAATATACCAAATGCCAAAACATTCATGGATTTGCTTATCCGATTTCGTGACATCATGCAGGCTTTCCAACTGCGGTGATAGGCTTCACTTGCGAATATGAAGGCCAATCAGACATTCACGGACCTGTGTCTACATAGGAAACTATGTTATCTCTCTAGAGACTGTACTAACTAGAAGACCCTTTCAGGACCTAAGAGAAGGATCGCAAGACCCAATGCCAATATAGATACCATAACTTCATTATCATCAAGTGACAGCAGACCCAGGGGGTCCGATGGGGTATATTCATCCATTCCAACTCCAGCCTCGAACGCCCCCATCCCCTTTTACAATCCCAATGGCTAGATCAAATCACCAGCCCTTACCCACCCACTCGCTTCTCTCATCCACCTCCCAATATCACAAATCAGTCAGCTGCATGACCGCTAATTCCACCTCCTCCTCCCCCATCCCGCTCTTCCCCTTCCCTCCCTCCCACTCTCAACCTCACCCGCATACTCAACCCCATACTCGTCCACATACCCATACCCCCTCCCCCTTTCCCCCTCCTCCCCCATCCACTCAGGCAGCTTAACCAACTCCCTCCCCTCCAACTCGACAGCCAACCCAGCCCTCCCCGCGTCCTCGCCAGCCGCCAGCTCCGCGATCCCCCCGCCGCCGTTCCCGGCCGCGACGCCCTCCCACACCTGCGGCGGCGCGCGGGGGTCCACCATCGCGTCGTACCCGCTCGCCAGCACGCGCGTCTGTCTATTACTGCGGCATTTGTGGTGGCGGTGGCGGAAGAGGCGGCCTAGGGCTGCTTTGAAGCCGCTCTTGGACTCGGGTGTCGGGGTGCTGGAGGGGCGGGGAGGAAGAGCGGGTTTGCTGAGCTCGAGCGAGGCTTCCACGTCGACCAGGGCGTTGTGGTAGTCGTGGTCTGGCGAGGCGCGGTAGGCTTGCCGTGCTGCGAGGGCTGCGGCGCGGAATTGGGCGTGGTCCTCTGGTGTGAGATGTGTGGTTCGGCTGTGCATTTTTCTTTGGCTCCTGAGTAGGTCGCAGGTAGGTTGAGTTGCAAGTAGTAATTGGGTTCTGCTCAATGGAAGAGTTGAGACGATCTGTATAGATGAGTTTCAAGTGGTTCCCAGATCGCTGGCACGGCGTTTGTTGCGTGGAGTGCTTGTATGCTCAACGGTGGTGTATATCTTCATGCTTCGGGTCAGTCTTCCAGAACTATGTATTAGCTGTGATGAAGTGCGTCCAGAATTCATGCGGCACAGCTCGGGACATACGATATATAAATATCCAAGGGCGTAGGCATCTACTCCATCCAGACATTGAAACAGCCCACCTCCGCCGATCCCCCTGCATCACAGGTCGTTTTAGCATCGATACTATTACTCAGTCAGCAAGGCTTAGAAGCCTTGTCTGGCATGTTTCCGATGCGCGATTGAAGATCGTCCGGCTGTGCTTGCGTGGCAGCTGCCCGAGTTCGCATCCGCTAGCCCCAGTCCGTTGTCTCGGCACGGGGACGATCTTCGCCCTCGACGTTAGCGAGTCCGGTGTCACTTCGCCGAGACCACATACGTATACACTACATCTTCAGAACGGCATGACGGTAAAGTAACTATCAAGCAACAGTTTCCCGTAAACTACTATCTAATGCGAACAGTGACAGAGTCTCCCGCAAGCAAATTGAATGACTAGTGCGAAGCGTCTCCCTACATAGGTACGAATGCGAGACCCGCAAAAGGATTCGACGATCCCGGCGGCGCAGCGCTGTGCCGCACACTTGCCGGTGGCCGTTGTAGTCAGTGATGACGCCGGCTTTGAGGCTCGATTCGTAGATTAAGGCCATGCTCAATCCACTCTCGTCTTTCGCGATCGAGATATACGCTTCTCGATGCGCCAACGCATAGCGGCGTAGTTCTTGTATGGCCTTTTACTCTAGCACATTTGCGCCTCATCTGCACAAACGTGGACTTATCCAGTAGAAGATAGAATGGAAAGAGTATGAGGAGCCCTGGGATCACTAGGTAGGTCAAGGCTGAAACGATTATTAGCAATGGGGGACAATTAGTCAGTATACCTACTTTGGGGTATAGGTCCAAGGCACCCAGACTCGCTTGGCGGATTCAGCGAGAACGCATAGGTATAAGAAGCTTAACTCCCAAGACACGTGAAGGACATGGGTGTAAGTTAAGAACACAGCAATAACGTCAACAGGGGGTCGATGCTTGCTCTAACCTGTTCTCCCCTCAAATTACTTATACGCTCCCTATCGAACCGTATCGGCTTCTACCCTGCTCCCATACACATTACAACTTCCGCTGCTCACCTCTTAGGATTTCCGCAAAGCAATACTCGTCCCTCTCCTGCATTTCCACATGCAACGGCCTGGTTGTTTTGCCTCCAAATTTCATTTACTGGGCCTGGTAAGCGCCGCGATAGCAAAGGTGCAGGCGATGATGCAGAGAATAAATGTGACCGCATGCCAGAGGAGCGCAAGTCCGCGTCGAGGATAGGTGTATTGCAATTGTTCGAGTATCTCCTCGTTCCGTTCCTCCAAGGCTAGAATTCGCTGCTCCAACAACTCGGTCTTGGTAAATGCCTGAGAGTATCGAGGTGCGGTGTTCAGAGGATCCATGCGAACTGCCGCGTGTCAGATATCTAGAGCGGGCAAGATAACGGGATCACGGAGGTGGTGTAAGTTACTAGGGTTGTTCTGCTCATATTGATGAGACCTGTGCCCCGAAGGGAGACCGTCGATCTGAGGTATGTCATTCCTAGGGCTTGGGCTGGCTAATAGGGATTAGCATGCCAGATGAAGTCCCGCCAATTTTCGATGGCGTGGTGAATCTCACCGAAGTAGACCTCGCTGAATAGCGTGTCCACAGGCCTGTGGCCTCTTGGAGAGTGAGAAGGAATCGGCTTTTGAGGCATGATTTTGACAGAAATGATGCTGTTAAGGATAGCTATGAGAAGTACTTTAATGATTCGTCTAGAAGTATATATGCTAACTTTCTGAGAGGTGTTGCAGAGTGATGTTTGACAAAGGCGTAGATGAACGATGTGAGCGAAGTTGAGCAAGTCAGGTATAAGTGGAGGATAAGTATACTACAAGTACCCATATCACCTTCCGTTATGAAACCAAATTTCGAAGACACGCCTATCAGCTACTTCCCATTATCACTCGGGGGCAATACCATGTCGATTAGTGGAAGTCACCATCCTAGCGATTAGAAATGTAAAGCTCTATATACTGTATGACATACATGCTTACTATATCCATGAAACTTAGAGGAAATAAATTCATGAGTGTCCTATAGCCTACATTGTAAGGTTAATCTGCAATCCTCATATATACCCCATAGACACTCTTACTGAAATCCCTCGACAAATAAGATGAGTACCAGAGTTCAGTAAGACAACTTTGGTTTGGAAGAAGACAAAGTTGACTACATCCAGTCCATCGGCTAAATTCAAAAAGATGTTCAGGGGTTAATGAGTTACTATGCCTCGTATTCTAGCAGTATTTCGCTCGTAGTGACTAACGAGGAGTCTTGTTACGGAGTACGTCTTTACGCTACGAAAACATATGTACTAGTAACTATTCACAGCACGAGAATAAAAGACTTGGCAGACTTTTTTATGTTCGTTTTCAGCATTAGTGCCCATCCAAACAGAACGCAAAGAACTTTGCTTCCCTGATGGTCTGGCCTAATAGCTAAGGTAAAACATACACTAACTGGTTGCAGAACCGAGCATTACCACGCACACACATTCCGGTATACAACGGATTGAGCTTTTTGAGAAAGCCATCCAAACCCTTGTTTCGTCTCCAAGCCCCCCCTTTATCCGATCGATGCCGGTGAATATAAAACCGTTGGGTGTTGCCCCGAAAACCCTCGCAAAAAGGGTCATGTGGCTAGCCTCCCTCTAGTCCGCTCAGCCATTGGAGAGAGACTGTAACTAAACTCCTGAAGTTTGTGAATGCAGATGAAGAAGGCTCATCCGTCTGTTGTGTTTTGTGGTGTTTCGCCCAAGGTGAAAACTGAGTTCGCATCCTGGGGCATGCCAAATGTATAGAAAGAATGCTTGTACGTATGTGGGTATATCGGAAGCGGAAACAGAGAAAAAATGGATTGATTGTAGAGTCGGGTTGGAGAATAGGTGATCGTATAGCAGGTATCGTTCATGAGCGGACCATGAATCGTGATATCGCCAGTGCCGTATGACTGGATAGAGTATTTTCGGAAGTCAATTAAACGGCACCATACATCCACGGCCCGGTGGATGAAATATGAAATGGACGAAAGACACTAGAATCCTGGATACGCGCTATTAGGAGTCATGCCCCTGGGACCTCTTGGAGGGCTTGGGCCTCCACGGGTTGTCGGCAATTGGAAATCAGGGTTACTATTAAGGACGTTGACTTCGTTCACGCCAACCGGTCTCCGCTGTGGCATTTGCTGACTGTTGTATCCTTGGCCGGGCGGGGGATTCCAGCGAGGGTTTACACCACGTTGCGAGACTGATGTGAAATTCGATCGTTCGGAGATGGCCGGACTTCTAGCCCCAGGAGGCACATCGTCGTAACTTATCGGTCCATCTATGACTGCTTGCTGTGGTCTAGACTCCGGTTCGGCAAAACGAGGATCTATGTCCTCGTAGTAGTTGCCGGTATCTGGGACCGAGGCTGCGGCTGGGCCTGGGACCGGAGTCGGGACTTGCTGCGGAGGCGGTGTCTCGCTAGTTGCTTCCGGCTGGCGAGGGCCAATCTGCAATGGTGAAGGGACTACCGGGGACGAACGGCCAGCTCCCTGGTTCCAGGCTTGGCGAGGTGGAACATATTCCCTGCGTACATGTTAGCGGCTAAAAACTTTCACTCGGGGTTTTCTTTAACTTACTCCTCCTGGCTGTACTTGCTGCCTTCACTCATGAAGGTTTCGTGGCGGTGTACTGAAGATGTCCTCGCCTGCTGCAGAGCGAGCATGCCGGCAACATCAGCATCGCTATCTCTGAGCTGGTTAAACTGGCCAAACCCCTGAGGTGGGTGAGCTGGGCTGCCGGTAGATGCATCCATTTCCACGGCCTGTCCTGTGGGCGTTACATGTGCGTCGTCGGTACCGGGTAATGGTGGAGGAGATTCTGCTCTCGGAAGCTCACTAATTCGCGAGTCAGGATTGTAGGCTCCGTAGGTACCTGTGGTCCCAGTCGAACCGGTAGGCATGGGCGCGTTCATCCCGTAAGGAGCACTGGGAAGCGGTGGGACTTCTTGCGGTCCTGGGCTATAATTTCTATATGCGCCCGCAGGGGATGGTCTTCGATCGTACGGCCCGCTACCGGGATAATTGGGTGGAGGTGTTCTCCCACCTCTCATCATCCCACCAGGGCCGTAACCTCCCCGCGGTGGACCATACCCTCCTCGGCCATTCGGACCCGGTCCGTATCCACCTCGCCCGGGTGGCCCGTATCCGCCTCGACCATTCGGTGGTGGGCCATAACCTCCAGCATAGCCACCTCTACCATATCCTCCACGTCCTCGATAGGGGCCCGGGGGCCCGCCGCGACCTCTCGAGTTCATGCGTTCGGAAATTGGTCCTCTCCGCATGGCATAAGCATCCATAGGCTGGTTTATCGGATTTCCATACTGATCCCTAGGTAACGAAGGTGCAGGGCTTGCCCGCGGCGGAACGTTATATGCCTGCTCTGCGGTGCTGGTGTCGGCAGGTATATTATTTGGAGATCTCTCTGATGGAGTTCTGGCTGTTAAAGGTATCCGTTCGTCGCTGCTGCGGTCGTCTTTCTGCTCATAAGAAGCGAACGCGGGAGGTTTATCGCTTGCCCCGTTTGCTCCACTGACGACAGGAACAGTTGGTTGGCGAGAAGGAGCAGTAGCAACTGATTCTACTTCCTGCTGAGCCTGTCGGTTGTAGTAATTCTCCCCGCTCATCTCAGCGTTCTCTGCAATCCGCTTTTTCCTGGCTTTCCTACTGACCAGGGTGCGGCGCATAGCGCACGAAACGATGAAACTTATGAATACCAGGATGGTGGCGGCCAAGACGATATAGGAGCCCCAGGCCATGTGAGGAACGAAAAGTAGGACATCAATTAAGAAAGAGAGCAGGCATACTAGGAATGTAAAGATGCCGAAAATGAAAAGCAGTAATAAATAGCATGACGAATGGGAAGGAGAATGCAAGTGGGCGACAGCGGCGAGTACCAGCATCACCAAGACAAGGAAGCAGGCGGCAGGATGGACGACGAGGATAGCAGATAGCGTTGTCCGCGTAGCGGTAGGCAGATCAAAGGACGCTGTCGACTCTGAGTCGCCATATATTTTTGCTGCGAAATGATCAGAATTGGAATATACACCTCGACTCGAAGGGGACGAAAAGGAGGACAATAAGGTAACATGAGCAGACTTACTTGTGTCATATCCAATCTCCACCGGGCTGCATACGTCGCCATTACAGTACCCAAAGACTCCATAGCTAACGCCCTTATATGTACCCAGAGGGATCGCTTTGATGATGGGAGTGGACAGGACAGCAAGCAACAGCATGGCAAAGGCCGCGAAGAGCAGCACTGTCAGAGGCGTAGCTGGGCGCAACATGATGACGGCTTAAGGGAGCGCGCCGACTCAGATGAGCCGCGCCGCCGAAGCGAGGGTAGTCGTTGCTGCTGTGGGATGCTGACGGGACGTGGTCGACCGGGACTCGGAAACAACGATACAGTTGCGATGTGAAGGCCGGTAATTGGGGTATGCAAATATCGACGGCGGCGACATGTAGATCGATTTGCCTTTTGACCTTGTATTGACCTTTAATGTCCGATTGGGTGCTCTGTCGTCTATCGGCGTGGTGCTGTATACATAGGTAGGTGTGCTGTATCGGCGTGCTGATCTGCTCTGCTTGGATTGAAATGGCGAATGTTGACGAATGTTTGGCGATTGTACGGGCTCGTTCCAGACTTCCCCCTTCAACGCATTAATTTTTTCCAATTACTATCATCGATCCAAGACGCTCTCCAGAAACGAGTGACGAAGATGCGACGGAGCGACGGGGCGGTT
The DNA here is from genome assembly GCA_022497155.1 of Whalleya microplaca. Taxonomy (NCBI): domain Eukaryota; kingdom Fungi; phylum Ascomycota; class Sordariomycetes; order Xylariales; family Xylariaceae; genus Whalleya; species Whalleya microplaca. The sequence goes on along the minus strand of MU385731.1, from coordinate 519,362 downwards.
GCCAATAGAAGCACAGCGGACTTGGTTGACGCTGACTGGGTGTGGCAGTGTCGAGTCCGAACGAAAGATGCAGGCGGCAGGTCGTTCAGGTTGGTTGGCCTGGATGGGGTGGGAAGGAGAGAGATAGATTGGCACCCGGGCAGTATTCCTGGGCAGTATTGGGTGGGACTCGACAGTGAGTGTGAAAGAAAGGGACGGATCGCGTGCAGCAGTACTGCAAGTACTCTGGTACTGCGAGTAAAGCAGAGATGCACGGTGGTCTGGGCCTATTTCGGCTGGGTCTTCCCGCTGAAAGGTGGCTTAGCACGCGTTAGCACCCCTTAGCAACCCCCCCAGCTGCCCCCCCCTAGTCCCCAACGTCGTGCGTTTGGATAGTGGGAACAGCCCTGACAAGCCCGATAAGAATTACTACTGTGCAGCTGTGTATGTACATGACATACATCTAAGTACCTAGCATACGTACGAATACGTACGAATACGTACGAAGGGGTAGACCGATGCAAACTTCGAGAGGGGAACAGAGAGTGGGCCATCAAATCTCAAATCTGAATCTCTGACCTGCGGCTGCTGCGGTTTAGGTATGCCATCAACTGATACAACACTCATACGCACATACGCATATATACTGGAACCAGACAGACAGGCTTACCCTAGGTACTGTGTGTATGTATATGTAGATAGACAGACAGACTGCCTAGACATCAATCAATATATATGTCTAAAATGCACTACTATTGATAGTAATAAATAAGGTGTCGAGTTTATTGCACTGACAGCAGCGCTTGTAAGCCCTAGTTAAGCCTGATACATAGCAACACCTCGAATGACGGATAGACTAGACGGATAGACTAGTGACGGGTAGACTCAAGTCATCAAGTCAAGGGATGGGATGGGATGATGTTGATAGCGGTGGTCTCGCAATACTCTTATCCAGAAAATCGGAATCCGGTGCCGTATTCTGAATAGTCGTGAACCAATAGTAAGGACCATCCAAATTGGTTCCCGCTTGCTATATGTATGTACTCGTGCTTGCTGATGCTACTACGTGGTAGTACATAGATGTGGTGAACTGCGTCCAATTGCAACCTCAAACATGCCTTGCTGATGCAAGTTCCCAGTCAGCCAGTACTACATGTACCTACCTATAGACCTGTGGTACTTCTCGTACCTCTCGCGGGGACTTACACCTCCCGGGGTGAGCGGTTGGCTAAACTTGAACTACAGTTTAGCTGCCTCTCAGAAATCTACAATGCTACAATACGAACCATGTAGATATCAGCAGCGGGGGATAGTTCAGTTGGGAGAAAGACCGAAGTATACTTCAGTTATATGAGCACTCACCGCACTATATTCTTTATATTCCGTACTAGAATTGGTTTCCTTTTATTAATTTTAAATGTTGATTCCTCTCTTGTATGTATCAGATCTACTACAATGGGACGGATGGAAGGAAGTGTTATCGATCGAGTGAGTTACCACAACTGGTTTTACCATTTGGTGGGGGACCTAACCCCAATGAAACCTGCATTCGCACGAATACGACTCTACCTGCAAAACTTCATTTACCAGTATTCAACTTATAGCAAGTTTTTGAAGAATTCTGTTCTCGTGACTATATCATGAGTTCGGCGGTGGTACTAACCCCGTGTTTTTTGTACATCACAGAAAGAAGAGAACTTTAGTGCAATATACGACCTCACGGACATCCGCACTTGGCTTGGACACGGGTACTATTTTTGTCCCTGTCCTTTGGAGCAGACTAATATCTACATAACCATTGTTGATCGTAGATACGCTACCACTTGAATCGCATGACTATCGAGACAGTTGAGGAAAAGTTCTAAGGCAAGACAAAGCCAAATAGATACACCTTCTTCCGTAGAACTATCCGCATTAGAGGAATCGGTATGTTGGACTTATCGGACAGTTTATTGAACTGTGTTGGCAAAGTCCTTCAAACTAGGCGTTTGACCGAGATCCTGTTGTGTACCCATGGCGTGGATGACTTCGGTGGCAGAACAATACTGTACGTATTTAGTTGAGTGTAAGTATTCTTCACTCTTCCATTAATTTATTGTTTAATCAAATTCCATTTGTCTCATTCTCTTCCTTGTCAATAGACGAGGTTTGTCGTCTATATAATCTGCTGGTGTACACAGAATTAGATGAAGTCGATAACTATGAGCTGATAGATATGTATATATTGCTTAGTTGATATTAAACCGGACTTCTGTTTCTTTAGCCTAGGCATACTTCGACATGATAGCTTGAGGTAACCCTTTGAAGGACTGGTAGAGTGGATTTTCGATCATGATGGTCCAGGCTAGAGCACCGTCATATATTTGATCAAGCTTGCGAATAAGTATGTAGGATCTAGGCTTATACGTTGTAGGTACTGACAATTGTTTTGTATGGGCGTCGGTCTCTACATATAATTTACCAAGCATTACTATGTCCTTGTAGGCCATTTATTACCCTTGTGAACTTCTATGATCTTGATGACTTGCATTGTAATGACCCAGTGACCGTAGCTCACATGTGACATGCGCAAGGTAAAACCGATGCTTGCGCGGCGATGCATCATATATGAGCTCGAATTGATGGACATAACCTTAAATCTTGTAACTCACCCTAGTTCATTCTGAGGACTGATCGACAGGGCAGGCTAATTCACTGTCCTTGCATTAGATGACCGAAGCGAACACATGCCCATGGCTGTCATGGCATAACGTCGGAAGACAATGCAGGACATGGTAGAGGCGAGTTATTGGGGGAGCATCTCTTCCGTACGCTCAAAATTGTTTGAACTTTCCCACCAAACTCATAGTTGAAATAGGCTGAGATTGACAACTAGTCCATCAGCATTGCTAATCCAACAGAAACAAGTGAAACAAGTTAAGAAGAGATGAAGATCCAAGATACTTGACGAATGAGATAGCCTCGATCCCTTGTGTCTGATCACAGATGGAACTTGTCAGCTTTTATTAGGAACTACATAGTAAGACGGGGTTTATTACTGTTCGACTAACCGTACTTACAATATTCATTTGATGCAGAAACGCCATTATGCATACATGAAAGGTCTATCCCAGCTGGCTAGCCACGCATATAATATACTGTATGTATCATCCCAATAGCCCTGGTAGAAGCCTAGAAGGTTCAAATTACTTTACGTAGTAGGTCCGTCCAATCAAGGTACACACGTACAGACGATACAGCCCCTCGTCGAAATTACAAGGATGGCGTTCAAGCGGACACTTTATACCGGCCCCTCATTCACCAATAGGTACCTAGGTAGTAGGTGACGATTTGTCTCGGAATTCGATTGCTTTTCATATATGTATATCTGTTAGATTCATATGCAGGCAAATGCTACACAAGAAGTCTAAGTATGGAGAAAGTACGTCTTGAACCTGATGTAACTGACCTTGCTATAACATTATAAGGCCATCACAGAGGTAAATTGAGACAAATTACTATCTAAGCACATTTAAGAACAACTAAGAACTAAGTCGTTTACAGTCCAACAACATATCGTTCTCACGTGGTTATGAAGAGGAATCACTGCAATCTGAGTAACGATGAGTTCTCTAAAAATAAAACACATTTCCGAGGCCAGCGAGTCATCACACAATAGATGATCGGCCCCGAGAACCATGGATCGGTCCAAAGCGGCCCCGACTCGGTGCAATCCGGAGATAAGACATGTAAGATAAACGTCCGCCAAGTTCCATATATCGTCATCGACCTTCAGCTTATTCTTTTTCCTCCGGTCACAAGTCAAGCTGTCATCTACTTCGACAACCAGCAAAATAAACCGCTCACAGGGCGGTCGGAAGCTCGCCTTCCACCTCCAATAACCCTGGTTGCGTGCGTTCAATTCGTTGGAATATGATCCGCAATCGAATAAAGAGCTTCTGCAGCGCTCGCCCGGCGGCCTGGCGGCGGCCCCTCCAAGCTTACGAGGCAGCTCACGCGACCCGCCCCCGAACCGCCATCCGGATCCCGAACCGCTCGGTGCAAACGCAGTCGACGCGCTTCGAGCCCCTGCGCCCGCCCTCGCCCTCGTCCCTCGGTAAGCCGAAAGCCGCGCGCGAGTTCAAGCGCAGCCGGAAATGGGGCCGGCGGGTGCTGATCCTATCCGCTCTTGGCGGATCGGTGTACCTGCTCGACCGGCAGGCGTTCGCGTCGGGGATCGGCCGCTCGCTGTTCACCTTCGGCACGGGCCTCTTCGTGGCGCTGGACTACAAGCTCAACTTCCGCGCCGAGCCCCTCGTCGGCGGCACGATCGAGGACCTGCACCGGCGCAGCGCCGAGAGGCTGTTCGAGCTCCTGCGCGCGAACGGCGGGCTGTACCTCAAGATCGGGCAGGCGATCGCCATGCAGAGCGCCGTCCTGCCGCCCGAGTTCCAGAAGATGTTCGCGCGCATGTTCGACGATGCGCCCCAGGACGAGTGGCGGGATGTCGAGAAGGTCATCCGGAAGGACTTTGGTGGCCGGAGCGTCGAGGAGGTCTTTGGTGTTAGCTTTACGGGCGAGGAGGGCAAGGGCCTGATGGAGCGGCGCGCGAGGGCTAGTGCGAGTGTGGCCCAGGTCCATTGGGCGAGGCTGCCGGATGGGAGGGAGGTTGCGATTAAGCTGCAGAAGCCCGAGATTGCCAAGCAAGTCGGTTGGGATCTGTGGGCGTTCAAGTGAGTTGATGATGTGCTGTGGGCACAATCTCAGCTACCTGCATATATGCTGACACTTAAGACAGAGTCGTGATGCGAGTGTACACGTTGTGGTTTGACTTGCCACTTTATAGCCTAGTGCCGTTCATCACCGAGCGGCTCATGCTCGAGACAGACTTCGAGTCCGAAGCTAGGAATTCAGAGACGATGCGAGAGCTCGTCAACTCAGAACCTACGTTAAAGGGAAGAGTATATATCCCCAAGATCTACCCCGAGTTTACGACAAGGCGGGTTCTAGTCACAGAGTGGATCGAGGGGGTGCGGCTTTGGGATAAGGCAGCTACGAGAGGGCGCTGGTTAGGAGGTAACGGCAACGGCTCGGCCGGTGTCCACGGCACCCAGCTGCAGTTCACTCCCGCGGATATGGAAGCGGCTCGACGCGAGTTACGGGAGAATCCATACAAGGAGAAGTTAAAACCCGAGCGCGACAGCTGGAAAGGACGGAACAACAAGGGCGGCCTCGGACTGTCGAGTAAGGATGTAATGACAACGATGGTTGACCTGTTCTCGGCGCAAATCTTCAAATGGGGCGTTGTACACTGCGATCCGCATCCCGGCAATATCTTTATCAGACGTCTACCGTCGGGGAAAGCGGAACTCGTCTTGATTGACCATGGACTCTACGTGTATATGTCACCAAAGTTCCGTCATCAGTATTCTCTTTTCTGGAAGTCACTGATGACCTTCGACAACGATACGATAGCTGAAGTCACAAAGGAGTGGGGTATTAAAGCTCCGGATTTGTTTGCAAGCGCAACACTGATGCGTCCCTACGAGGGCGGAGATATGACTACAAGGGGGCACATCATGAAAGAGTTGTCAGGCAAGACACCAGCAGAACGGCACTTCGAGGCCCAACAACGGATGAAGGCTGGGATTCGCGAAATCCTATCAGACGAGGACAAGTGGCCCAAGGAACTCATATTTATTGGTCGCAATATGCGCATTGTCCAGGGCAACAATCAGTTCATGGGGTCTCCGGTAAACCGAGTCAAGATGATGGGCAACTGGGCGAGCCGGAGTCTGTTCCAAGATCCCAATCTGCCCTGGCGGGAACGCGCGATGAACGCGTGGCGGCATCTCCTCTTCAAGACCGTTCTACTAGCGACGGATGTGGCGTTCTACACGTTCAAGCTGCGGCAGTGGCTTGGCTGGGGCGGCGGCTTCGAAGACGAGGTCGAGGCCAGGATGAAAGACATGGCTAAGGACTTTGGCGTCGATTTACAACATGAGGTTTTCGAGGGTTAACGGCCGGCACATAGACGGGTGTACATGATGATTGATCTCGGCTCCATACCAATGTAGAATTATCGTAGACGGGTACCTAGACGCGATGGATAGATAGAGCGTCCAGACGAACTAACTAACGGCATGTAGTGTATCATCACGAAGTGATCTTGCTCTTAGCCGCGAACCCTAATGCGTGAGAACCCGCAGTCTGAAAGCTTGACGGCGGCCTCGTACCTAAATTGACAAGATGAAGCCCATTTCAGGAAATGCTAGTGTGCCCATCGCGCGATGTCTATGCCGTTTTAGGCTTTTCTTCGCAGGGAAAGCATTTGAGGCATCGGCTGCGTAAAATGAGGCGAGCCAGAGAGGCTGTTTTTTATAGCAACAAGAGGAAGAGCGCAGGTCTTAGATCGTTTCAAGTAGGAAAAAGCCCATAGCCGAAATTAACGACGACTTGGATGATTTGAAACGGAGACAGATCTGGAGATACAAGCTTCGGTACACAACATATGTACTTTAGTATTTATATACCCACCTATTTCTCACTCTACCTATCTTGTACATACCTAGGTATGCAGTAAACTTGAATGATAGTCTGATGAATAGTGTGTTACCTTCCTATTAGGTTAGAGACATATGTTCCAACATATTTATAGAGCAAAAGCAGGACTTTCAGAATGCGATCCTTAACTTTGAGTATCGTGTGTTCTGAATGATATGATTGTATGTACTTCATATACCTACATGGTGGTACGCGTCGGAAAGATGCCGCGTGATTGGACGGATGCTAGTAAAATGGGTCAGCTAGTCCGGCCCGGGGTGCTGGCACGAATCCAAGTGGGCCTCCACGATAGCCTGTAATTTAAAGGGGCGGAGGGGCTCCCATACCATACCCCAACAGCACGACTGTTTTCAGACTGACTTGTTATTAGCAGCTTCTGAAAGATCTACATGCACATAGCTTGAGTATAACGTCCAAGTTGGAGTGCCAACGAGACAGCATCGCGAATGGTGTTGGATATTGTTGGGATAGTTGGTTGACTTGGATGGGGCCAACTATCAAAACTGTCGCCGAACGATTGACAAACGCCGCTAGCCGATAGCGACACGCTTCTGTACGACACCGTGGACCGGGTCTGATCAGCACGTGGGATAAAGCTAATCCAATGGAGACCAGGTATGGAGAAGTACCCAGCCGCATGCGATTATCGTATGTACAAGCCAGTTGCCAGTAATCTTTAACAACTTACATATAACCTGTTTGTACGGAGGAGTGGGCAAAAAACCATTGACACTTCCATGGAATTTGGGCGAGGTCATGATAGACTTTCGATAGTGGGAGAGGATCAAATATGTAGTCAGGATATGTATGGATATACAATCGGAGAAGAGTGCCATATTCAGAGACTAGACTGTTGCGCACAGGCATCAAGCGTTCTAGTCGTCGGGATATTCTCTCCAATGCACACTTTTTGCCCGAAATGACCTGTGACTGGCCCGAACTTGCTGTCTCAAATCTGCTCAAAACCATCTAGCCCGATGCCCATGCTGCCTATGGTATCCAGGTACCTTTTTGATACAGTAGAAAGGTACATACTAGGTATATAGAGCCAAGCAACTTTACTGCGTACCAAGCCCAGTCGGGTCTCGCGTCGCCTGCATCCCCCCTTTTGGCCCAAGATTTACCAGGACCATCAGCTTGAAACTTTTTTGGCATCCCATCCCATCTTCTTCACGACTGACGGCTCAGGCAGCTCTTTTGACTTCACCCACAACCAACTAACTTCACATCATCATCCCCTTCCGGCGATGTGTGGTGTGTGTATCATGTACACCTGAACAAGAGCAATACAGTTTCTTCTATTCTGCACATTCGTTCATTCCCAATTGTGCACATGCGACACCCACACTTACGTACCTTTCGTACCTAAACACGTTCCTCCTACGCATACGCCCGCGCCCACGAGCCCCAACTTTTGATACCCATTCAGATCGACCCTCACTTCAAGTTAATCTACAATTACATCCAATTCGTCGCCCACATCTGCCAGAACCATTGAACGCCCTCCCAAAGACCGCAAATCGATCAATTCGCAGTGCGTCATCGCGAACGACCAATCTCGCAAATTCAAGGTTAGTACCACTCTTTTCTGTACATACATTGGCCTCGAGGCGCATTGGTTGGTATAAGTGTATCTCCATCCAAGCTTGAGGTCCTGTCCTCGTTGGCAAACACAACATATATACATATACACTACCTTCGTAGTCGCACGACTTGGGGCGCATCGCTGCAAGCTAAACTTCCCTGCGGCGTTTATAGCCAATACCTGCGTGATGTTGGCACAGGTACCGTGACTTGACGCCTGGAGAAGAGGGAGATATCTTCAACTTCGTTGGTCAACGTTGCCGAAAGCTTATTGGTCCTTGCCCTCAGCGGTTGCTTCATTCGCCCATGCATCTTCTTTGTGCCAGGAGCTCGTATTCCTGTTGCGACTAGGTTGGACCGAAGGGAATAAAGCTTCATACCCATTTTATCGCCATTCACCATCCTCCATTCGTTGCAATCTGGGATTCGCCTGTCTGTGTCAGCGAATATCTAAATTGTCTCAATAGCTTAACTTTCCAGACAGCTGGCTGACTTTCGAATGCCTGCGCTTTCTAGTTACCATCCATCCACCCATCCATCCCATCCATTGTTCATCCGTTCCTTGTCTGTCGTCCGACATCTTTTACCCGGAAACAGGATCAGATCCCACTAAAATTTAAGATACCCTGATCGTGTGTGTCTCTGCCTCCTTCCGAGTGAGATTGAAACACAAACGAGATATACGAGTCGCACGCGCCAGCCTGAACTTTCTCTTCTCTCGCTTCAGGCCTACCTCCCAACCCAATCACGCCTGACAAACGAGTTTCCCCCGGAAGCGATCGATCGAGGCAGAGAAAACCCTCCTGCCCCAATTCAAACGCTATCTTCTTCAGAAGCAATTGATCTTCTTCTTTCCCTTCTCTTACTAATTGCGAATACACCTGCCTCACAAGCCCCTCACCGGGTGAAGTCATCGTGTTGTCAGGACCTTCAGATAAACCTTCCAATCACACCTGCTAGGTATCTGTTGAGGTGTCGTCCCATTGGTATACCCCTGCCTGCAACCGCCGCCTCATTACCATCCGATTGTCCGTACTACCCGCCTTCCGGACGATACGCCATCTCTTCCTCTACCTGCCGCCGCTCCCAACGCGACTACTAAGAGTGGATTAATTAGTTAATGCTTCGACTGCTGGAATAATGAGTCAACCGCCACGTCGATCTAGCTTCGGGATGTTGCTTCGACGCAGTAAGTCCGGCGACCTGGGCAAAGGGGGCAGGAAGCACCACCTGAAGGACCAGCAGCGTGAATCCGTCCCTAAATCTCCGCCTCGCTTGCCTGCCCTCTACAATGGAGCTCAACCTCCAGCACCACTACAAAGCTTTGGAGGTGATACCCGCCCCGATTCCGTTGCAATCGTTTCTGGCAGAGCCGATCACTCGTTTCACCATTATCCACCGAGGGCATCCATCGATCCGGGGCGTCCATCAATGTCTTCATCCATCGCCAATCCTCCCGTGCCGCCGGTCCCCAACGGAGGTTGGGTCGATCCTTATGCTCGTACCGAGAGCATGACGCATCGTGGCCGCTACAGCTACGCGAGCAGTGCTGTGAGCACCATCAACAGCCCTAGAAGGGTGCGCAGAAGGAAGGATCCCACACCTTTCAAGTAGGTTCTCCCAGCTGAATTATCGAGACTTATACTGATATTGCATTTCAAGTATCCTCATCATGGGCACCCGCGGCTCGGGAAAGACCTCATTCCTCGAATTCCTGAAGACATCGCTAGCCCTTCCGCCCAAGAAACGATCTCAACGGTCGACTGAGATTGAGCAGGAAGTCACCTCTAGAGCAACACCCTCGGGCAATTTCATCCCACACTACCTCGAGAGTGAGATCGACGGCGAGCGTGTTGGTCTGACTCTCTGGGATTCGGAGGGTCTTGAGAAGAACGTAGTGGATCTTCAATTGAGAGAAATGTCAACGTTCTTGGAGAGCAAGTTCGAGGAGACGTTTGCTGAAGAAATGAAGGTGATCCGCTCGCCAGGCGTTCAGGATACGCACATTCATGCAGTGTTCCTCATTCTCGACCCTGCTCGTCTGGACCGCAATATCGCTGCCTCCAAGTCCGTATCTACCAATGGCCACAGTGCAAAATACCCCCGAGACCTCGGCCGCATTATAGGTGGCCTGGACGAGGACCTGGATTTACAGGTTATGCGCACCCTCCAGGGCAAGACGACGGTAATCCCGGTAATCTCGAAGGCGGACACTCTTACTACTGCTCATATGGCCGTCCTCAAGAAGACCGTGTGGGCCAGTTTGAAGAAGGCAAATTTCGATCCTCTCGCGGCATTGGGCCTAGATGACGACGATGCCTCGCCAGATTCTAGCAGGATTGACGAGGCTGATGAGGACGAATATGAGGTGGACGAGAACGCAATCGATTCAGAGGAGAGCGATCCGAAACGACAGAGAACTCCCGAGGAGGACGACAGTGAAGAGAACCCCGAAACAGACGGCGATGAGCTCCCCATTCAGGGTCGAAACTCATCCCGCTCGAACAATTCCTTACGCCGATCCAAGGCATCCGAAGAAGAGGCAGCTGACGAATCACCCTTCCTCCCCATGTCTATCATCAGTCCCGACCTCTACGAACCTGGTGTGATTGGCCGAAAATTCCCTTGGGGTTTCGCTAATCCGTACGATGAGGAGCATTGCGACTTTACCCGATTGAAGGATGCTGTGTTCAACGTATGGCGCGGCGAGCTACGCGAGGCAAGCAGAGAGCAGTATTACGAGGGCTGGAGAACCAGCCGCCTCAAGTACCGAGACCCCCTACCTCGGCGTCGATGAGCGAGCAAAAGTATCAACTTAACCTCTTTCCGGTGAATAAGACTTCACTCGCGTGTCTAGCGACTTTTTTACCCGGTGTTCTTCGATCACCACAGCATACCCCCTGATTGCTCTGTTTTTCTATGTACTATGTGCATTATGACTCTTGTATTCTCTCAGACGACGAAGAAAAAAGGGGCAAAGGCTTTACGAATGTCAAATTTCGACTCGGATTGCAAAAGTTTTCTTCCAACTCTCAATCGACAGCATCTTTTACGAGCTTGGCCTCATGGAGGAACCCGTATTCAATACCTGGGCACGCAGTAATGGTTCATGTCTGTCGAAGACGCCTCTTTACATTCAGATTCCATTTGTCACGCGACTGCTGGCACGTAATGGAGACTTATGGATCACTCTGATCATATTACCATGCACCCCCGCATATCTTCTTGTCTCGTGTCTTTTTTTACAACGCAAATGTTAGGATTTTTTTTTCTTTGTTTTCTCTCCCACTGCTTTCCGGATATCCCACAGTTGCAGGCGCAGCCATCGCAGGTTATGGAATCGAAATGGTAGGAGAACGAGGGAAAGGGGAAGAGCACGTGTATCAATCAATCTTGTTTTGTTTCTTGGACCGACCGCGTCTCGACGTATAAAGAAAAAAATGAAGCAGGGGATAGGTCACACAAAATATGGCGGAGAAACATGCAGATAGGAGAGGAGAGAGAATGCCAAGCGTGCTGTTGCTTGCCGTTTTTGCAAGGTAGCAGCATATGATAGGTGTAGAAGAAAGCTTCATCTTCGGAATCCAATTCCCAGTTTTTATCCATGAATCACTTACCTGTCTACTTCGTCCTTCGCCTGTGACTTATAAGTAAATATGATATCAAGCCTGCTCCCGGGGTAGTGGTTAACATAGTGGGTTCCATGCCCCAGCAGATAGGGGGGTTTATATCTCAAGTCATATCGTCTCATGAGCTAAGATTGTGCTATAAGGCCGCACATCTCTATTTCATCTCTAATAAAACACTAGATGGGACGTCTAGTCAGTTCAAATTACATATTTATTACCAGACCCGACCCATCCCTCAAGAGAACATCCGTTAGAATCGATTGCTTCGCCTTTCTTATCTCGGTTATGTTGGTTAAAAACGAAACGTCTGGCGTGATCGTGAAATTATTACTTGGTCGGAAGACGAGATGGCTATTGACCAGACCGACGACGAAGTAATCCGAGAACAACTAGGACGGTGGTATCGATATATGTCTATTCATAGAACTACTATACCACCTGACGTAGTCCAGGCACGCAATCTTGACAGGTTTAATTTCCCTATGCGTTTTCACAACTGCTAGTAAATGGCACGGCAGATGGCATCAATAATAGAAATAGTACCAAATTATCAAGAGCTATCATTAAACTAGGTTCATTAAAGCCAACCACTACCATTGACTTGGGGCCGAGGTGGTGTTTCTGGTCGTCAACTGGTTCTAGAATGTCATCAACACATTTAAGATCGTGTCTATATTCCCCCCTAAAGTCAAACTCTAAGCTATGTTGTAACACCTTGTTATATCTTTAGATTGGAGGTTTCTCATGTCCAGCAATGACTACCTTTCTCTGGTAGCTTTTGACTGCCTTGGAACGCTGCTCTTAACTAACGATTATGCTGGTTATGAACAACCCAATATTTCCGTGTCAGTCATGCCTTCCGATTGTATCGGTGAGTTGCAGATTATAAAAAGTTTCAATGAAGAGGTAGCTACGAGATGTACCAGCTCCATAATTGAGATAGAGCAAACAGATGGTCACTCGATCATTTCTCCTTGAATAATATTGGGTGTAAGGTGTTATAATTATAAGCTATCGTCACTTTTTTGGCAACTGAGGCAGATATTCTGCCTTTTCCCGAGCATCATCATGGACATCATCATGGATAGAATCACCAAAGGCGTCAACAGCATGACCCGTAACGACCTAATAGATGTCGTTCTCGGATTATGCGACGGCGACATCATTAATCAGTCAAAATTTACGCAATATTTGAGCATTCGTGAACAGTATGCTGAAGCCCACCAGAGCACACGAAGCCGGCCCGGAAGCGCTATCACAGCCATAAATCCTGCCCTGGCAGCTGAATGGTATCTTCCAACGCCTTGCCTTTCGCCAGTTTCAGATATCAGTCCACCGCAGATCTGCCCTCCCACTACTATCGCTCTACCTCAGATCTGTCCTCCCATCACCGCCAAGGCCACTACCATTCCGCCTTCTCATATCTGTCCTCCCACCGCCGCGGCCGCCGCGCCAGCCACCAGCACAACCATCGTGCGAGGCACACCCGACAGGAAAAAGATCACGAAGACCAAGAACAAGGCCGGATGCAGCATTTGTAGAAATTGCCACCAGAGATACTCTATGCACGGCAATCGTCGTGACGCGTGCCATTACCATGTCGGTAAGCCTCTATAGTTCTTACTAACTACCCACCCCTTTTAATCATTACCGGAACACGAGAGTTGACAAAAGATCCTGGTAGGAAAGCCGCAGCTCAACCCTTGGGCACCTATATGGGCTTGCATTGGAGACCCGATGCCTCAGAATACCCCGGCGTACCGTCAAGCATGGCCAGCTGGCTTCCAGTGGGATTGCTGCGGTCAGGGTTTGGTCAAGATTCCTGGTGTGGTGTACGGTTGTATCGTTCGACGCCATGTTCCCGTGAACGAAGACAAGGGACCCGCTTGGGTATATACGCCAGCGCCTTCAGACCAGGCAAATATATGTCCCTGTGGACAGTGAGCTGCTGTTTTTGGCAAGACAAGGATCAATCATCAACAAATAATCTTTAATGCGAAGCGGAGATCCCAGCGATAAGTAGAGTAGCAACGATAATAATAATTATAGAAAAAAAAAATAGAAAAAAAAAGTGAGTGATTCGAGGGGTGAACTGCCTGATTCTAACATCAAGGTACGTACCCCTTGCTACACCCTGCTACATTGCCCTGCTTGTGACCACTTGTAGACGCTCACATGGCCGAACGTCTTTTCTGATCTGCTACGCTCAAGGCCATCTTGTGTGCTCCTAGGTATCGTCGTCAATAGATCTGGTTGAGAGCTGGTATAGCTAATTGCGGGTACTGCTATGTAGATATATGGAAGTTCGCCAAACAAAAGGTGGCTAATTAAGAACAATTAACCACAGGAAAGGCAACCCGATCCTCTGAGCAACGGCAGTGCAGAGACAATGCGGCCAATATCTATCATCGAAACCACAGGTGATGACAATCGCATAGACGAAATTATCTCCAAACTGTTCTATCCCTACACTCAATATGAAGAACGCACCTAGTCTCTAACAAGGAGATGTTTGAGACCATCTCTGCTTTGGCCACAAATATATTTATAACAATGAATAAAACCAGCAGAAAACGATGTGCGATACGAGTTGAAGATATTCAGTTGGAAGACTTTCGATCCTATATATAGAGACTTTCACGGAGCTCGACTGCATCCCAACCCAGATAGATCACGAGCATGTAAAAAAAACATGAATATCACCTACCTATCTACTACTTAAACCGAATAATAGAATATGTAGCCTGGAACCATTGGTTCGAGATTCGGGATGAGACGACAATGCTGTGTTGATCAAATCCGACAATGATGTCGATAATTTGAAACATATCCCGAAGCTCGTGATGCCACCAGACTACTTAACACGAATTACTTTCTCCTTTGTCATAGAAACCGATAGTAGCTGTGGAGTTAGTGAAGAGAATCCATGAAGCTTAAAATACGTTATTGATATCTCTAGGGTAGAGTTCTGTGTGGTACTTTTCCTATAGAATTTCTCTTGTTATAAACTTTTCAGCCCCTATTCTCCGCTCCCTGGCCCCTTGAACTCTAAACCGCAACGAAGGGGCCATCAAGGAAAATACTAATAATGTTATTAGGAATCGGAAATATTTCTGTCCTCTTTACCATATTATAATATGGATATTACTAGATGGCTCTATATACTAGGTAGTTGAGCCCTTAGACTTGTAGGTAGGTAGACTGTGAGTACAACATCAATTGTCTTACTTGGGTACCGCAAACTACAGATGATTGTCTAGCCCAGGAGCAAAATTCGTGAAACAGGTTTCTTACCAGATTGTTTCCCATTTTCATGTGACTGAAATTTTCAATACATAAAAGTTCCAGAGTCTTTGGCATAATACCATTTCACGATAAGGTCTGATACGAGAGATTCAAGCGAAAACACATATATTGACAACGCTATTTACTTCGGGTCCCAACTTTGCCACGATTGTAGCTGCATTAACTAACCATCATCTTGACGTTGAAGAACTGCGATAATGCAAAGACAAGCAAATGGCAAGCAGGGTTGGACAGTAGCTATTTTTACAAATAATCTAGACACGTTGTATCCTAAGGTATCCTTCTGACACTGTTGTAAACATTAGCTTACTACCACTATTGCAGTGGGTTGTATTGTTCGTCGTATGTCGGGAGTTTTGTGTATGGCGAGAATTCAGGATGAGTGATTAGAGCCTGGTACATCAAGCTCAGGAGAGGCTTTGCATGGTCGCTGGTGGGAATCGCATTAGCCTCTTCGATGGCGAGTTTGCGATTGACAACCTTGCCCTGGTTTCTCATGGGTTCCTGATACATGGATCCGACAGCGCGAGCGACGTTGCGGCAGTTCTTATCCTGAATGGCCTGCGTAAAGGTCTTATTGATCCTGTCGTTTCCAGCATAGAAGTCGCTCTCGACCCGGGCATTTCGAATTGCCTGTACATGATGTTTGCTTTCGTTCCAATACTGGTCGTATAGAGGATGATCGTCTTCCCAGTTCTCGGAAAGTGTGGTGGTATGATGATTAAAGTCTGAGGGGAGACCGGCAGGGTAGAATGGGAGTGCTTCCTCAGCCGTGATTGTGTCAAACACTTTACTTGCCTTGTCCCTATTCTTGTCCCGACTGGGTGGAGCGTGAACAGAAGGAAGCCCCTCGCTTTTGAAAGATGGGCTCGTCTGTCGGCTTATTGGTTGCTGGGGTCGTCGGGAGTGCCCGAAGGGATTGTAAGGATTCGGAACAAACATATCGTCGTCGAACTCGCGCGGCCGCTGGACACCGCTCTGTAAAGTATTTGCGGTTGGGTCAAAAGCAGAAGGTCTATACTGGCGCTGGCCGGGTGGTCCTGCAGTCAAGGGCTGGGGCGCCCCTGGTCCTTTGGAATAGAGGGTATCGTAACTGGATGATTCCCTGGCTGTAGAAGCCCAATGACTCTGGCCACCATATCTAAAAGATTGGCTGAGATCATTGCCGTACTCATCGGTTCTATCTGACTGGAGCAGGCCCGTCATAATAGCGGGGTCAGAACGAGCGTTTCGCAGACTTGAGATGGGATTTCTCTGGCCCTTCAAGGCGTCCAGGTGGTGAACAGGAGGGGGCAGCTGTCTGGCTCTGGAAAGTATTTTCTGTGCAGACCTTTGCTTGGGGTTTGGGTAGGATGCCAGATTTGTCAAACTCTTCGTAGACATCTGGATGAGGCTGGTGTCAGCTTCGTCATCCACGACATCATCCTCGTCACTATCGGGTTGTTGTTGAATGTTTGCATGGTGTTTGTCAGAAATACCGGACGCCTTGGCGACGGGCGAGGGTACAAGCGGGATGACGGGGTGAGGCATGCTCCTGAGCTGGATCATTCTCTTCTCTGAGTCGGCCATAGGGCCGCTACTGGCAGGGCTGATAGCACGATCGAAATTTTGCTGTAGAGGTGAATACTGCTGGGGTGCGATAGGTGATTCATTCTTGTAGGGGGGAAGGAAGGACTTGATAGTACGGCCGCGGCGCGTGGGAGGCTGTAAGGGTTGTGACTGTGGGTTCCAGATAGATCCCACAGTGGTGTATTGCTGCTGGGCAGGTTGCTGGGCAGGTTGCTGCGGTGTTGCCGGCGCGGAATCCATAGTGCCTGACCTCGACAAACACCAGAAGACGAAGGTGACAGGATGAAACTATGACGATGAATGTTGAAGAGGATGGAGGAAGGCTGAACTGATGTCCCTATATGTATAGTGGGACGGTCGGAGTGATGCAATTATCTCTACGTATTTCCTTTGTAGTATGTATGATGGATGGTTGCTGAGCTCTCCCGTAGTGGAAAGAGAGATAGATATGGAGGAGGTTGTTACTGCGACAAGATGCAGCGGTATAGGTGGCAACCATGAATGTTAATTCCAAGGCGCTCCTGCCTTCAATGTTCTTTCAGTATTCGCGTATAAATAGGTAGGCCAGGTAGGTACAACTGAGGGGACGGAAGGGACAGCAAGCACCTGCTGAACGATGCGTCAGGCAGGATCAACCTAAATCATCCCAAGTTCTTCGTCCCACGTTCTAAGTATTGACTCTTTTATCTCTCTATCGTTTCCCTATCGCTCCCTATAGCTACCATCACATCCTCGTTGATCCGAAGTACAAGCGACAAGTTCAGAATAGAATCCTTGAGGTCCCTTCTTCCTCTTCAAATGCATATTAGAGTATGCAAATGAGCGACGTCTTGAACACTAACATTCCCTCTGCATCGTAGCTGGAGAAATTCCATCACTAAGTCTTGAAAACTTATAGCTTCGATACAACCGGATTCGAGTCCGACCTGTCGCGTTCCTCGGAATTGCCTGTTTCTAATATACCCGATAGTTAACAGATAGTCGCCAGTGAATACCATATGCCCACTTTCATGATGGTTGTTTTGAAAGTTTGTCGTCCCAGGTAGGTTTTGCAGTGTTCGGATGTTATTGCTTTGATACGTGTTGGTAGGCACTGCATTCAGGTATTGTTTTGCCCTTCGACCTTGAGATAAACCCCCTATTCCATCAAGACCGGAGGCAAATACATCCTTCCTACTTGTCTAGCTACTAGACAAAACCTTGACAGCATATACCGCTAGGTAAAGAAACGCATTCAGGCTCGATGTATCCGAAGTCAGATCTGGAGCTACCTCTGTCGAACTCTCGGTATCTGTCGCTGTCGCCCCTGTCGCCCCTGTCGCCCCTGTCGCCACTATTGTAACAAGACATCAATAATTCAACAATTCAACAATTTTTGTTGCCCACCAAATCCAGCAACCATGGCCTAGGGGCTAGTAGCCCTACTGGTTTGCATTATGTCAATACGGCTCTCATCTACATTGTTCTTCGCGCGCCTGCGATGTAGGAGCACCGCACCGAACGAGGTCCAGAGTTGATAGATGGACTCGCCGATCTTGGCGCAGCTGCCGGTGACTATAATGTTGGAGAATGGTTTGACGTTGATAGAGTGTTATCAACACACCAAATATTGTTCATCGTCATCCTCGACCTGTGGCGAGTCCGTGGAAATGCTCCGCTGCAACTGCAGGTTCCTTTGTCAGCCGTTCTATAAATATTCGCCTCGGTAATCAGCGATCAGCTCACGGCAGTCAGCTCAAGGCAACCCGAACTGCTCCAACGATCGACACACTGCCTGATTGGTCTACGAGAGGGAGCATCGCTGCTTCACTGTCCAGCATTACGTCTGAAAGAAGCGACTCGCCCTAGGGTTCCAGAACCTCGCAAGAGCAATGTTGCTTCGAAATTGGTGACAGATCGTGCCATGCTTCAGTTCCCATGCGCCCACAAGCATATCGTGAGCAGGGCTACTGCGGCCGCCGAACGCGAAGTAGAACGGTCCAGATAGATGTATCTGGTGTGGAGGTGCACGTGATGCTTGCGTGCACACCAAGTTGATGAGGTATTGTCACCTGGCCTGACATAGGACGCGTAATGTGAAGTCGGGACTTCTGGACCACCCGAATCGTTGCACTGGTTGGTATAACACATGCACTGCAAGCCCATCAGTCTTCTTGTGAGGTGGCTTTGATGCTACGCCGCTTACGAGAGCAGGAACTGACTGAACATTGGTTGCGGGCATCCTCGGACTTAACCAACTTCAAACCGCTCCAAGGAGTCCCCTTGCAAGTACGTACCGACGCCGATGGTAAGCTACCTCGCGGCAAGGAACGTGGCCTCAGAGTCTCACGAGCCACCTCCGAACACCACCTAGCTGGAGGGGTTGACGTCTAGAGCAACGGTGTCAAAGTTCTGCAGCTTCTCTCCACCGTGCCTGTTGACTAGGGGTCAGATCTGTGACACTGACGTATTGGGGTGAGCGCTGGAGACTAAAAGGATTTCACCGTTTGACTACCCGAAGCTTAGGGATTACGTCCTGCTCTTTTTGTGAGGCAGACACTAGCTTGGAAAAATTGAAGAGAACGTATCTGGGAGACATCATCATCATCATCGTGCTACAGCAGTCTGTATAATGTGGCACTTGTGAGCCCCAAAGCTATCTGATAATAGGTAGGCGCCGAATTTGACATCGTGCCAATGATTGGCCGTTAGCAACACCTGATGGCAGTACGATATCGCAGGCCAGTCCCTCTTGCCGTTGGATGGTCCTCTGAACCCTGATCGGTGCAGCCATAGCGTGCATTAGCCCGAGTCTTGATCTTCAGTTCTGGCCTGGTCGGAGTGCCCCTCGCCAGAGCCAGGCAATACCTCACAAGATGCGGAGTCTACCAGAATTATTACCTTTGTTTCAACAGAGGATCGGCTAGCGAACCCGATTCCATTCCCCAACGTCGTCATTGGGAGGGAGTGGCCACGCTGCTGGTTCATACCAACTAGACGGTTGACCTATAGCGTGGCTTCGAACACATTACCAGATTGGTGAAGGGCTCAGCTCACTTTCAGTATGAAACCCCATAAAAAAGCTGGGCCAAAAGTGCAGATCCTCAAGACCTTGATGATGGGTGAGGTCTGGAAACTGCCCAAAGTGCAATTGTGTCCCCTCCAAGCAGGTTTTAGGTCGCAGGGCGTGTGAGGAAGTTTCTAGTCGTTCACCCTTTTCGTTTTCGAGATGTAAGTAGTGTGGGATATGCCGCGTACCCTGTAACAGGGATGGTACTCTGATGCCCCAGTTCCCGCTTGCGGAGATGGCCATAGGGTAGCTTCTATTTGCCATTGAACTGCAGAGAAGAGGCCCCAGTACATCGTACCTGTCCACATTACCTGAATTAGTAAGACGCATCCTCCTCCTAGCACGGAGGCCAAAAAGCCTCCAACGTCCCCAATAATTAAAGATACCCCCACCCCCATCTTTCTTATCCCATCAACGACTTGCAACTGAAGCTTAAAAGTGACGGCACACGAAAGTATAACAAGAGCTTTTATTGCGCAAAGTTGTTTGAGGCCAGGAACAAGCATACTGCCGTCTCTTGAATCTGCTGTGCTGCTTGCGCTACCTACCCGGGCGACTAACCTAGGACAACAGGTCTCTGAGCTCTTGATAATCCCAGCTAGACGGACATACCGCACTTCCTGGGTTTTCTCCGCCTCCACTGGTCCTCAGCTTGCCACTTGCTAGAATAGCGCCATCGACCCGCCTCTACCGACGTGCGAGCCTCCTCTTTCTCTCAGTCAACACTGCTCACAGTCTTTGCGCGCCACCTACATAGTGAATCCCGTCACGATCCGGTCTACACAAAACAAGCCAACCATGGACTTTTCCCATACATTCTATAGTGGAGCTCAGCCCTACCAGTTCATCGGGATCCCTCCCCTAACGCCGTCCCATTCGAACTCGGCCACCTCCGATGAGTTCAATAACCACTCTCCCCATGTTCGTTTCCCGCATGTTTGCTTTGCTTCGTGTAGAGTTTGAGTACTGATGTTCTTTATGACTTGTTTAGGAGGTCTACGACGGCTTCCAGCATAATGATCATTTCCAACAGAACTTTGAATATGCCCAGTTCAACAACCAAACTCAGGCTTTCGCAGGACCTCCGGGACCGCCCACTCCGCCAGCACATCCGATGCATGGCCAGAATGGACAGAATCAATCCCCGGTGAACGGTACCAAGAATAACCAAGCCGACATTCTACCTCTGGCCAAACCGGACCCCGATGGAGGCAGACAGACAGGGTCTAATTCTGAAGAGGATGAACTGACACCTGCTCAATCTCGCCGGAAAGCGCAAAACCGGGCTGCGTGAGTGAACATATCTGTTTCCTGTCAATTCTAGTTGAAGGGATAATATCAACTGCCGTGAGCGAATAGTAGACTGCCAACACCCTACTGACAGCGTTGCGGATTTCTAGTCAACGTGCTTTCCGGGAACGCAAGGAGCGTCATGTTAAAGATCTTGAAGCAAAGCTAGCTACGCTAGAAGCAGCACAACATCAGACAGCCAGCGAGAACGAGAAACTCAAACGTGACCTACAAAAGATGAGCACCGAGAACGAGATCTTGCGTGCCACATCTAGTATACAGGCTCGAAATGGTTCTGCCTCGCCTCCGGGTGGCATTCTGACTACCACCGGTCCCCTGCAGTTCAACCCCACTGATTTCTATTCGGAACTTCTCCAGAACCATACCAACAAGACTCCGAGTCATCGCATAGTAGAATCAGGTGGCCAACGCCTGCTAGCTGCAGGTGCTACGTGGGATTATATCATCAACCACGAGCTTTTCAAGAAAGGCTTGGTTGATGTGGGTGATGTGAGCGAGCGGCTTAAGTCACAAGCGAAGTGTGATGGGCAGGGCCCTGTGTTCGAGGAACGTGCTGTACTCCAAGCCATAGTAGAGAGTGTTGCGAGTGGCAGTGACGAGCTATTATGATCGATTCAGTCACTTCATCGACACAGAGAGTGTTGGTGATGCGATGACGAGGTGCGACAGTTCAGGTTCGGTTTGAGAATGCTAGTGTGTCGCGGGCACGGCTTTTTTATATAAAAAAGCAAGAAAAAGAAAAGGCGCGATAACCTGACCGGTCTTCAGAGACAGGAACACAACGTTCCTGAATGACCAATTATGGATTCATGGATTATGACGGAAATGGAAGCAAGCGTTGCTGCGATCGAGACTCATTGAATTTTCTTCATTGATTGTTGTGGAGGCTGAGACATGGCTACGATTTTAGGCGCCCTTCGGTGCCTCTATCTATCTGTCTGTCTGTCTGCCCCTAAACAACTGTGTGCCGTTCGAAGCGATAACAGCGAGGACTGGAGAGGAGACCGCGCCAAGGAACGAAAGATCGGATGACCCTGATGGGCTGTAACAACACCAGCAAGCAAGCAAACAATCAATGAAAAACTATCTGCTCGGAGGCCTGTAACCAAGCCAATCACACTTAACCACTTATATAACCCTCCAGCTGCTATATCATCGACAATTGGGCTGAGGACCACTGTACGGAGCAAATAAAAGACAACTCTTGGGATATGGTGGTAGGGAAACACTTGGTTACGTGAGGTCCTGGTTGAGAGCATCGATACTTTGTCCTTCTACTCAGTGTATTTTATTACTTTACTTCCCTTTTGATCTGGAGGGTTCGAAGAGTTTGGATATTGGGTCTATCTTAGGTGCGTTTATTGGGCTCGGACTAGGAATCTTCATCTGTATTTTTGCCCCTATCTAGGTGTATTTGAATTGAGATACTTGGAAATCACAACCTTTGTCTGATTTAGTCGTCACTTCTATTCTGCTCCTAGGCTCTGATTTTGACGAGTCCCTTGTCAACAGAATAGGAAATTGTACACACTTTCTGGCGAGAAGAAATCGCGTCTCGCTCACGGTCTATTCCATGCTGATCACGACATCCTTCACTCACGTTTACGTGTCTTCTCTCTCAAAAGCCAGAACAAGTACCAGGTAAGAAGCAAAATCGCAGCCACGCGGACACATACGTACATCTCAAGCCTCTCGAGCCCAAAGCGTCTGCGGCGAGCTCTTGGCAACTTTAGCGAAGACAATTATCTTCGCATTACTCAGCGTGGCATCTCATGCAGGTGTTATGTAGGTTAGCTAGCTAAAGTGGTATCTTCTCAAACAAGCCCAAACAAAAATTCCATCGCCAAAAAGAGAGAGAGAGAGAGAGCACACGCATAGTATGTATGCATATACCCTTGTTGGTAGCTAGCTAGCTGCTGGCTACATACATACTCTCTCCCACTCATAACGCCAAAACTAGATTGAATGACGTGTGTGAGGTTTGAAATAAAACGTGTCATTAAAAAGTGTGAATAATCGCTTGTCTGTGTCTTCCGGCCGTCATAAAATTTCCTCGTTACTACCTGCCAACCAGCAGCTAGCCCGCTGCCAGGCTGGCTCGTAAAACAAGGCTGTGTGTGTGTGTGTGTGTGTGTGTGTGTGTGTGTCCTGGGATTCATGATCCATCTAGGTGTCGTCGTCTGTATGTAGGTTTGAACGGGGAGGATATCTTTTTCGCCCCTCTAATTAGGTTCCCGCTATCGGATCATGCCGTATATAATTGACCTCCTCGAGGTCTGTCTTTCTTAGGACTATACATCCCGGGCACCATCCCGAGATTCTGTATATTCCCCGTGTAGTAGCATTCATCGCTCTCAATTCGCCTTCTTGCCATTAGCAGCAGGCTTCTTGTCCTCGACATACGGGTGCTTGATGGTCAGACACCAGATATCGAGGTAATCGCAAATCGTGACAATGACGTCGACCACGAAGGAGCCGTAGACGCCGATGGCCATGCCGAGCATGCAGAACATGTACGCGACCTGGTACACGCCATCACCCAGCGCGCTCGGCCAGCCCGAGGCCCAGCCCACGTGCGCCTGCAGGACCGGGCCGACGGAGTCGACGACGCCGGCGGCGAGCGGCAGCGTCATGACGTTCCAGTAGGGGAACGGCAGCTTGACGAGGTGGGCGGTGATCATCTGCCCCACGCTGTAGGCGTTGACGAGCCCCGCGAACATGACGAAGGGGACGAGGTGCTGGGTGCGCACGACGGGCTGCAGGTACAGGTAGGCGACGATGAGGGCCCAGGTGGCGAAGAAGGGCAGCAGGCCGAGCAGGGCGCCGCGGCTGCGGTCGCCGCGGGCGCGGCGCGCCTTGATCACGTTGCGCGCGCTCTCGACCGTGTTGAGCACGAGCACCACGCTGCCCTGCACCATCCACCACTGCGTGAAGGAGAGGTCGTAGATGAAGGAAGGGATGCCGAGTTTCGCCGGCACGCCGATTGTGGCCAGCATCGACTGCGACCAGAACGAGGCCCCGCCCATGAAGCCTGTCATCGCGTGCACGAAGATCAGGATCAGCACGCCCTCGACGGGCCCGTTGACGATGCCGAGGGTCAGCGTCTTGGTGTGGTATTCGTCCCAGGTCTGGACGTAGAAGGTCAGGAGCGCTGTTGACGACGGGTTAGCAGGGGAACGGTGGTGTGTGTAAGATATATTGGTAGGAAGGTGGTGCGCGCATACAGGCGAAGGCCGTAGCCACCGTGTACCAGCTCTGTCCCATGTTCTGGGAGCCGGCGAAGAGGAGGACCCCGAGAGAGGTGTTGAGGGCGTCGACGCCATGGTCGAAGAGCTCGCCGAGAGGACCGCTCTGATGCGTTCGTCGACTGGGAGAGGGAGATATCAAACGTTAGCTGGGTTTTCCAAGATAGGACGGGCGGTGTGTCATGGAACGTGGACATACGCTTGGGAGCCGTCGACGGCGTCAAATGTCTGGTACAGGAAGAGACCGGCGGCCCAGCTGTAGTAGACCCAGGGTGGACAGTCCTTGTCCAATGACGGGTTGTACCATAGCAGAGTAAAGAAGTTTATGATGATGAACATGAAGCCCGATAGGGTGATCAGGTTCGGGGCCATGGACATGGGGAAACATGGCAGGACGACATTGGTATAGAAGGGCTTGAGGATGTACTTGGACGTCAACGAGCGGTCGACTGAAGAGTACTTGTACTGCTTGAGATTCGGCAGGAACTCCTGCCGGACGTACACCATCTTGAACGATGTCACTCGGGAGATCCGATGGACTGTGTGGTATTATTTGCCTGCTTCGAGATGGTGAAGTTGAGGCAATTGAGAGACCCGGCGATGTGTATAAAGAGTGGCCAAGTGTCAAAGAGAGAGAGAATATTGTGTCGGCTTCGACATATGATTATGCAACTCGCTATGTAGGGTGAGTTATCGATACCTTATACACAGCTGTATGGGCATGTGGCTTTTTTATCAAAAAATAAAAAATAAAAAATCGAAAATACGGTATAGTTATGTCATAATTGGCGAGACCCGCAAGATCCGTGCCAGGAATTTAATCGATAGCGCGTGTCAATCGCGTGGACGCGCGATTGTAACCCTGTCCCTGTTTTTTTTAACGGCCCTCCATTCCCGTCACACTGGTCCATTGATCATTGGTCCAACCGTAATAAGACGTCCTAGATCCTGTCTCATAAGTATGTATAAGTAGCCTAACTTATAACACAACGCATCGTCATGGAATCCAAGTTCATTTATTGGTTTATTCTGGCACCTGAAATCTTGTCACTGACCTCTCTCTTGCTTTGCCCATCTTATGAACAGGGGAGTATCCGACAGTCCAACAAGCAAAGTCCTGTCCCGTAGTCTCTAATATGCATACCCTCAAAACCGAGAAAGTACATCGCTCGTCATTTTGTAGAAACGCCTTCCGGAACCCATCATTACGCAACTGACGCTACTACCATAGCGGCAACATCATCTTCTTCGCTGCGTACCACAATCTTAATTGTCACCCCGGACTTGGATGAGTATGCCATCTTGACATTTGCTACTACTCTTCCACCATTGACGGTCTTGCCCAAGAGCTTGAGTTGATGCGTCGTCTGGTTCACTGGTACATCTGTGCCTTCTAATGGCTGTAACGAGAGTGTCTTCGCCAGTTGTTCCGTTGCATCTGGTAGCAAATATTAGTCCGGATATTCTCAAGGGCGAAGAGGGCCTGAATCATACCTGCGATACTGTTCATTCCCGACAATTGTAACGTCTCCTGAGCCTCTATGCCCGCAGCCCCTACCTGTTCCCACACGTGGTTGAAGTTACCCGCAAAAACGGGTATTACGTAGTCACTACCAGCAAGGTCGAAGTCTCCCACTTCATACTCGTCATCGTAACCGGTCTCCTCGGGCTCGTTCGTAGTTGGGTCGATCTCCTTGCTCGTGAATTTGAGCACATTCGAGAACGAGCTAGTAGGCAACGCCCCTTCTCCACTGGCTTTCTTAAATGCCACATAGATCTTGCCGGGCTCGTCCGTTGCTAGCTTCTCAGCTTGGATGATAAATATTTCCTCCAGTTCGTCCTCTTCTGAAGGCATGGCTACAACCGAGACGTTCTCTAGTACCGTACCCGGAAGAGTGTTCTTGACCTCATACTGGAGCACAATATGCTCTTTGAAGATGTGCTTGACAACAGTCACCACATACTCCGTCTCAGCCTCAGTCAGCTCAACAACCGGCGATGACTTCAATACGCTGCCAAACTCCTTCATTTCCGGAATTGACATGAGCTCCTGTGCATACTTCTGAGCAGCTGCCGCAGCCGAAGCCTGTGCCTCTGCTCCCGTCGGCGCCGCTTTGGAAGGTCCTGTCTTCGGTGGTTTCAGAGATGGTGCCGTGGCTGTGAGCTTCTTCGTTCGGTCTTCGGCATCGGCTTGCTCGCGGGTGACGACCGGAATCTTGCTGATGTCGAAGGGGCTGTCAAAAGCAGACTTATCATCAGAAGTCACATACATGACAAGCTGGTGTTCGAAGTACGGCAGAGAAAACATGTTTTCTACACTTTAGATTAGCGCCTTCACATACTCATACCAGGCATATGTAGTTACTTACCGTTCTTGATGAAGCGTTCGCCCATATCGTCTTCCTCGTGCATCAATCTGAGATTAAGTGCCGCGCGATCGCGAACTTCATCATCGACATCGTCCAAGCATCTAGTCAAAAGAACGTCCACACTACGCTTGACTTCGGGGTCCTTCTGTCCGACTCCGAACTTAGCTAGAGCAGTGACGGCTGCCGCCCGGACAATAGCGTTTTCGAGAACGACTCGGTTGTAGATGTAGCGAATATACTTGGTGGGCTGGGAGGTCTTTGGACCCTCAAGACCCAAGAGATGGAGAATTCTGACAGCCAATTTTGTGAATTCACAGTCTTCGATGAACTCGCAGAGGTGGGCAAGAGCGTCTTCCTTTGAATCTGGCACAAACTTGATGAGATCGAACATGCTCTCTACTACAGCCCGCTTGAATTCGTAGCCACCTTCGTCACGCAAAATACCGCTGAGGAAAGCAAGCATGCCAGCCTGCTTGCTCGGGAACTTGAGGCATAGGGTGCGGATAGCCTCGACGATGGTGATCTTGAATTCGTCGGTGATTTCGGACATAAACCCGGATATTTGCTTCATGAGTCTGTCCACACTAGCCTCATTACCTGTCTTCAGGAGAGTCGTGATAGCAAATGTAGCAATTGACCGGTTACTGTTAGAAATGAGCGACTCGATATCCGGGTTGCACACGTTAACGGCATGTGGCTTGAATGACGCGAAGTTATGGAGAATGCGAAGAGCAGCGAATTTGGTCACGGCGCGAGGCGAAGAGAGGAACAGCTGCAGAACGTGGACGGCTTGGGTGACTTCGGTATCCGTGACATCCCTTATATCGCAGATTGCCTTAGCAGCTTCGAAATTGACCATCTCGCTCTTATGCCTCAACCATCCGTCAAGTAGTTGCATCATCGGTTTTCGAAGCGATTGGTCCTCCTCAGCGAGCTGCGCAGCTAACCGGACCAGCATCACTATCGCGGCGGGACTCTTCACAGCACCGGCGGCACCAAATTGTTGCACCATCTTGACAAGGGCCATCCTATCGTGCGATCGCATCTGATACAAAAGCCCAATGGCATGGTACTGGGTCATGGTAGAGTTGTTGACCGGAAGCGAGGCTGAAGACGACGAGAAGCCCAGAGAGAAGCCACCAGATGATTTTGTGGAGGCGGCGGCCTCTTGGGTTTCAGACTGCCACCGCCGAACAACATCTTTGGCAATGGGGAGGAGATGGTAGGACGATACGAGTGCGGCGGAGGATACAGAAGGGTTCTTGTCGACAATGGCGGTTTTCATAACACGCTCAATGGACTGGACAGTCGTGGCCTAGAAGGTGTGAGCTAAGGACAGTCTGTAAGCTGGAGTGTCCATGGGACTCACATCAATGATGCGACATAGGGCGCGGATAGCATTTGGTCTGTAGATGGCATCGGTGCTGCCTCCTGTATCCTTCATTATCGTGCTTGTAACCATGATAATATCCTCTGCCGAGTTGGCAATCTCCTTAATGACCAGGTGGATCATCTGTCGCAAGCTGGGGTCTTTATTCTGGAATAGCTTCGAGATACCGAAGAAAAGGGTGGTAGCTTCGTTCGTGGGGAACTTCTCCCCCGTGTATAGGAGGAGCGCAATCTTGGTGAGGAGAATGCGACATCTTCGAGGCTGGATCGGCGAACTGTTGAACAGGCGAGCTTTCTATCATTTAGCTTCGTGCCGTAGTATGACGAGGCTTGGGAGGTTTGGGAGGTTTGGGAGGTTTAGGAGGCTTGGAGCTGAATTGGGCTTTTACACACCTTCCTGGAAAACTTGGGTGCGGTCGACCTTGACCAGGCCAAGATCGGCATCTTCGTCTTTCTTGCCGTAGCTCATGGTGGGCGTCGAGACGGCTGTCCTGGAGGGCGGAAGTTGAAGATGTCGTGGTCTTTGGGACGGTTCAATTCACACGTATTCCGTACATAATAATTTGGGGCCAGCGCATTTCCCAGTGTCGGTAGGAGCGACGTTGCAACTGCTAAGGCAGGTCACGTGGTCTCCACTAGACAGCTGCCACCCAGCCAGCCAGCCCACCTAACAGAATAGTGCAAGCTAGCCCCTTTAGCCCCTTTAGCCCCCTTCCCAGTCAGCTAGCACCTATGCAATACCAATACAATTGTTCGTGATATTAATTCACCAGCTCTATGAATGTATCACATGAATTGATTAGTTTGTATATACTAATATGTTTGAAGGTCATTTTCCATTGTTGGCCTGTAAGTTCAATGGCCTCGTGGAGCACTCTTGGCGAGCTTCATAACATTGGTCGCATACCCTTCTGTCCCGCCATATCTGGTCAGAATCTCTTGTATATCTACAGATGAGCATGGTTTGCTTCTTCTCCTGCCTGTTAATCCGATATTCCTCGTACTTGGTATCCTCAGCATCTCTGTTTCGACCTCCCATCCGCAGTCTATGGCAATCCTGGTAATCCACTCAACAAGTGATGAGTATGTGGATGACGACTTATTCTGCTGCTTTGGTACGGGTGCTCTAAATCTCGCCCCAGAAAGGTCATGGCTACAGCATGGTATCATGATGAATGGACAGTCTGACAGCGTTGCAAGTATCGGTGTCCATGGTGTTAATTCGTCGGCATGGTTAGAGATGATGAAAGTCCCCTTTGGAAATAGACCATCATGGATCAGGTCAGTGCTGTCAATGCCAGCCATGTTGTCCCCGCCGTCATCCTTTATCCCCGGGTAGCCTTCGACAATTGAGGGAAGTAGAACATGTTGTTGGAGGCTCTCTTTAGGCTCGGCGCCTTGCTGGAACGTAGCGGAGTAATTATCCCATGATTTACGCTTCCTTGCGTCAAATCCCCATCCAGAATAACCTTCTTGGCGGAGAATATACACAAGGAGACCATTTCCGCATCCGATATCTATGAACCCGGGAAATGGTGTAGTGCTGTACATCTGAGCCCATAGTTCGATGAGAAATGCTGCGATCCCTAAATCCTCGAAGACATGCTTTGAAGGGTCTGTGACCTCGGCCCAAGTATTGATAAGCTGTCGGGCATACTTTTGTTTTAGCCTAGTATATGTTGTCTGGATAGTTATTTGAGGAATAATGGTGTCGTGTTGGACTCGCTTGACATACCCGGCCCTTGTTCCTTCGCCATGCTTATAAAGCATTGCTAGAAGATGAAGGGCCGTTCTCACCAACTTTAGTGAACGACTCTCCTCATCATCAAAAAAATGGTAGTGAATAGACACACTACCTTCACTTTTCTCGGCACTCCATTCGTGAAGGAAGGCTAGACCTTGCACTTTGGGATGATAAAATGGCATGTCAGAATGAGATGAGACATGGGGTTTGTAGACTACCATAGATTTCTCTATATTGTCCGGTCCATGGCCATGGTAGACCAGACACGTTTGATCTAACGGTTGATCCCTCAGGGTATTTCTGGGAATCAATTTCCTCACCAACACCTTATCTAGGTGGAAGTCTTTGAAGTGAATAACGATTGGTCTGGGGAGTCCAGGATCAGCTGCTACGTGCTCCTCAGGGCCTTGCTCCACCAGAATGTCTGCTCTGAACAGCCAACTAGAATTGATGTTGGGATTGCGAATCAAGTTCATCATAACCTTGGAGAAGATCTGGGGATCGAATTCACAGGTCTTCCGAAACAAAGGAGCCCACCTCGCACCCGAGACATCTTGGAGCAGACTCTCCGAGTCATGCGCAAACTCATCGGGCTCAAAGGGCATTGTAAGGGAAACGAGTGTGACCTCAAGATATTGGCTATCTGCAAGACTTGAGGGAATTAGATAAGAAACAAGTTGATCGAACAGAACTTACCCGAGTTGTCGATAGAGTTGGATGTTCTAGATTAACATCCAACAGACAGCGGACCAGGGGGTCAGCTGGCTACGAAGTGAGACTTCCAATTCTGGGGTCTCCAGATAAGTAGTCTTAGGTACCTAACATACACACTCACACCAGACATGCATGCAGGCTGGCAAGCTTGGAGCACCGTGTAACTCAGCAGGCTCAGGTCTCGAAGAAAGAAGCCAGTCACCAGTGAGCTAGCATATATGATAGTGAATATTGTAAACGTGCCAATCACCATGTGGGATGTGCGGTTGGGTGTGTAGGCCAGAATGTTCTTGAAGGCTTCAAGCGTAACTAGTAGGACTGTATGAAGTGACACTGTGGAAGCACAATCAATTGGTGGTGTGCTAGGTTGGGTGCTTGTGTGCTTGTGTGGCATGTGCTCCTCCCGCCTGCCTCTTGCCTGCACCAATCCGGCAGTTAGGTAGACAAAAGTAGATGCAAAGTACCTATCAAGTAGCTCGACGGGATTTATTTATGGAGGCCCCTATGTTTGTGCAGGTATAACATACCTCAAGTTGTCGTTGCCTGCTCGGTGTGGCACTTCATTGGGACTTGTTGATGGGGTAGGCGGAGAATGCTTGCGCCGCCCCTGTTCCCCTGCCGCTTTCCATCCAGTTGCAGGTTGCCAGTTGCCCCTCCATATTCACCTGCGGCCTTTCCTTCCACAATAATAACTAAAACTTGCCACCAACCACCACCGCCTGAACCTTAAAAACACTCGGACACTTCCCCATTCCACGCATCGCATCTCTTTTTTTTCGACAAAGCCATAAACACAGTCCAGGCTCTCTAGGTATCTGATCTGCCTTATCTTCTCCCGACAGCTTGTGTATCTTGATACAAATCGTCATCCAGTCAGCAGCAAGACCAGTACCACCGCAGTCGTCGGTCGCCTTCATTTCGTATCTCATACACAGCCCATTTTCCCCAGGTCACCCCCGTAAACTCGAGTTTATGTCAATTGAAAACCTCAAGACCTATGGTACGCCTCATGCCCTAACAAGTCAACCACTGCCTCAGTCAACTCTTCTCGCCGTTTCCCCGCTACCTGGATCTCCCCTTGACGTCTAGGAAGGCATACACTAATACGCATATCAACAGACCCCTTCGCCGAGGCCGATGAGGACACCGGTGAATCCAAGCAGTCCCAGAACTATATCCATATTCGTATCCAACGTACGTACTTGCTATCTCGAGACACCTCATATGTAGTAGCTGGGCTACACGGCAATCTACGGCATTTGTTACCCCTCTCCGACCCAGCCCCCTCCACCTAGACCACGTCAAAACATAGTGCTGACTCTCCGTGTCACCAGAGCGAAATGGACGTAAAACCCTGACCACCGTTCAGGGTCTTCCGAAGAAGTTTGACTCCAAGAAAATCCTGAAGGTCATCAAGAAGAAGTTCGGTATGTTGTGTACCCTCATTATCCCCGCAGAAGTTTTCTCCTCTTCGTTTCATTCGACTGACCTTACGATTCTACGACAGCCTGCAATGGCACCATCGTCAACGACACCGAGATGGGCGAGGTGATTCAGCTCCAGGGCGACCAGCGAAAGGATGTGCAAGAATTCCTTGTCGATAAGAAGGAGGGTCTAGAGCTTGACCCCAAGACCATCAAGGTCCACGGTTTCTAAGCTGGCCATGTCCACCTTCTATCCGTAACGCCCAGACGCCCGGAACTCGATCAATGAATACCGCAACCAAATGGTCAGCCTCGCCAACAACAGTGATCTGCTTGTCATGTAGCGGCATGACTAGCCGTGCATATAGATCTACAAGGCACCATGATTGATCGAGGCGTTAACGGAGTGGTCAGGACATGATACCCCTTTTTTATCTTGACGGGTTTCTGGCTTTCGGAATGAATTGGGCAAGGCTGATGCTACCCCCCAAAAAATGTGTTACTTCGTTGCTTCCCGCAGAGATGTGGAATCTGGATTGCCTGAACGTCAAAAGACCCTCGTTCCCGATCTACAAGTATGGCACCAGATTAGTTAATTCAAGTTTTCACAACATTGTGTGCCTCATGTGTGATATGTAATTTGATGCCTTATATCGTGACAGGCTTGCGCGCATGCTATACTGTACTGGGGTTTTATACTCTGACCTGAAGCGTCTGCTCAGCAGCCATTATACTATGTTTGGAGAAGTGATATCAATATGGCATATTCTATCATGTTCTACAATTATAGGGGCATCGATAAATCAAGCAATGTTTTCGCTTAGTAGTGAGTTTTTATATAGTACGTAATTTTCATCGTCCATACGTAACGAGGCATGTATATCGCAATCAACGTAGAACCGTATCATTATCACTGAATTTAACTTTGGGCCGCTTTTCGTGCAAGTCGCAACCCAGTTAGTTACAAGTACACAGAAATGAAGGGCCTTCCACCACCGCCACCGAATTTCACCCAGAGGAAGAGTCGGATACTCGAACAATTATCTATTCCGGACTCTGAGTACACCGATGCGTCGCCCAAGGGCTCGGTCGACGCCGGGATCCGGGATTTGATCGACGAGATCAACCGTCTGGACGGCTTCGTCACGACCAGCAGCTGCGCGGGGAGGGTCAGCGTCTTCGTCGAAGGCCAGAAGGCCGGACCCGAGGGTCGCGAAGATGAAGAAAGCGCTAGTGCTGAGACACGGGAGGCGGCGGCTAGGCAGCCCAAGCTGGCCGGTGTGGGCGGGAAGGGCGGCGGAGGCGCCTGGCTTTTCGTCTCGCATGATCCGGTTTCACTGGATGAGACACGACCGGCAAGTGGCCTGGAAGCGCTTTTGGGACTGAGTGGTCCTCGGGATGCCGGACTGGCTTCTGGGCATGAGTTAGATGTGGATATCGCGGCTGCAAGGCTCATTCATTTCAAGTTTGAACCCATGGTGAGTTATTTAGAACCGAAGTTGGCGGTCGGTGATGAGGGAGGTTCTCGCCAGATATTGGTCTATCTGGTAGTCGGGTAGTTCACTAGGCTGACGCATGTGTGCTATAGATTCTCCATGTCCTCACTGCGTCACTAGAGCACGCCCAGCTGCTTCTTCGCTGCGGACTGCAAGCTGGGTTCAGAGAGAGCGGAGCCATCAACCTGACGGCCCCGGCAGGAGAAAGCGCAACTCCAATCGTGGCTATTCGGTCTATGGGTCTTGCACTCGAGTCTCTTGTGGGCGTTCAATCCGGGCAATACCGACAGTGCACTGTGTCGTCAAGCTATCTACTCACACTCGTCCGAATAGCCAACGAGAGATTTAGCGAGAACAAGAAGAGAATCGAAAGATTCCGGACGGCTATCTTGGAGGCAACTCAACCAGCTACTAGGAAAGGGGACGGCGCCGAGTGGGAAGATGCCCAAGCTCGGCGGGAGAGAAAGAGGGCTGAAGGTCTGAGAAGGAAAGCAGAGCTACAGAGCCAGCAACGAAGTGATGCTACTGGGGAGGAAATAGTGTTAGAAACTCCGTTAAATGCAGAGCTCATATGAACGTGCCCTCCTCATGTCACTGGGAACAGCCTCGTTGTAGAATCATGCCGTCTATGTAGCTCTTTTCCGAGCGTTCTATGCCATAGTGTTACAACAGAGCAGTAGGTAGTGGTTGAGCCTCCCTTTCTCCCAACCTTTACACATATGCACCCAGGCACCCATGCACCCCTTTGTCCTCCTTGCCCATTAGTAGTTCGGGCGGGAAATAGCTCGTTCGGATCCCTCATCGCACAACCTTATCGACCCACGTCTTCTCCAGCCTCCGGACCTCCTCCTTGAAGGCCTCGACCTCGCGCCAGCAGTCGAGCGGCCGCCGGTCGTTCTCCGTCAGGCAGCGGACGACGTCGCCGCGCGCGCGCTCGACGCTCTCGGGCAGCTCGCGCGGCTGCTTGCGCTTGTCGAGGCGCGCGCGCAGGGCCTGCACCTCCTGCGACACGACCGGCCGGCTGAGCCCCCCTTGGTCCTCCTGTTGGCCCTCGAGGAGCTGCGTCGCCTTCTCCTGCGCCGCCCGGAGCGCCTCCGTCTCTTTTTCTTGCAGCTTCTTCAGCTCCGCGGCTACGCGGGCTTGCACGGCGAGCTCGAGGGTTTGCGCGCGCGAGGTGTCGGTCTATGTGTTTGTTGGGCTGCGGTTAGATAGGTGCTTGGGGGACAGGATGGTGGAGTGTGGGCTAGTGGGCTGGTCGGAGCTCACCTCGCTGCTCGATTGGAGCGATTCGACGACATCGTGTGAGACGCCTACGGGCGAGGACCTGGGGCAGCGAGCGTCAGTCCGTCCGTCCGTCCGCACACATGCATGCATGCAAATGTGGAAGCGAGAGATTCAAGGAGATACGTACGCCTTCCAGACATAAGAGGAATCGTTCGCGGCCGGCTTGGACGAGCTCGAACCCATGTTGTCGGCTGTCAATGGCTGTTTTTTTAGGTGGTCTTGGTCTTTCTGCTGCTCGCACGGCGGCTTCGAGGTAAATATTTCCGGGTGTTGAGGGCCGGGAAATCCTTACAGTGCTAATTGTAGTTTGTGACGAAATGTACTGTAAGGCGCACTGTTTCTAATGTGCGAGACTAATAAACCAAATGAAATGTGAATTCTTTACCTATTCCGTACATCTACCACCTTCTTATGATCAGCCTTACATCACTCAAGTCTGTACCTATGTAGTGCAGCATTTGAAGATACGGAATGAGTGATATCTGGAAGCAGCAAGGTCTAGTATGTGAACTTCTTAGGTTTATACAGACTCTGAGACCAGCTGTTTCCAGTTGCCTTCTTGTCCGAAGCTTATATACTGCACAACGATTCTAATGTAAATATAAACCTGTTTGTTCAAGACTCTTTATATCTATGGTTCGCAATCCATTCATTTCCTGTAACGATGTCTGCTCAAGTACATTCTGCCCAAGTCGTAGAGGCTGACAAATTATGAACGGACTGTAAAGCAGACTCAGAACCGGTGACGGAATTATAGGCTAGAAGCTACCATATCGTTGTTTCGATGTAAACCCAGTCCTTAGTCAGGAACAGGGAAGCGCAGAGACGGGATGTTCAACTTTCAGGTAAAAAAAACGTCCTATACATATGAGTATAGCGTAGCCATGGTTTGACATCTTGATCTTCACATCCAGCCAGTCATATGTCAGCTCAGGGGTTCCTGTAGTATTGTGGTTATACCCCTATGTACCGGCTGAACAACCTTCAGTATGTCTAGGAGCGTCTATAGGAGCGACTATTTGGGGTAAGAAAAAAGAACAACCACGAAGGATACGACATTGAACCCGTCTAGGCTGTCAAGGATGTGCAAGTCCTCTACAAGGATTGTCACAGCTTATGGCATTGGCACCCGGGCGAGTGATTGCGCCAGCCTTTAAACATCCTGCCACTAACCTCTCACTTGTAAATGTCGCTATCAAACTGGACCGGGAACCTATCCCGTCCTTGCGCGTCCTTCTTGACCCAGATCGAGACACTCATGCCAGGACACCTGAAAAGACCATTGCCCTCGCCGTCAATCTCGACCTCTTCCTGTTGCCAGTTAAGGACGTCGGTCCAAACTTCGCCTTTATGCTCGGGGCCGACATGCATCTGAATCTCCCCGGGACTGGTATTCGACATTATGCATGCTAGACCATCAGCTCTATCGTGGGTACCTCTCCGCACCCAGCCTGTGGGGTCTGTTAGAATAAATAAGATGATTCGTCAAGACTTTTACGTACCGATGCAGTTGGGATTGTCGAAGTAATCATCTTGATCGCCATAGGCGTAGAGAGTACGGGCCAATGTGATATCTGCGAGCTTGTCGCCACAAGAAGGTGGCTCTGCATGCTCACCCTGAGTACCATAGAGGTCTCCGTAGAA
Organism: Whalleya microplaca; assembly: GCA_022497155.1. Lineage (NCBI taxonomy): Eukaryota > Fungi > Ascomycota > Sordariomycetes > Xylariales > Xylariaceae > Whalleya > Whalleya microplaca. The sequence continues at coordinate 483,083 of MU385731.1, read as the reverse complement.
GATACAGGGATAGCCTTGGGATCTAAGTAGAATTATCGAGTAGGCAAGCGGCTTGAAGAAGCCTTCAACGGGTGTCTCTACCGTCTGCCCTTTCTGCGTGTCATGGTTCTGCACCACCGTGACTGCATTGACAGGCTTTGCTTTAACCAAGGTGCCATCGAACACCTTACGCAAATCTGCGCTCTCCTGTTTGCTCATACTGGAGAAGTTATTTAGCAGCGGAGAATCGTACAGAGAAAACTTGTTGTCCATCTCGTCGAGCCAATCGCACAGAGCACCAGCGTCCCCGGTCCAGAACTCACCGACGTAGAACTGCTCGCCGCATTCTTCATTGATCTCGTCGACCAATTCGCGGGTAAATCGCTGCGAGAAGTGCTGCACGGCATCAAGACGGAAGCCACTCAGGCCTACCTCCTTCACGATCCACTTTCCCCAGTTCTTGACATCGTCTATGACCTCAGGGTGAGAATACTGGCACGCCCAGAGTTAGTAGACATCCTCATAAGAATGACACCAAACGTGCTTACATCTAGATCGGCAAACATGAGGAAATCCGCATTGCCCTGTTCGTCATCGACGCTCTCACTCCAACCTTTGTCTTCTCCCTGGATCTTGAAGATTGCATTGCGGTCGTTCCCGGCATCGTAGTCTGTGCCAGAGAAATCTTTGGCGTTCAGGATCAGCGGTTACCTCCTAAAGCATCTGATGGACTAGAGACATGCTTGAAAACGCAGCTTCCTCGAGTAGCCATGTGTCAGTTTTTACTGGGATTACTTACGATACCAGTGGTACTTCAACTTCGAGTATTTCTCGTTGCGTCCTGGGAAATCGAATCCGAGCCATGCCACGATCTCGTAGGGATCTGATATGACTTTGTTGCGATCTGCAGAGCGCGGCGTCAATGGCTGAACATAACAACTTCAGTGATCTGACTAAGTACCATTCTGGTCCACCTCGACGACCTTGACTTTCTCCTTCCGATCAGCGGCCGCCTTGTGATTGAGCACAGCATCCCAATACAATTTGACGCCCTGTTCCTTGGCCTTCTGGCTTAGCGTGAGCAGATCGTCCTTAGACCCCCATTTAGTTCCTATGCTTCCTTTCTGATCGAACTCGCCGAGATCATACACATCATAGATGTCGTATCCATTTCCCTACTAGATTTAGCAAATGAGTTATACGGCAACGGGGCTTTAGGAATACCAACTTCAGGGCCGCTGGCTTTGCACCCGGGCGGGAGCCAGATGGCACCGACACCAATATTCTTCAGTGCAGGCAGTTCGTGAACCAGGCGTTTGTAGTGCTTTTGATCGGTAGGGCAATTCCATTCAAATCCCTGAAGCATGGTGCTGTTCTCAGGGGTCACTCCTTGGTCGCCCATTCTTACTAGATAATCACTGCTAGCGACAGAAACGAATAAGGATGATCTGGGTAATAAAAAGGTAAATTATAAACTTAATCGAAGACTTTTACAATAGTGGAATCGTGACGGCTTGAAGTCGACCTACCTGTTTTAATGACATTTGGGTGCGCCTGAGGATGATGACATCATGATAATGGTTGTGCCAAAAAGCTTGAATACACAAACTACATACATGTGCCCTGAGGAACGTCACAAAAACGTTACCAGAATAAGTACCTAGCAATCGGGCTAATAAGCGCGCTGTGGCGGTTATTCTCAGGGCTGATAAAGGAACCCAATAGGTAGTGTGATTGGCTCCCTATCACACCAAGTATTAAGTAGTTTATCTAGATTCATAGTGCTCCAATTGCATCTTATACGCTAGTCTATACTGAAGATAGCAAGTTGCCTAATAAAGTTGAAACCAGCCTTTTGAATTGAAATAAGTGATACACTTTTGTTACTCATCTTAAATCTCGGTGGTTTTCACTATTTAGAAATAAACAGACTATGCTACCTAATGTAACATATGTTAGACCTCATCAATGGTCTAAATCACCGCCTCAGATTCTTTAATATCGATCGCGGCGATATAATGAATAGGCAGGTGTCCTAATGTGTTTATAAACATGGTGAATACTCCTTTGTCTACTAAATATTGTCGATTTCCGTAGAGTATGCCCACAGTAGGAAGGCATTAATAAAATATGTAGAGCGGCCTATAGGTGAATTATAACATTGGGAACTATCGGACAGTAAGTTAATTAGACGTCAAACGATCGCTGAGCTGCTGTTCCCAGTTCCAAGGCTGCTCAATAGGGGTCGGTTGTGGTAAGGTTTAGGTTTATATAATCATTCAAACTTATCATATAATACTGTCAAGAGTATCCGTATAAAGTGGTCCAACTTAAGTTATATATCAAGGTGTGCTCATTATATCGTTTCCTTAAAAGCGTACGGCACATATATACACGTTTGTCAGTGAGTTTCTGCTTAAAACCTTGTAGGCTACTAGTAAAATCAAGCTGTCCGCAGAACTGTATCGTCCACTCGCTTATTCCTAGTGACTAATTCCATATAATAATTTGCATTATAGAGAAAGGTTGTACGTGAAGCCTGAAATGTATCTCTGCCTATTGTCAAGACACATACGGTAAATAGTTCACTTGGTCATATATAACCTCTATGTTAATGCCAAGGATCCTATTCGAGTCTTCTCGTAAACGCTCAAAAGGTGTGAGACTGCGGAAGGGGAAATACACGGGGCAAGCAAAGTTTATGTACTGTTGTATCAGATCCTGTTTCCACTTAATGTAATTGAAATCAAGTGTAGATGTAATCAAGTGACAACCGCACTTATAATGCTCAGCTTAACCTCTATCACATATATATACCGTGAACCCCCTTTCTTATTCTGGATAAACAACCTAACTAGGTCATCTAGATCTTCCCTGTTTTGTGACATTGGATTCTTTTCTACACAAACTATCTGACCAACAGATTGGAGTTGCTGCCATGTCGCTACTAAGTGTTGGAATAGCCAGAACCATACTTAATGTAAATCATCAAACCTGAAATTATTTAGTTGTCCAAATTAGTACTGATGTCGCCTTTTAGCTTGCATGTACATGCCCTAAATAGGTAATGAGCTTCTTCCTACAGTCTCTCTTTGTAATGATATAGCGGCATTTTAATCCCCGAGGCAGCCTAGCCTTCAACTGGGCGCAATGGTTATGATTGACTCAATATTAATCATGCCAGACCACTTACAAAAGCCACGCATCTCATTTCTAGATGTTTCCATTAACCGCAATATCATCCCAGGCCATATTGAGTTGCCACATCAATCTTGTGGTTTCATTATAGCAACCTAATAGGCGACCTTGAGAGAGAGACATGGCTACCTAGAGTTGTAGCCTTGTAAGCCTTTAGATGTTGATATTATACCGGCAGAAGACGAATCAGTGACGCCCGGTCCCACAAAGCCGTTATGTATATGGTAGCTTGGCCGGCAATTCCCCTAGACAGAATCTGTTGTCCGAAATAACCCCTAGTGGAAGACTCTGCCCTTGTTCGCTTGTGAAATTGCGCGAACGGACCCTCCAGATAATGGACTCGTTGAAAATTTGGGTTGAACTCAATCGGCAGGTCAAGTATTGCAGTGGTTCTGGTGTATTTCTAGAACTGACAAAACATATGATTGTGCAGCGGACGAATGTTTATATGAATGAGCTAACAAACGAATGACCATATTATAGCGGTGTAATTGCAGCTTACATCGTCACACAGCGAAGCGTTTGTCCTTTGAATGCTTGCTAGGGATGTTTGCGGAAGCATCTCCAGAGGCCAGTCAGTATAGTACTTGGCATGGCAATATGTACTCTCATGCTCTAGCTGTTGCGTCTGTACACCTTTAAAACATACTTGCTAGACGTGAGTCAGTCGTCGTAGTGACCGCTCCTTTCTACGGCTAGCTTACTTCACTACAACAACCTGGAACTCGGAACTAATTATGTACAGCTATAAGGCACATACGTTCATTGTCACTGGACTAAAATTTGGACACTGTTGGAACCCATTGAAGCTTGCCTCGGATTTTGTACATGAAGCCGATTTGCCCAAATGCATGTCACACGGCGATTGGAGCCAAGACCTGTTGGAAGCCATACGAGATGCAGGAATGCTGCACGAGTACATATATTGGGTGCTGTTGGATGCTATTCGATACTGTTGGAATATATGACTGCCTAACAAAAGATATGATTACTAGACGGCGGCTACGTCGGCAACAGACTAGATACGTACCAGGAATACGTACCGCGGCAGCAGGTCTATAAAGACCTGTCGCCGAACCTGAGACTAAGATTGAAATTTAGAACAAGAAGCACCCTCAGAGAGCCTAGAGAATTATTGTTAAATTGATATATTTCCAAGCCCTAAATTACAGCCCTTGTCACAATGCAAATAAGTTATTCCTAGACCATAAGACGCAAGTCTGAATTCAAAACAAAACAAAACAAAACAAAACATTAACATCTGCTGAATAGATCATTAAATATATGGTCGCTTGTGTTCTGAATTGCCCCTTGTTGCTACATTTGCCCACCATTTCAGTCAAAATACGATTGTTATCTTCACTTTTAAAGCTAACCAAAAGTTCATAACACAAAATCAATACTTAATATTAATTAATTCAGCCACCTAGTCAAATTCAAACGCTCTCGCTTGCGCTGTGCGCATCCTTCGCTCCGCGCATTGTCTTTGACTCCCATGGCCAGTACTCTGAGGGTGGTCGGGTAGTGCCCAGTGTCATCTTGTCGAAATTATTTACAGCATGAGCAGATGCCCTGAGAGTTAGAGCTTGCGGCCCACGACTCTCGAGGCCAAATTGATGCTGCTGACTCTTCGCTCTTGGGTTGGCTTCGGGCCTGAATGCTGAAGCTCACACGTTCTTGATGAGCCATAGGGTGCACTCTCTTTTGGAAGAGTTTGAGACGGTGCCCTATTCTCTTCTAAGAGGGCAAGTGTCTGGCGCAACATAGACATCTTACATACTAAGACAGTAAGGTTCCTACGCACATATTTAGTTATGGGGATAATCTTAGAATTGCTGAGTTGCTTAGGTCAGGGGTGTGCGGCGGAATGCGCATGCCAGCGCGAGCACATGCATCGTATGGCCGAAGGAGTAGTCGGTGTATTCGATAGCACTCGAGCCTGCTGTCCCAACGTCACAAACGGGGCTATAAAACCAGGCAGTCGGTCCCAACCCCTATCGTCGTTCCTTTCTCACAAAGTGTCACATACATTCCGTGTCTGGATACTGGTTTTGTTTTGATAGCTCTTCAAGCGCCCCCAGACCACTGCAACTAGCACATCAACCACACCCTTTAAGTCAAATACACAGAATGGCGTCGACTTTCCAGCTTGCAGAATACCTCTTCATCCGCCTTAAGCAGCTAGACATTGTCGCCATCCACGGTGTGGCGGGCGACTACAATCTTGCTCTCTTGGACTTCATCGAGCCAGCCGGACTGTACTGGGTTGGCAATGCTAACGAATTGAACGCTGGATACGCCGCCGACGGATACGCACGTATCAAAGGAGTAGGCGCTATCATCACGACATTTGGGGTTGGGGAACTCTCCGCCATTAATGCTATCGCGGGGGCGTATGCTGAGCGTGTAGCGGTCGTACACATCGTGGGAACCCCAAAGCTAGAGCATCAAGATTCCGAATATTTCATGCACCATAATTTCGACGGCCAGAACTTCTATCGATTTGCCGAAATGTATGCCGCTGTCACCGTGGCACAGGTCAGCCTAAGAAGTCCGGGAACCTGTCCCGAGGAGATTGACTACGTGTTGCGACAGTGCATCGAGCATAGCCGCCCAGTCTATATTCAAGTTCCCACTGATCTAGTCACAGCACCCGTGTCAGCAGCACGACTTCGAGATAGAATATCTGTGCCCCATTACGACCTAACTCAACGTAAGGAGGATATAATGACTAGTATTCTTCTGAGAATATATAACGCTACACGGCCAGTCATTTTGGTTGACGGCGAGAGTAGAAGCTTTGGCATCCTTCCTTCTGTGCAACGCCTTGTTGAATCAACAGGCTGGCCGACTTGGACGTCCCCATTTGGCAAAGGTCTGCTGAATGAGACTCTACCGAATGTACATAGAATCTACCGAGGGCAGTGTGGTGACCCAGTTGTGCACAACTTTATCCGTAGATCGGACCTCGTCCTGTGCTTCGGGCCGCACCTTAGCTCAAGCAACACCTATGGTTATACTAGCATCATGCAAAGGCGGACCATTTTCTTCACAGAGAAGGAAATTGACACAGGGGCACAAGTCTTCCCTATTCCAATGAGGGAAGCTGTAATTCTGTTAGAGCAAAAGCTAGATATGTCAAGGGTGGTGCGTTACTGGGCTTATCCCATTCTACCTCGAGACAGTTCTGAAGACTTCTCGAACGTCGACAGCGCCTACCCTATCACACAAGACAAGTTCTGGCGCATTATTTCCACTGTCATCCAACCAGGCGACATCGTGCTCGGGGAAACGGGTACTGCTGGCTATGGATGTCAAGATATGCCTCTCCCACTGTCTGCTCGCATGTTCCTTCCGGTAACTTGGCTGTCCACCGGATATACGCTCGGGGCAGCACAGGGGGCCGCACTAGCGATGCGAGAGCTCTCATTCTCCCCACAGTACCATTGCTTTGGACATACACACACGATCTTATTCATTGGAGATGGCAGCTTCCAAATGGTGGCGCAAGAACTGGGGACCATCATTCGCCTGGGTCTTGACGTAATCTTGTTCCTCATCAATAACGGCGGTTACACGAGTGAGCGCTGCCACCATGGGCTGGATCGCAGCTACAATGATGTATCACGATGGCGGTATCTACAGGCACCTAGCTTCTTTGGTGCCGGTTTAGACACATTTACGGCTTCGGTCAGCACGTGGGGCGAGCTCAATGAGCTTATACATTATAGTCTCCAAAATGCACGTGGACGTAGAGGACTCAAGATGGTAGAGGTGGTAATGGACTGCGATGACGCGCCAAGGGGACCACTACTACAGTCTCTTCAGCGGCAGAGAGAAGAACAATGGGCTGCTGTAGGGCTTGGCATATATCAATGGTAATTAATAATTCTCTAAGGGCCACTAGAGTGCTTCCTAGCCTTCCTTTTGTTAGCTAAAGTAGTCATACATTCTAACAGACAACCAACAGCATCCAATATATGTAGTCCTGCAGCATGGCTACATCTCGTATAACTTCTAACGGGCCTTGGCACCAATCCCTGTGTGGTAATAGATGAACGGTAGTCAAAGGGCCAACTCTTGGGGTCCAACTTGGGATCCACCTGTCTGATATGTCGGTGTCTTCAAGACAACTCTGTAGATTAGATATATTGTCGGTAACCTTCAACAGCATAATATCTGAAGCAACTTCCGTAGTCTCACTAATCAATGTTTTCCTGCAGGTAATCTTTTGGGCTCGTATTCATTACGTCCGTAGATAGGTACCATATGAGAGAGAAACTAAACACTACCGATAAAACAAACCTTCCGACAATATAATAGAGTAGGTGAGGCCTTTATTCCTCCAAAATAAAGCTATCTTAAATATATGGGAAATTTATTTGTTGTAAGGGTTAGGGTGTGCGACGCAACTAGGCTGCTATAAATAATGGTATGGGTACCGCTTAAGTAGCCCCTTGACACTCGTCATATTTATAGGGAATGGCAAACACATGAAAGACTTTTATACAATATCAATATTTGATAACCCTGTACAAGCATGTTATAAAGTATATTATTTCTACCTTAGTATGGCGTTCATGTACGGCCATTACAGCGCATCTTTCCGGGCAAGTTAGGCTTCTAGTGAATCTTGAATATACTCGCTCAAATGGCGCAGCCATACTGCAAAAGCTTGGAAGCTTTATCACGCCTACATCAAGCTCTGTTGATTTTATTGGTTAGAGAGACTGGGAATCTTGTCACACTGGATAGACCGTGGTACACCAGACTTTCAAACAAGCGTGACAAGCCTATGAAAAATTCGTATATTCCGTATACCAAGTGCGATTCTCCATTCAATTACAATACTACCAATTTACGGCGGTATACTCCTAGATATCTAGTGGTTTTTGGTCCAATAGATACTATTATTAGGGCGATATAAAAAAATTGGCCCAACGGTTTTTCATGTTATTTGTAGTAGAATTTTTTGATACCGAGTAAAAAGAGTATTAGGCAGGGTCCTTACGAGCTGGACGAGGGGTGATATTCAAGAGCTGGAGCACCTGCAAAGGATATATATATTTACCTGATACACGTCAGTAGAAGCTTCTAATAATAGCACAAAGTTTGCCTGAATGTGTCTTGTGGCATGCTTAGAAATTCACCCTTTATATATTATCACTCAAGTCAGCATTGAATGCGGTGAGATAGGTTTTTCTGCCGCGAAATATTAACGCTTAAGCGGAGAAGCAATGTACCCAAGATAAACCAACCGTAGACTGTCTATTCAGAAGCCTGTTCTGTTATCTTTTGTATTACGTACCTGTACTATCAGCCCATAGAGATGGCCACAAAGCAGTCTCCTAACGTAGGACTCTCCCACCCCTTCATGTGTTATAGCGTCTTATGTCCCTTTTTTCCACTACCTTTTCTTCTTACTAGACCCCCATGGTTAAGTTGCCTAGTTATTGCAGAGGTATATTAAATTCAAGTACATGCCAATTATTCATAGCCATTCTTTCAGCGTGCTATACCCTTTTGCTAACAATAATCTGTTAATATAGGACAAAGTAATGAGGAGTACATTGACTTGATTAATGCAAAGTGAAGCTATAGGAAGGTGGCAGAGCCCCTTATATATACATATATAAGCGGTCGGCCATACGTAGGCCTGTACCCTCAGCCCTATATGGCATATCTTGACATAAGGTAAGCATGATATTGCATTCGGTCGAAAGCACTTTGCACATTTTCGTAAGAATACTGTTGGACTGTTCTTATATTCTTAGCTTGACAATAGACAATGCCATTATACTAGGCGCGGCCCGAGCCAATGGCAAATATAAAGGCTAGAAGCAGGAGCAGGAGCACATAGCGAAGTACCCTATACCGAATTGAAGTCGCCCATAAGATATAGACATACAAGAGTCGATTGATTCTCATGGACTGAGAGCCTCGTTTAAATCCAACTACAAAAATCCTACACTACATCACATACCACAGAGGCAGAAAAAAGTATTCTCACACCACCGCGAGTGAATAGTAACCAGACATTGGAGAAGTCGGGAACTATGAGGTTATTATTCTGGTCAAATTAGAATAGGGAAATACCATGATAGTGCTAAAAGGAATAAACTCTCTATATATATCATCCAGGCTTTAGATATTGCACTTAGTTATCCCAGGTACCTTCATGCGTCTTCCTTGATACATATGCAGATACGCTAAATTTACAGTTATTTCGGAACAAGATAGATGGGAGAAGATATACTCAAGTTACGTTCTCGACTTGCTGTGAGCTGCCCTGTTCATTAATAGCATGCGTCCCACTTGATACCATTGTAATCTTGATGTAAGAGGGGCCTAATATATTGATATACCTGTGGATAACACCCCATATCCGACTGATCAGGTATCTACAATAGACAAAACCACCCATAAAGAGATTTTACGAAGGCGTACATGTCATCCATGCATTGGACATTGCGAGATACATTGAGGATTGGTACTGTGAAGTATACTATGGAGCCATGGTTGTTTCCCTTCCCAGACGATATGAACACCAGGCATACCTTCCCAAACAATAATATAATGGTACTTGTTGCCTCGAAGTCAAATCAGGCCGCAGTCGAACTGTGCTTATGATACGCAGGCACGATCCACCTCGCATAACTTACCTCCTTCCCAAATATTCTTTGTCCCCCCCATCGTTGCCCCCATCAACCAAAGATCACCTATAAAGCTACCCAGTGTGAACGTGTTGCTGTGCCCCTCCCCTTCTATATACGCCGTGCAACATAGCATATAAGCTTTCACCTTCCTCACCTCCATCATCCTTGCATCCGGTAACCTTACGTCCAGTATCGGGGATCTCGCGACGCGACTAGCGGAACAAGATTAACCCAGAGATATCACTGAAAGGAATCAAGGGCACTTGCCAGCAGGTGCTCTCCTACAAGCTCTGCGACCGAGCGTTAGTCATTCGCGATAGTAAGTGGCCTCGTTCACAAACAGGAAATACCTTACCAATATCACCTTGCCAACACCATCTCATCCGACATTACCTTGAGCGCATCAGACTACCTGGCTCATCCCGTTGAATTAGGGCTGCAGCCTTGTACTTGCACTGTTGTTTAGATCCGCCGCGCTATTTTTGTCAAGTCCCTAGGCTCCTATCAACAACCGCGCCAAACCTATCGTTTAATGCATAGAGAAATACCTCCAACAAAATCAAATATTTCTTTTCCTTTCCTGTTCTCCCAGTCCTTGAAGTCTGATTCACTGATAACTCACAGACCTTCTTTGAAGTCGAGCTGGTTCAGAAGCTGCCACTACTGCAGGCACAGTGGTGAAACACCCTTTTGATGAGCTTCTTCGACTGCGACGAAGAGGGACCCCTAGAATAAGTTTCTAATTTCGTCCTGAGCAAGCACTAGTGAAGACTCCATCCACACTCGTATTGGGCAAGAAATTACAAGCCGACAACATCCTACCGTCAGGTTATCCCAAAACACCAATATTGGGTGACAGTTCTCCCTCGTTTGGTACAGGTAAGTGACAGTATCATCTTTCTCCCTCCCGCTGTTTTCGGGATATTCCCAGGGCATAACCACATACTTCGTGTATTTTATCCACGACATCATTGAATAAGATTCGCGGAGGTGTCGCGGGATACAATTTTCTCCTGTCTTTTTGTCCCAGATCGCTATCGCCACTTGATTGTCACACTTTACGCCCCTTCTTCTGCCCCAGTTCTCTAGTTGCGCGCCCCCTCTAACGAACATTGTGTAGCCCATATTGCCGTGTCTTTTGATCAGTAGCTCTCGGAACACTCTCGGTGGCTACTTTCACCAACATCATCACTCGCTTTCCAATCACTCGGATAGCGCCCGTGATTTCAGTGGTATTAGAAAATATCGATCAACCCGGTTTACAGATCTCCCAAGTTGAGCTTCTGTCTATACCCTGTGAGTATCACAGCATTCTATTGGAGTTTACTTTATCTATGCTCTACTAATGTCACGTCTTCCCCCCCCCATACCCCAATTCTCACCACTCTTGTCCGTTCCTTCCTTTTCATCTAGCCTCTAATAATATTCACCTATGCCTCAGGGATTATCTTTCACCATCACCTCCTAACGCATCATTCGTTCCACTATGTTCTCTAACTTAACATTCTGATAGCAGTTGTAACCATTGGAGACTTTAGGAGAGTATAGAAATAAGTCGCAGGGGCTTTGACGCAAGGGAAAAGGGTATAGGCTGCCTCATACTTGGCTGGTTTGTGAATCCTGCAGCTTGCTAACACTTCCTTCCAGTATTTCACACTGTTACCTCAATCTAGGTCCATAAAGGTGTATTAGGCGCCCGAGGGAAAATATTTTTTCTCTGTAGGTCTCTTCATTGCGTTCGCCCTTCTTTCCTCCGTCCATCCTTCAATTTTTGCCCCCTGTAAGTGCCTCTATCGGCATCTGAACCGTGATCCCATCCTGAACACCATATGTTCTAGTCATTTTATATATTTCTTCCTGACACAGTCCTATTCCCAGACGTTTGTAACTGACATCTCACTCTAGTGGCATCTTTCCTCCAAGGCCCCAAATTTAACCCAAGAAACCGAGGCTTTGGTACCATACTGGACGTTTTCGAATCGCATCTCGCATGGCTAGTCTAGAAAAGAAACAATCAGACAACCTTGCTGCTGCAGAGATGGCCAGCAGCAATAGAACTTCGCTCTCGGCGTCGCCGGGTACCAAGTCTGAGCAAGGTATGTCCACCATCCCTTGGAAGTGAATGGATTAGTCTATATTGACTTCATCCCCATATTTCATTGCCGTTCCCATCTAAGTTTTCGTTCTTCCTTGACTTCCCACACTCACACATAAGCAAGTGTAAAATATATTTTCTATTTACAAGACGAAGCTCATTACTAACATATGGATTTTCTCTAGGAGGGGCTCGTCTTGATACTCGTCTTGATGCGCGCCTTAGTAACCTCTCACTGAACACTTCACCCTCTGCGGCCACGTAAGTTATTCATTGAAACGATCGCGTGTCTATGATAACTGATGTTGTCCCAACAGACATGAGTCCTCTAACCCGCTAGCTTCTGGACATATTGGACATGCAGCACCTAGTTTCGCCCAAACATTACGGGGTACTGCTTTGAGGTATGGTGCTTAGCCCCATACTGCTGAAATCCCCACACTAATTATACTGGCTTCAAGCAACGATCCTCACTTTCAAGTTGGAAATGCTCCTGATGATGGTGATGTATTCTTGTCGCCAAGTAGAGCACATGAATCGTATCTGTTGTCTCCGAATGCCGCCGGTGCTCCAGCCTCAAGCATGCAGGGGGCCGTGCCGGCAACACAGCCTGTTCGGGTGTTACGAACACGTACCTCGGATATTGGCACTAGAAGCCAAGTTGCTGGTGTTGATGCTCAGGCTTATTATCCCGCAACAGCATGCGTGTTTGTGGCAAAGTACGTTTTCAGCCGCCCCCTCTCGTTCTTATCAGAAGGATTTGACTCTAATCATGCAACACCAGTCTCCCCGAACATGTCAGAGACGCACGCCTCGAGGCCGAGGTGACTCGCGCTTTTAGCGACTTTGGTATCGTCTTCGTCAAGATCCGCCGAGATCAGAAGAATATGCCGTTTGCATTCTGCCAGTTCACAGTAAGTAGTATGAGAAACCTGCTATAAATTTTACTAATAAGAAGTAGAACAATGACGATGCTAAGGCTGCCATGACCAAGGGTAAGGGAACCATGATTGAAGGACGCCCATGTCGCACGGAGATGGTGAAGGCAAATCGTAAGTGATGGAGCCTGCGCAAGAGAATACACAGCAAGAATCTAACACCATTCCAGGTACCTTTGTCATTTACAGCACCCAAGGCCGCGATGTCAGCGCCGATGATGCACGTCATCAGCTGGCAGCTTTTGGCCCGATGAGCAAGTGCGAGGGGCTTCATCCTCAAATCCAGGAGGCCATGAAAATTCAAGGCGGCGTTCTGGTTGAATTCACAACTTTCGATCCGGCTAGAGATGTTATCGCTGTAAGTCGTCTACTTAATCCCTCTATGTTTGCTTTACTTACACAACAATAGGCGTATCGACACCACCCACAATACCGCGTCGTCGCCTATGACCTCAAAAAGTCGATGCAGTCACCGAAGGTCGATCCAGACGAGGCATGGCTCCTACGCTATGAAGTTGATCGCCGATCAATCTTCGTTGGAGGTTTACCTGTAGACGTCCACAATATGGAGGAACTTCTCAAGGGCCTTGTAGCAGACATTGGCGATGTTCAGAAGGTACAGGTCATTCAGAAGGAGGCCCGAAGTGGTTCGTAATCACATCTTGTTGCTCCGTACTCACAGTCACGCTAACTATTTCCATCTTCAGGCCACGGAAGTGCAGTAGCTTTCGCATTTATCGAGTTCGCCCGTCCTGACATGGCTGAGCTTGCAGTAAAGCGCTTGGTAAGTTTGTTGTAACTTAACCAAAACCACTGTAGTCGCTGACCACTTCGTAGAGCGGAGCAACCTTGTGTGGATGCCCTATCCGGGTGGAGCGCAAAGCGAGTAAAGATGCTCACAGTGCTCGTCGAGTGAGATCGCAGGCAATTCTACCCAGAGAACCGCAAAGTCCGGGAGAAATTAGCCAGCAGAGCGCCGCCACGGTTGAAAATACAGCTGAGCCTTCGACCCCTTTACGCCCTGCAGGTGCTGAGACCTTGCCTCCGACTACTAGCAGTGGAAATGTCCCATCGGCTGCTGCACCAATTCACCCTCAAAACTACGGGTATATGCCTTACGGAGGACAAAACTACCCCAGTCCCACTTATACCTCGCCATACAATCCTCAAGTCAGTGCAGGCAATTTCCCTGCTACTCCTCAGGCAACGCCTGGGGTCATGAGCCCTTACGCTCCGACTGCGTACTATCCCTCTGCGTACTCCTGGATGACACCATACCTCCAAGATCCTAACCTAGCATCTATGGCGTACTACCATGCTTATTCAGCTTCTCCCATGGGTGGTGCTTCCCAGGACGCGGCTCAGCTAGATGCGTCGGGCAATCCTGTAGGATCTAGGCTTGAACAGAATACATATCCGTCTTGGACCAACACCACACCCACCCGAAGCAATACTGGAAAGGGAGACTCAAGTGGAGGGGAAGGTCATGGTGCTGTCTAGCGTTACTAACAAGTAAAGCATCATGGTTGTCTTTGTATGTCTGGCATTCTGGCGAAGGTCATTCGATCACGCATTGCTCGTCTCCTTGCGGCCAGGAATTACCTATATCGAGCATACGCACACAGACACAGGGATGTGTATATCAAAGGTTAGCGTTTATATTTGGTTTCTAGACCTTCGGCGGCCGCCAATCATATTATCTTTGCCGCCTGCCACTTTGCTAAATACGGAAAAGAATTAGAGGGAACTACAAAGTCGCTATGGCCCGCAAGAGGCTAGATATCCTCGTTCACCGATGGGTACATATTCATTATCAGCCATACTTGCTCTATTGCATCATCTCATCAGTCGCCAGGGATATTTATTCGTCCCCCAATGGTGGGTACCTGAAGAGCCTTGGATGGTAAAACGATTTCTTTCGATTTCGCCCAGTTGCCCGCCTAACAGTAATATAGGCTTAGGGGAGGGGGGCAACTGACGAATACTTTCTTCTTTTCTTTGCAGATAGGGCATGGGATAGGATAGGCTCGGTCAATCTAGCATGATGCTAGTTGACCATACTCCTCCTTTTGTACCTAAGAACTGTTAATAATTTCATCAATGGTGATTGTTTCTTCTCCGTTTGACTGCAAGTTATATCACAATGTGCTGTGATTTGACGATAGCTGTTTGTCTTTCCCGATGCCGGCTTTTACCTTTCATCAATCTGCACTTTCTGTTACTAGGTGACAGTAACATAGGTTGAAACTACACCTCCGAGGTTTTCATAGCAATCTCGTGGTTTGTAGTTAGTAAGGATTGGGGTCATACATCAGCTGGAGAAAGTCATTTTATAATGATACTGAAACCCTAACTTACATGTGTTTACCAACAGGACAGTTTCCGAGCCCAATCCGTATTCAGGGGGTATTCCTAAGACTGGGCCACGACTCGAAATGGCCGTCTTGTTATACACTATTTGCTACTACAGGAAAATGATCGACCCAAGTCTTTATTATTATCTTTTCGCCCAAGTCGTTGGACATGGTCAACACAGAAGGTTCAAAGAGGTAATGATGCCAACTAAAAGCAACAAACACTCGTTATACTATAACTATATAGGTCATGATATCATCCCAATCCCTAAATCGATATAAAGGTTCTTACAATATTGAGAAGACCGATATTGCGCACATGAGACAAGGGTTACATGCTACGCTGACTTGATTCATAATACGCAATCGCTTCTGCTCCAATGAGGATATGTAGCTTTATCTAGCGAAGTAACATTGCATTTGTACCAACATCAGCGCATTAAATCTACTAAATGTGGCGGAGTACTACCCACCTTTAACTCACAGCTTGCACTCTCTCGGCTTAATCAATCGGCTTTGTGATGGTTTCGTTGTTTTCAACGTCAACAGCCTATTGCTCTCATCCGGGAGCGCCACAATCAAGATGGCAGACATAAACCGTGGTCCTCTAACGACGACTTTCACACCACCAAATCCCTGCGACACACAAGCCACTAGAATATACCAAGTATCTGAAAGCGATCAGATAATCTTCGCACAAGGACCGGTAGACCTAGGGAGTTGCTGGCCCAATGGCTATTCATCACAAGCAACCGAGTATTATTCGCCTGGACTTTGCCCTAGCGATTTTACGCCTGCTTGTAATAGAACCAGCATGATAGGAGCCTCCACAGAGACGATACAGACCTGTTGCCCAACTAAGTATAATTATACATGCCAATCTCCGGGATATACCGGATGGGGCGGCTGTTTCGTGAGCAGCATCCAGCGTCATTTGCTTATTACCCTTTCTACCCTATTCCAAGAGCATAACTTTTCATTTATATACTATTTAAGAGAGTCAACAGCTCCCATGGCAATTTTCAGGCAACCGATTATTCTCGGAACTGGCTAGATGGAGACAGTACTGATTCTCGATCCTACAGTGGGAACTACCTGAGGTTGGTTGGCAATTACAATCGGTATATGTCGTTGAGAACGGTACAACGACAGTGGCGTCCAATATTATAAGCACTGGTGGGGACATCAATGCCCTCAGTGTTCAAGTAAGGTTTCAGTCTTCTGACTTTAGTTCTATGAAGCCGAAAGAGGTCAGAGCACAAGCCGATCCCAGTAGACTATCGCGGAGCTATGCATGATAACTTGGTTACTAGACATCCTCTCCGACGGTGCCATCTACAACCTCGAGCGCCGCGGATACCTCAGACAGTGGACGAGGAGGTCTAAGTACAGGCGCGCGAGCTGGAATTGGTGTCGGGGTCGCTGTTGGAGCATTAATCATCTCAGCTCTTGCCGTCTTTATGTTTCTTAGGAAAAGGGGGCAGAGAAAGAGAACTGAGCAGAGAAATCCTCCGGCAGAGTTACATTCAGAGTATAAAAGCCCGGATGAACGGAATGATGGAGTAGCCGAGTTGCCTGCCGACGAACCTACCGATAGAGTGGCCGAGCTACCTACCGAGCCGAGTCACTTCGAAATGGAATCTCCTGAACCATCCGGGCATGGGCACCACGAGATATCACAAACAGCACCAGTAGAGCTGGAGGGTGATACGATCCGGCATACGGATTAGCGCCGCAGTCTATGAGTTCCAAATCAGGCGGCCAAAGCCCGGATGCAGGATATAGTTTTACGACATGGGACCTGTGGTGATCAAGTACCTACCATTATATGCAGGGCTGTATCTGAACATTTTGTATAATATGTGTATCTATGGGCGTGACCCGGCAGTCACATAAGGAATGGGGCACGTCTTTCAGTCATTTTTATCGCTATTTTGAGTAGGGTAATAGTCGAACCGTTAATGTTGCTTCGTATAGTTATGCTTGGCTCTGTATTTTGGTGGATATCCAGTCTTTTCCATAGATTTGACCTGTCATCTTCATGTAATGCCCGTCTGAGGACACAAGGGGTCAGTTCTCACTGTCATATGCATAATTCACTTCGTCAGTTGTTCAGGAGGACAGAGACGGTTGAGAAGGATACCTACATAGGTCATCAAGGTATGTTGGCATAATAAGTAACTAGGTAGGTGAAAAGAGCACAAGCCGTGACCAATACTGAGAATCCATAGGTCGGTAACAAGTATCAATAATGATAATTGGCATATTACTTTCTATTCATTCTGAATTTGTCAGGTGTGAATACCACGTATATAACTGATTATATAGCTGGTGCCCTTGACCTGGTAGTCGGGAGCGGTCCGTGCACAGTTGCAGGAACTTACACTCTATCTTGACCTCACACTCATAAGAGCATCTCCCCACCCTGGTAGCTTGATCAGGAAGCTAGTTTATCTAGCCCGTTTCCATGCGAAGATTTTGCACTTTTATTAATCTCCCTCCTTACGCATATTTTGCCGTCAATGCTTGCGGTATTGTATTCTCTCATGTGTTGATTGAACTACCTATTATTCGATTTAGGTAGAAGTGAATCAACGTATCGGGCCCCCTCCATTTCCAAAGATGGGTCAACCGTCGTTCCAAGCTTCAAACGCCATCATATATGTCACTTATGGTGCTTTCTTGTACGTTGTCGGTCTAGATCGGCTGTGCTTCTAACATAACAGCTTTATTCAGACTAACTATGAATCTTCAGGCTCATGGGAACAGGCTTGGCCTGGAAGATGAGAAAGCAGTCCAAAGCAGAATTTCTTTCAGGAAATAGAACTCAGACGGGTTAGGGATCCAAAGGGGGGCTAGATGTGCCAACAATTCCAAGGCCATCCCATAGCTCTCATGGCCTCCTCTTCTATCGATGAACCTTGTACTGACATTGCTTGCAGCCCTCCCATTGGCCCTCAACTTCATCGCTGCTGGTGAGTAGTTATATCGTCATGCTGCTTACGCAAAAACGCCTCTTTCCCTCGATGGATCAAGAGCGGTAGCACCTCTTCAGAGATCCAACCAGGATTTTCTACGCATTACAGCATGGATGATATCGACGTTTACCAGCCTGGCGAACCGTGGCGGTGTGAGATCAGAGTTTGAGCCGTACAACTGACTGTAGGTTCGTATCCAAGACCAATACGTCTTCTCCCTCGCTGCAGACTCTGCAGAGTATGCTGTGAGGGTAGGTAGACCGCGGCTCACTACGGGCGCCGATTTGAAGCAGCCCCTGGTTGGATCCAACCTCGCACTCCTGTTACCAGGCGCTTGCGAGGAGATCCCTAAGGGTTCTGTGGAGATGAAGCTGAGATTGTACCGTAATTACTCGATCAAGTTAATGCTTGCGTGGGGAACGTGCTGCCGCTCCGATCTGCCCTCCCCCTAATGTGCATCCTACTAACCATGATTCCACGTTTTTCAGCTATGGGCTCGGGGATTTTGTTCTCTTACCCGCAGCTGGCTACTCTTGCTGGTCTTCAAGGAGTCATCGTCTATGCTATTTCATCGGCCTGCCCTCTACTGATATTCGCTATTGTCGCGCCCATTATCCGCAAGAAATGTCCCGAGGGCTTCGTGCTCACGGAATGGACGAGACAACGATACGGCATCATCACGGCCTTATATCTGGGCGCTTTGACACTGCTCACCCTATTTTTGTACATGCTCGCGGAGCTTTCTGCCATCGGCCAGGTCATAGAGGCGCTGACCGGGCTTGACGGACTCCCCGTGATCATTGTGGAGTGCATTGTAACTACAGTATACACCTGTAAGCGCCATACCCCTTATATTGGTCGATGATATGGTGAAGTAATTTGCTAACGACATGGATGCAGCTCTCGGCGGCTTCAAGATCTCCTTCATTACGGATAACATCCAAGGAGCGATGGTCTGCTGTCTCATTGTCATAGCCGCCATCACTGTTGGCGCTAGGACAGAGATCAAGCCGGAGCTGATCGCCGAGTCCGGACTACTCAACGCCAATCTCGTAGGGTGGCAGCTTATATACATCTTGCCCGTCGCCATCCTGACGAACGATTTCTTCCTCGCCAATTACTGGCTGCGTGCTTTTGCCTCCAAGACGGATAAGGACCTCTGGATCGGCGTTTCAGTCGCCATGGTCGTTATTCTGGTCGTGCTGACAATGGTCGGTTGCACCGGCCTGATCGCTGCGTGGTCAGGCGCCTGGCCCGGTGACCCGCCTGTCGAAGACGGCTCTGTGGCGTTCTTCCTGCTGCTCGAGCAGCTGCCCAACTGGGTCGTGGGCATCGTCATCGTGATGGCTGTCTGCCTCAGCACCGCGGCGTTTGACGGCCTGCAATCGGCCATGGTCTCGTCCGCCTCGAACGATGTCTTTCGCAACCGTCTCAACATCTGGTGGATTCGTGCCGGTGTTGTGCTAGTTATGATCCCGGTCGTGATTCTCGCCATCAAGACACCTAGCATTCTGCAGATCTACCTGATCTCCGATCTCCTGTCGGCGGCCACGATCCCGGTGCTCATGCTCGGGCTATCGGACCGCTTCTACTGGTGGCTGGGCTTCGAGGTCCTCGTCGGCGGGCTCGGCGGGATCTTGACCGTCTTCATCTTCGGCACGATCTACTACGGCGACGCGCAGCTGGGCGGCGAGCTCATCCTGTTGGAGCAGGGCCTGTACACAGGCGACTGGGGCGCGTTTGGCGCCTTTGTCGCCGCGCCCGTCGGCGGCTTGCTCTGGGGTTTCGGCGCGTTGGCCGCGAGGTTGACGTTCCAGTTCGCCCAGTCCAGGATGCAGAGGACGCGCTTCGATGCGCTTGATTTCCCGGCTCTGGTGCCGCCGGAGGACACCGATGCGCTGAGCTCGGAGGGGCGCGACGAAGTTGCTAATGCTAAAGTCACTGGCAAGTTCTTTTAAGATAGTCACGCTTTCTGGATGGGAAGAGCTAGTGGCGCGGGCGGTAATTGTTGCTCTACGAGATAGCAAGTATGGCATTGTCAGATGAGTAACTTGCAAGCATATGAGAATTGTCTAGAAGAGTATGGCGAAGGGCGATATAGTGGGTGCATGGCTAAGAGACGAGTTATACTATAAATGTCTCTTGGTTAGTAGATGGATGGAGTTTTATTTTCTAGTCTTTCTAGAGGCATTAGTAAAACGCTCAGTCCATTATATACACATATGCCCAATTCCTGATCTTCGTTGAAAGCAGGTGCATCTCATGTAGTGATTATTCAGCTATATCGATGTCTGCTGGATAGTTCCTTACAGCGCTTAGCCCAGCTATAGTGTACAGCCGTAATTAGTGTGAAGTAGACAACCGCATATACAGACAAATAGAGCAAGTATACGAGTATGAGATCTGTTGAAATGGACCTATAGGGCTGAATATGGTCCTACATATGGCCGCCACCGGTACATATACATAAGGGCAGAGCCCCTTGATAGCGTCACTTTGCACTAATCAAGCCATTGTTCTACTCATTACCTTGTGCCGTATGGGCAAACTTGGCTGCCATTATGCTGCCGCACAGAGTAGGATAATTACCGAAGCAAGGTATAATCCTGGGAGGTTTACACCTCTCACGGTTTAAGAGAGATTTCTTCCCACTTCCGTTCATACAGGTCTCGGACAAGCATATAACATATGTATCGATACAGCGGTTTTCCTCGCCCCAATGATCTACAACCAGGTTTTTTGTTTGTTTGTTTATGCAGCTTGATTCGTCAACAAAGCCGTATTCTCCAGGTCTTCCAGGTAACCCTCATACGTCGCCTCAGTCAGCCAGCCCCAGAACTTCCACGGGCCGCTCTCGTACGTGGCATTGTCGACCTCGGCCTGCAGCACGATGTGCTCGACCAAGGAGCGCGTGGACTCGGTGCCGGGGACCTTGACGTCGTCCTGGAAACGCTCGAGGCGCTGCACGGTGGCGATGCTGACGACGGCCTGCTTGATGAGGCGCATGGGCCCGGTGTGCGAGGGCACGTAGCTGATGCGCCAGTCCCCGAGGCGCGGGTAGCGCCAGGGGTGCTCGTATTTCAGAATCTGCCAGTCGGAACGCTGGCCGCGGGGGCGCGCGTCGATGGCGCCGGCCAGCGTCTTGAACAGCTCCTCGGTGCACAGGCGCCGCAGGGTCTCCTTGTCGCCGGCGGCCATGGCCTCGCCGACGGACTGCTGCAGGGCCTTGGCAGTGGGGATCGCCGCCTTCCGGTGCGCCTTGAAGGCCGGCCACGTAAACTTGCGGTCCATCGAGACCATCCGGATGCCGACGAGCGACCAGTAGGCCTGCATCCGGTTCTTGAGGTGCAGGTAGAGGAAGTGGAAGAATTGCCGCGGGTCGCGGGGGTATCGCCAGAGCGGGGGGGCTACCAGGGTTACTGGGAGCGGGAAAAGAGACTCTGTCAGTTTCTTATATGCAATCTAGGGCGCATAGAAAGAGTCGTGACGGGAGACAGGAGGCGGGAGAGGGTAGACTAACGGGGCAGCAAGAAGGGCGCCGAAGCCTCGATCTGTTGTGCTTTTTCCATTCCCTTGCTCGTCCTTCGTGCTGAGGACATCTTTTTAGGGTCCTTCAACTTTGGCTTGGCGGCGCAGGGACGCGATGTGTGTATGGGGCGGTATAGGCTGAAGAGTGCGAGAGAGGGAGCGGGCGATCGCATCGACGTCCGCAGCCATGGCCGCGAGAGGCGCATAAGCTCGGCCATGGCTTGTAGGATATATGATTTATTATATATTAAACGGGGGCAATGGATGGTGAGGGCTAGCTATGGCCGTTTAGAGATCCCAATGCACCTAAGGTATAGACATGGAGTGCTGGTGACAATGCCAATGCGCGGGCTGGAGTTCGATTTGGCGGGTGTGTTGTAATCCGTAAAAGCTGCGATGTGAGGCTTTACAGACATGCAGCGATAGAAAATTTAGGCGGGTCTATGGTGGCTTCCGGTGCTGCCATGAGGGCTGCCGAGGCTGGCCAATGGAGTAACACCCTTTACTATCTACATAGGTACATAGGTACTTAGGTACTTAGGTACTTAGTACGGAGTACCTACATGACTGGTGCCAATATAGCGGACCCTGTCAGGGCTCCGGGCGATCTGTGGCAGTCTTGGGTGCCGTCTTTAGCGGTTTCCACCTGGCCAGGTCCCCCGCCAACCCGCTAACACCTGAATAAAGAGTGTATGTGCCCCTAAAGCCTAAAGCCTAATACACGTATATTGCCATACGGTTTAAGCAGGTGTCTTATCAGCTTATCCTACGCGGTACTTAATGTACATGCAAATATACATGCAAATATACATACATTACATTGGATACGCACGTAAAGTCCGTACAATGTACGCATATCCGTCTCTACGTACGTGTATACCTTGTATCTCTCATGTAGTAATATGACCTCACAGGCCACATTGCCCATTACTGTACCTTTTCATAATATAATACTGCTCAACTCTGAATGGCTTCACTTAGTAACCTACTCCTAATCATCCAAATACTACACATACAACCCATTCCTGGTCCTTTCACCTCGACCAACAAGTGATTGATTTATCTCCCTCAATTATTTGACCAACTAACTGACTTACTAACTGACTTACTAACTGACTGACTGACAAACAAACTCGTCTCCGGGTTAAGGCCCCTTGAATGGCCAACCCACCGCTCTCCTCCAGCAGCAATGGCTATCGCGATAAGCCGACCCCGACCCCGACCCCGATCTCGACTGCGACCTCGACCTCGACCTCGACACCGCCAGTCGTCTCCGTCTCTCTTCTGCAGCCCCGCGTTGCCGTCGCCCTCGGCATCCCCAAACGCTGGCATCACACCCTCTCCGCCTGCCGCGGCCTGTCCATCGCACCCACCATCTGCTGGGGTCTGCGCTTTGCCCTCCGCTTCCTCGTCACCGATCTGCTGTTCCTGTCCTACCGGGAACGGGAGACGGGTCGTGATGTTGCCCCTTCCGCCTCCGCCCTGAGGCTGATCGAGACCCTGCTCTCCATCATATGGGTACGACATATATATACCAGTTCATGAGATTACTACTGTTACTTCGTCGTGTTTTATGATGTATACTACTTACTAACTAACATTACAGTGCTGTGCCTCGGCCTATCTCGCCTTCTTCTTCACCGACTGCCTCATGTCCCGCTGGCTGATCAACTATACCCCACAAGCCACCGTCGTGCGTCTCTTCACCGTCAGCTGCGCCTTCGCCTACATCACTTCCTGGATCGTCTTCCTGACCGGCGCAGCGGACGACCCTGGCCTGCTGTTGCCGGCTTGGATCGGCATCGCCACCATATTGACCACCTGCTACCACTTCACCCAGCGCAAGATCAAGATACGGAAGGAGACCTTTGCCAGTATCAGCGTCTTCTCCATCGCGAGCTACATCAGCATGCTCGCCTTGATGTTATATATTCATGCCACCAGGGTTGGATACCCGAATGTGCCTCTGGTCGCCTACGCGAAGCGGGCTTTTACGATCACCGGTCGTATTGCTGTTCGTCTCCTCGGCATCACCGGAGATGCCGAAGGATTATAGGTTATGAGACGGACAAACAGCTAGCGCCCACCCGTGACGTCGATTTCGTGTAGGCAGAGACATGAGCACCTTGTCTAGTCTACTTTAAGCCCGTTCGATGAGTACGAGGTGCGGTTTGCTATTAGTATGCTGCATCGGCTGTTTCGTTTTGGTTACGGACATATACTGCTTTCCAGCGTCTTCGCATGATCACAAAAGGCCGATTAACAGGCTACCCTCCCAAGGAATGGCCTATCAAGCATCACCATATAACTCGATCCAGTGGGTGTCTGAAACCCGTCGAGCGGTCATTGGTCCAACCTCGTCAGGCTGCCATGGATGGCCAATTGGCCTTGCCGAACAGTCAGGAGTTCATATGGCTTACCCGTCGATTCATGGTATAGCCCCCGAGATAGATTATTCGATGGATTTCGATAGATGGCTAGACTTTGCAATGTCATTAGGTAGTAGTTACAGTGGCTAAGATTTTTGATACGGAATCTTAGCCTTAGGAATAGTCGCTGAGATACCCCTAGAGTAGATCGAGTGGCCGTCTGGTGTTTATACCAGCGGAATGCGGATCACATCCTGAATTTGAAAGACGGCTTTGGCGTTGTTAGAAATCCTTGTCTTCCGTATCTACTATCCAACACTAAACTGAGTGATTGAGCTATCATCTGCCCTGTGCACATTCCTCCCCTGGAGACCCTGAATGATACTCATTACACGTACGATCAGGGTTGTGAAATTAGTTTTTAAGTATTTACGATTCTTTCGCAGCTTCAGAGGTTTGTATTCCTATTCTTACTCCTTCTTTCTCTTCTTCTTTCCTTAATCCAACGACATTCACTAAGTTCACTAGTTCGAAAATCTCATCCCCCAGTGAGGTGATACTAGAAATCTCATAAACTATCTGATACTGGATGGCGTTTCCCTTGGTATATTTCTGCCATCATTTATTGGGACTTTGTCGAATTGTCTCGTAGTGAGACGTGACGCAACTGGACATAACTTATATCTACTGTTCTCGAAGTAGGGGCATGAAAATGGGTCAATTTACCGAAGCCCAACTGGGAATTCTAGAGCAGTATTGGAATCGCCGCCAGGGCGCTCCTCGGCCTCCCCAGCACCTGAGTCTGTATGCTGCCATAGATTGCAGCGACGTGGGACCACCGGTCACATCACAAGACGTCGGTCGGTCCGTTATCCCAGCCATCAATCATCTATCTCCCTAGCTTAATTTCACGTCCATCGAAGCTCATCCGACTGGCCATGTAGATACTTCTCGAACCGCGTCGCCCAGGAAAGAGGCCGGCCGCGCGCAAGGGCCCCGACGCCGGCACAACTGCGCCTCCTGAAGGAGGAATTCCTCTATGACCCGTACCCGGACACCGCCACCACCATCATCCTGACGTGGCAGACCGGTCTCCGGGGCACGCAGGTCAAGAGCTGGTTTGAGTACCGGAGGCGCAAATTCATTCGGGCCGGTAAACTGCTGTTCTCCTTGAACGACGAGCAGGACCCGGGTACTGCGGCGTCGATGTGGCGGCAGTACAGGAAGAATCCCCATGCGTATGCGAGGATGCTGTATATGAATCAGCCAACGGGGCAGTTTGTTGGTGCGGAGAGGGAGGCGGAATGGGACAGTAAGTGGGGCGAGAATGACGAAGACGGTCGTTGAAGTTGAGATGAAACTGGAAACTGAGATCCTGCAGCATCTTGATGGTTAATCCGCATTATGTGCTGACTTACAGGAAGAAACGGGATGTGGAGTGTATTGCTCATGGAGTGTATCGCTCAGTCGGGATTGATCGCCTGGTTAAATACGAAAAGGGGTTACCAACCAAGACACACAAAATCCGTATATTTTTACCTTCACTCATTACTTTTCTTAACTTCTATTATCAAGTTTGGACTATTTAATTGTTTTAAGTGCGGAATTACTCCCAAGCTTTACTTGAGATTTAAGCAACGTTGATACATTATGAATCATTTTGGTCACGCTGCATGTATTCGGCCAAGTTGAAACTAGGAGAGACCGTTTGCTGCCATATATATTTGCTAGGGTACTCCTGCCATTCCAGCTATTCTCGAAATTATCTGCTTGTGGTCTTCATAACTCTCATATCATATATGATAGTTGTAACATCAGATACATGTTAATTTATAAGGCTTAGGAGCGCACCACGAAGTCGACTACTGCCACAACCATAGGCTGGATGGTTGTGGTATATAGCCTGTCTCATATAAGATATTCAAGTGTTGGACTCAGGGGGTATAAAAATAAGGACCATTAAACCTTCATCACTACGGCTACTACATGTAATACTACTAAGTCTTAGGTTTTTATCTTCATTCTCGAAGAACTCTGCCCTATGTTTATTCGACTGCTATAAACTGAAACACGCTGTACACCTCATCTTTGAAGTTCCATGGATGTGAAAGGGAGGGAAAGAGGATAGTGATCTTCCAGCAAACATATATTTGAGTTGTAAAGACGTAGGAGCCAATGTAGTCTTTCCAAGCATGGATAGACAACAACTGTGTATACAAATGTTCAATTCTTCTTGGGACTACTGTTGGTGTGAAGTAACATATGTCGATATAACGGGTTAGATCTGAATGTAGGATACCTTGGATACTAGCTGAGGTAGATCATATCTTGGCGATGGATTCGCTCACTACGAACATGCAATGTATATGGCCATGCGATGTGGCCATGCTAGAAAATTACGTCATTTCATTTATCGCCATGAGTTCACAGCCACTCTTCTTCAACATCGAACAAGGGATCGTAGGTTTCAAAGCTAGGATTTGTAGTCTATAAAGCATCGAACCCCAAGGTAGTGTCCTGGCCATTTTATCCCACATAGGTACTACGCATCATGGCCACGAATTCTAATTCCCAATCCCGCAAAAACTGGCCTCCTTACGAGGATGCGGATGAAGAGCCTTGGAGAGATGTCGTGGAGCCAACAAAACTCGTGCTAGCGGGACAATCCGTATATGCTGAGGCAGACGAATCAACACCGCTATACGTTATGAACCAGGACGT
This sequence comes from Whalleya microplaca, assembly GCA_022497155.1. Taxonomy (NCBI): domain Eukaryota; kingdom Fungi; phylum Ascomycota; class Sordariomycetes; order Xylariales; family Xylariaceae; genus Whalleya; species Whalleya microplaca. Next base: position 456,267 of record MU385731.1, on the reverse strand, counting down.
GACGACTCTCACACACAAAAGTCCAACGGTGACGTTCGAGCGCGTGGAGCTCGATACAGTGGAAGATGAAAGTATAGACAGCGAGGACTTCACAAAACAGCGAAACCGACATCTCTTCTACCTTGCGCACCCGGCGGAAGCACACAGACGCGCAGAGCTGGGAGCTTCGTATTATATCACATCGGTGTCGCGGCAGACGGTCGGCAACGTCAAGCTGGAGAAGCCGACCAAGTCGCTACCGTTTCAGAAGCCGGAATTCAGGGCCCTCTTGAGCGAGAATCGGAGTGCGTGGGATAGTCCGCTGTTCGACAAGGACACAGAGACGCTCCTTTTTGATGCCCGGCCGAGGTGGAAGCGTGGTCGGTACGAATGGCTCGACTCGAGCGGGAAAGTCGTTGCCTTTGAAGATGATGCCAAAGACGGCCGGTGCAAGCTTGTCGTCACGATACCCCTGCAGAGAGAGTCTAGGGATGCACTCGTCGCCCTATGGTGTCTGAGACTCTGGCACGATTCGGCTCAGAGCAAGGGGCCGGAGAGTAAGTTGAGCCTACCCATACGGGCTCTTGATTGCGGCCACTACCAGGTATATATCCTTGACTTTGACTAACCTAAGTGTAGCTGTTTACGGTGTAGACCCAGACATAGCATACATGACACATATTGATACGACGATGATGAAGAGGACCGCGGCACTTGCCTCTGTAGGTGCTGGTGCCGGCTGTTAAGGATGAATTACACATAAGGAGTAACGTAACCCCCAAGCCACAATGCGATTAGCTGATTCTCCGTTGTTGCTTTCTTGTGGGCATGGCCAATTGCTTTAATGTGCTTTCGTCCCATCAGGCTACTTGAAAATGGCAGACTAGGAACTGAGCAAGAAGTCAGCGAATAGAACAAAGAAGCCCAACCACAGGTCATTTAAACAATGATATTATAACACAGTTACATCCCAAGACTCTAACGTGATCAAGTTGATGTCTTCTGTAATATACGGGTACAGCGAAACCCTTCGCGAACCTCTACGCTTGTCAATATTTCGACTGTTAGATCTTCACTTCCCCAAGCTTACAAGTTCTTTATAGACAACCAGCCCTCCATAGATTCTCCTCGGTGCCCACTGATTGTTGGGCCATCCCATCCTTATCTTTATGCGCAGCTGAAGGCATTCTGGTACCATTCGCCATCGTCTGCTACTGTTCCCATTAAATGATGGTTATAATGCCTAACACAGACTAGACGGTTTCCCATACCCTGAACTTTGAATATCATTATACACTCGATGCTGACCTACTCGGACATATAGGAAGCACAGGGCCTTCATACCAGGGACTTATTTGGCGGTCTGTTTTAGCAGCCTGTCGATGAAAACCGGTCCAAGTCTAACACACATCAAAGACAAGAAAACATCACAACTGTCACAATGTGAGGTTCAAAGAAGACTCTTTCATAACGAAGTACATATCCTCCCATGCATTACGTTCACCACTCCAACGCGATACTATCCCACATGAACCCCCGCCACGTCGTATTCTGCGTGAGCTGGAACGTGACCTCGTTCGCGCCCTGCCTCAACACCGCGGCAGCAAACTCGAACTCGAAGTACCGCCACTCGCCCACCGTCGTCGCGGACCGGTACAAACCGGGGTCGTTGAGCAGCTCCGCGGAGCCGCCCGTCAGGTTGCCGATCTTGACGCCGTTGGCCCAGATCGTCGAGCTGGCGCCCTGCGAGTAGCCCGCCAGCGACACGATCAGCGTGGCCTTGTCCTCGTCGCCCTGGTGCTTCGCCTCGTCAACGTCAAACGCGATCGTCCAGTTCCCCCGGTGCGTCTGCCCGAAGCACCAGTCCGCGGTCTGCGACGTGCCGACGGTGTACACGAGGTCCGCGGGACATTGCGCGACGAGGGCGTGCTGGTGCGGCGCGCCGCCGTGGAGGAAGCCGTAGCTCGTGCGGTCGAAGTCGCCGACCTGGAAGACCTTCGTCTTTGGCGAGACCTGCCATTCCAGAGTTCCGAGATCCGTCGTCTCGCCCTTCGAGACCGCGATGTCGTTCTGGAGGAAGCTGGTCGTCACGTCGGCGATGGAGCTGCCGTTGGACCAGGCCTGGAGGCCGTAGGTGGCGGCGCGCACGGTCTGGAACTCGAAAACGCCGTCTTCGTCCGCGTAGGCCGTGTAGTAGTAGTCGGAACCCATGTCCAGGGCTGTTTTATTTGGGGCGTTATCGCCGAGGAAGACGGCGGCGTTGGCCGCGGGTCGGCCGTCGGAGAGGACCAGCTTGCCCTTGACGGTGCCGCGGGCGTGGTAGGCCTCGTCTTCGAACCAGGCGTACGGCCACCCTGCGAACTCTTGTGTTGCCCTCTGTTCTGCGTCGTCCTTAGACCCGTCGTTCAGATACCAAAGCCATGGTCCCCATATCTTGCCGTCCGGGAAAACGCTATTACATAATTAGTTATTGTGTCTCCGGTGTCTCGGGTCAAGAGCTATATCAAATGTGTGGAGTTGTCTCAAATACGTACTCAACAGCCGATACCTGGAAGTGCGTGCCATGGATCATATTGAGCTGGACGACATCTCCCGTGCCGGACTCGCGATGGACCTGTTCGCATCAGTAACAGCTTCAAAATTTCAAACCCTGTCCCAGCACCGAAACATACCATCAGCTCCTGCTTCAAGTGATTCCCATTATAGTAGTCCTTCCCCGGATTGATATACCAGCTCCCAAAGCCATCCCCATAGACGCCATAGTACGTCTGCTTGCGGACCCAGCTCGCGAAGTCGTACTTGGTGATGTACCCCTGTGCATCGCCGCCCTCGCCGGCCGCCACCGACCACGTCTCGTCCTGGACCTTGTTCTGCGGCACGTACTCGCTCAGCGGCGGCAGCGCCTCGTCGCGGAGGTCCGTCTTCCCGTAGGGAAACGTCGCGTTGTCGAGCCGCCACAGCGTGCGGAACTCGCCTAGGGTGGGAAGCGCCCGGTTCACGAAGTACTGGTACGCGCCCGCGAGCCCGGAGAAGATCACCCAGTGCATCTCGCCCTCGGGCGCGGTGAACGCTACGTCGATGTACTGCGAGCCTGAGTGTGAGCCCGAGTTGACGATGGAGGCTGAGGTCCAGTTGAGGTCGCTTTGGGCGCCGTCTAGATATATACCGTTAGTACGGACTGTAGATGTACGTAGGCATATATATATATATATGCAGTGTGGACTCACTATAGCTGACATAGTGCCCTACAGCATCGCCAACGCAGTCGTGGTCTTTGTAGAACAGCTTCACGCCGTACTGGCGGCCCTGCGTCACGTTCCAGATCTCATTACCGATGACCCATGTCTCGTTGTCGGCCTGGGTCAAGAATGGTTCTGTAGCAGACCTTGAAGGAAGAGCCTCGACTGAGGTGAGCAGCAGAGCTGCCAATGATGCAAAGAACCCTTTCATTTCTAGCTGAGTCGGCCGTCTCTCGGGGCTCAAGTCCAAAGCTAGTACAATAGCAAAGTTCGATGTCAACGACGGACATCTTCTTGGCCAAGATATACCGCAGATTCGTCAACTACTTTACTATATATAGAGATGGCCAGAACGGCCAGGGCCCAGAGAGAGGGTCCGGGCCCCAGACTCCATTTCCGAAGTGACATCAACGGTAATCCAATTCAGATCTGTAAACAAAAGTTGGATATCTCCAACATCGAACAAGCTTCCCCGCGAGAAAACAGTGTGTCGGCGAATCATGTCGTGTGAAGTAAAATGACATTCATCTCGGGGAGAGGCTGAATGGGGGGCTGTGGGGTCAGGGGTTTCTACCGCCCTGGGAGCTCGGGGTAATGTACTCCGGGGTTGATATTCAGCTCGCCTGACAAGCCCCGGATCCGCGGCAGAGCAATCCAGGTCACATGGTCTTAGCTAGTCACAAAGGGGTTCGTTTCTCTGTATATAGTCTTGATAGGGTCATGAGCAAATATGCACTCGTTGATAATTGGGGTATTAAGACCTAGTAGTACATTCCTTGTTGGGGCGGTCACCACATCCTCTGACATTGTCACTAGTTGGAAACCGTCTGCCAACGACATTAGCTGAATAGCCTTCCACAGCTTTCTAATCCATCTCACTTCATGATAATTGGTATAATTGGTAGTCGGGAAATCAGGTCGCTAGATTCCTAAGCTCCGCGCTTGAACGCGAACCCCCGTCTTGGTAAAAGTAGTTGTACATAATAATGGAAGGCTGGGGTATACATGTAAGAAGACGTTAGAATGCAGGATGTATCCAGTGACACATTTGAAACCTGCAGGTCCACCGTCGGGTGCAAGAAACAAGACGAAGGGCCAAATGTTGGTACACGTCGCGAACTTTTATGAGGTTGCCCGAAGCAGCTGAAATTTAATCAGCAGTAGGCGTTCGCACGTTTTGCATTTCCACGTCCTGTCCATCTCGAGGGGACCTGCTCTTGTGTTGATTTCGACGCTCCCCAAACCGCTGATCGCCCTCTTGAAACCGACTCTTAAATCGATAGTACGTTGGCGGTCGAGGGCGACACAAGACAACGGCCCAGTTCTTCCATATGCTGCCTTGGGTAAAGGCTCGGTACCGATCCTTTTTCAAGAACTTTTGAGAGTTCAGGAACTCTCTAGTAGTCTCGCCCCTGGCCATGAGAAACAGGTGGTATCCCATGAGAGCAGCAGGGTACATGAACCCAATGATTCCATAGATTACCATGGCAAAAGTAACCCGGAAATGGTCAATTGCCGCACCAAAGGACACATTTTCACGATGCGAGTACACAAGGAGCTGGCCCAGCGAGGCAAAAATTAAGTAAAGACCAAGGAAGGTAGCCGAGGTCACAAAAGTAAAGAAATACCGGTAGTTACGTCTCCCAACGCAATTGTTCAGCCAGACACAGTGATGATCTTGAGTTTCAACACAGTTGTCGCATAAACGGCAATGATGAGCCCGGGGTGGTCGCCAGAGGCTGCAAGTCTTGCAGTACTTTGTAGGCACTTCCATGGCGGCAGTACTCGACTCGGCCGACTTGATCAACGTCCAATCATTAGTTGGAGGCGCCAATCGCAGAGGGTCCTCGTTCTCATCCGCCGGCGGAAACTGGTGGAGATTGCGTGGTAAGATCTAAAATTCCATGTCAGCGCAACGAGACCTTGAGAGCAGTTTCAGTATTTCACTCACCCCTGGATCTGAGCCGGACGCATGAAGGAAGGACGAAATGCAAATAAAGAATAGATAGGCGAATAACAAGGGAACGGCGGGTGACACATTCTGCCACAGGTAAGGGGCGCAACACGCGAAGAAGAGGATGGCGGGCAGGACTACGAAGAACCCAGTCGCAATATTGATAGGCCGATGCCGGGTGTTCTGTAGACGACCCCCTATGAAGAATACAGTATTGCCCTCGAAGTATTCCCAGTTGCGGCCGTGCCCTGGCGCCTTGTCTTTCACCCTGAGCTTGGGAGGGTGCGTATCGGGGACAGACGGGGTAAGCTGAGGAGACGGCGCGCCAGAAGAGAGCTTCTCGGCGCCGTGCATATCGCGATTAGTCGGAGTGGACGTAGCCTCCCCCTTCCCTGGTAGGAAAAGATTAGATCTGAAGGACCGCGGTGACTTCATAGGGCTCGGCAGATTCGCACCGTTTCTGTAAGACATACTTTGGTCGACGTCCAGGGTGAGAGCTCTCCCCTCGGGCTTCTTGCGCTGCAGGGGACGCACGCTTTCCGTAAGACTGCCGGCAGGATAGTGGCCGTGGGTAGGACTGGTGGTGGCGGTGATGCGGTCGTACGGCTCGGTCACCTCAGTACCCCTAGAAGGAGGCGGCCGCACGTCGCCGTCATCGGTTACGCTGTGGACGACACGAGCTACCGGTCTGGATGTAGTAGCACCCTGTGGTGCCACGTGAGACTGATCGTCATCGGGAAATTCTTCGACGCTTGAGCGGTGCTGGGCTGTGGGGGGCCGCGGTGCACCGCGTTGCGCTTGCAGCTTCTGAGAGCTCATGGGATGGAAGAAGGCATGTGAAGTCAGAGGGACATGGCTCCGGCTCGTAGAGCTTCCGGGGCGGGCGCTCGAGACGCTGCCACTGATGCTCCCCCGTTGCAAGCCTATCCTGAGCGGCGTGCCTTGGGGCCAGCCCCCGCGGGACGAGGACATGGCGGTCCTGGCGGTGCCGGGACGGGACTCGGTTTGGCGGGCACTTCTCCTCTTACTGGTGATGGTTCTGGCCTGGTCCTGGGTAGTGTCGTCGCCATCTTCGGATGCAATATCGGTCATGCGCGATGAGATGATACTCGGGGGACCGGCTTGGAACTTGGGCGAGGGAAAGTTGTCGTTGTCATCTTCGACTGGCGAATTGGACGCCATGACGAAGGCTTGCGTTATGGAGGGCCCGATATACAATTTCCATGCGCTCGCTCACGTCCTACAGGTACAGTTTTGTTCCGAGATCGAAGGGCGAAGGGCGAAGGGCGAAGGGCGAAGGGCGAAGGTCGAAGGAAACCGTGTGAAGGGCGTGTCTTGCGTCGTGTTACCGTCGGGAAATATAGCGAAAACGCCTGGTGGTGATTGGACGCTGGCTTAGAGATGATTGTAGTTATAAGATGATACCCTCTAGTAGGGATGAGTGAGTGAGTGAGTGAGTGAGTGAGTGAGCGTGTGAGTGAGGGTTTCGAATCGATCGGATCAACGACTCAGTTCAGATGACGTGCCAAACGGGGTTGGTTGATTGCCCAGGTATGTTGGTAGGTCGGTTGGTCGGTTGGTGAGTGGGTCGTACTTCGTCGTTCGTTCGCTCGTTCGTCTCGTGTGTTGGCTTGGCTGGTTTTGGGTTTTGTGATAAAATTGAGACAAGAGAGTGAGTGTTGAGATTACGGATTAATCTAGGTATTCTGCCCAGCAGGTTGATTGTGTGAGGTTGGTGGTAGGGATCGGATCTTACGTATGTAGAAAATATTAGGGTTGCGAAAAAGGATGGTGGGTGAGAAAAAGAAAAAAAAGTGTCGTGTCGTTGGCGTTTTTGACGAGTTTGATGAGTTGTGATGAGTTTCGCGCTGGTCTGGCAGGATGCCCTGGCCGGGTTTTTGGGGGGGCGCGCCAGATGAGATGATGCAGGTTGCCCGTGGTGTAGGTATGTATGTATGTACATACATATGTACATACATATGTACATACATATGTACATACATGTATGTAGGTACATCCGTCGTACCTTAAAGGGGACGTGACCTGATTCATCAATTTTGTTTTTCTCCTGCATAAATCCACCATAAGTCCACATAAATCCATATGAATCCATATGAATTCCACATAACTCTACCCAGCCAGCCAGTGGCCTGCCGTTATCTTATGCGAGCCATACCGCTGGTGCCCGGCCCCCGGCAATCATTAACCTTACCTGCCAAGTACCTACTGTGTAACCTGCCAGTCTGTGCCGGTCTCTGCCCACCTGGTCAATAGTGAAAATGAGGTATGTAGTACTATTTCATCCTACCTATACTCGCTACCTATTCACGGCAATGTCAGCTCAATAAATAAATAGATTATATTTTTATTTCATTTTATTTTAAGCAGCATTGTTTCTGCTTCACTATATGTGTACGATGATAACATCAGCAGGAAGAGTAAGGCAGACTCGTCGAATCGAGTTTTGCAGTTGACAACAAGTGCTTCTTATCTAATGTCTACTATGTATACGCGAACAAGGTATGAGATATGTACTGTTATACCTAATTGAGTTTATTATGTATGTAGGAGCGCACTTTGGAGGGCAGTCAAGATGTGGTTCAGTATGATTGACGCAATCAAACTCCAATGTTGGTGCGTTGTAAACAAAATCCGCCGGCGGTGACCGACCGTTTTGCATGTGCATGTGGTCAATGCATTTCACTCATTCAGTACGTATCTATTCCATCTACATACGCATACCTAGGTAGGTACCTCTAGTGTACGGATGTATTCCGTCATAAGTGGATGTCCTTTTGCGGAGGACTCTCCAATCGCGAAGTCTAAATCAAGTACTGATATTCCTGCCTGAAAGTTCAGGCGTCGATGACTATGACAAGAAGCCTCACTGTGATTGGCCAATGTTGGCAACTTAGGACGTCAACCTTAGGTTAGCTGCTGCATCGTACGACCTAGAAGCTCTTGGAGTCTAATAACCCACAAACCCAAACACACACCATACACCGGCATCCTCTCAAACACCACCTGCAACATCCGACAACCACACAACACCTCATAATCATGGCCTCTATCATCGCCCGCCGAGCCGCCCTCTCCGGAAGACTCTCCGGAAGAGCCTTTTCCACCTCCGCCCGCCGCCTCGCTACTGACCCGACCCTGAAGGAGGACACAAAGCGCAACCCCGAGTTATTCGTGCGTCATATCCTGTGTCTCCGATAAGCAGACGGTGTCGCTCGCTTCTATATGGTTGGATACTGACTTGGCCCGTCTTCTCTAGATCTTGGGAGGTGTGATGGTTCTAGCTTTGGGCGGTGCTGGTCTCTACCTCGGTATGCGCCCTTTCGGGAATTCCCCTCCCCGAAATCTCGAACACCGTCCCGCATCTCCGTCGCGGTGTCCCAGATAGAGGAAGAGGAAGACCACTCCACGATATACTGGCTCATGATAATAACAACGATGATACAGGCCGATCGCCCACCGCATCAACGTCCGAATCCCAGGTCGGCATGGCCTCGTCCGGCATGCCGTGGGAGACCGGCGCGACCGAGGGCAAGTACCGATACCACCCCGGCGGCGACCCCAGCGCCGCGCCCAAGGACGCCCCCAGCGCCGTCAACGTTGTCGTCATCCCCGATGTCAACCTGCCCAAGGTATGCTATGCAGGAGAACCCCCCGCAGCCCACCCGCTCTGTCCCAAAACCGCCCCGGAAGTTCCGACGACCCGGAGCGGAGCAGTACTCCATATCCGGCGTCCCTACATATTCGGAATTATGAGTGGCACTCTTACTAACTTCGGTACACAGCGTCTTCACGAAAAGTACAACAAATGGGGCAAGGATGGCTACTAGATATTACTCTGTCGGCGAACGCAATCGGGTCTCGTTTCCTTATGTCATACCAAACCGTAGAGGAGGCAGCATTTACGTCTGACTGTATATAGCTTAAATCGAGCATTGAGCCATCATATATGGATGTGTGTGTTCTCTTGAGCCTACCCTTTGGTCAGTTCTTTTTATTTATTTATTTATTTATTTAGAAGCCTCATTTCACCTGAGAGCACCAGGAAACGATATATAAAAAGACTCAAATTATAATCAAATCGTCCTAATCGTCCAATGTGCTAATGATTTCGGCGCAATGAGCATAAAAATGTCGTGAGGTTTATGAGATGGTTATATTTGCATTACGTTCCAATAATAAAAAAGGTCATGATCAACGTTATTAATCCATCAACTCATTCTGCTGGTTCTAGGTAGTCTACTTGGTATCAAGACAACCCCCAAAGCTACATCCTTACGAAAGCAGCAGCATTATATCACCGTCACCCGTACTATGGTTACCTACCTCGCAGAACTCACGCCGTCAGCAAATCTACCTCTTCGCGCGTGAATCCAAACAGGTACAGCAAGTCTACCAGGCTCGCGCCGTTGAGCCGCGCGCCCGCCTCCATCTGCACTCTAGGCTTGGCATTCCAGGCGACGCCCAGGCCCGCCGTGCTCATCATCAGTAAATCGTTGGCGCCGTCGCCGACGGCCACGACCTGCTCCAGCGAGAACCCTTCCTTCTTGGCAATTTCTAAGACCAGTTCTTGCTTCCGCTCCCTGCCTACGATAGTCCCCTTCACCTCGCCGGTCAGACGCCCGGAATCGTCGATTACGACTTCATTCGCATATGCGTAGTCAATCCCCAGTTCTCCGGCCAGCCAACTCGTCAGCGGCAGGAAGCCGCCCGATAGCACGGCCGTCTTGACGCCCAATCTTCTCAGGGCCCTCAACAGCTCGGGCACGCCCTTGGTCACGTCTAGCACCGACCGCAACTGCTCAAAGATGGTGGCTGGTAATCCCTTCAGCAGCGCAACCCGTCCCCGGAAGGCAGCGTCGAATTCCAGCTCTCCCAACATAGCCCTGTGCGTTATATCCGCTACTTTGGCAGCCAGACCCGGCGGGTCCGTGATTGTGGCCGCCAACAGATCAATGACCTCCTGCGTGATCAGCGTGCTATCCATATCGAAGACGACCAACCGCGGATGGCGCCGCCAGAGGGTATCACGCTGCAACGCTACATCGACGTTCCATTCTTGCTCAAAGCGGTAGATGAACTCGTGTTTGCGCAGATCCGCGAGTGACAAATAGTCCGGAGAGGGTGCTGGCGACAGAGTCAACTCGACCACAAGAGGGTGTTCCGGGTCGTCGAGACAGCGGTGGGACGAAGTAGGTTCGTGAATGCCCTTCGGCGAGGGGAATGTGGACATGAGATGCAGAAAAGAGGTGATGCAGAGCGGCGAGATATACGAGCCATAGAGATGGTCAAGTGGCTCGCAGTCCGCGCCTGAGGGAGGTTCCAACGGGAAAGATTCGATATTGGTGGTTGGAGCGAGGTTCGCGGGGATGTCTGAATTGGACGAAGCCAGCCTCGGAGAGGGGATGACTTGGGAAGAGGCGCGCGAGGATGTAGACTTGTAGAATAGAGTGGCTATAAGCCGATTCGATCGGGTGCCTGGCGGGGGAGCGCAGTTCGGATGCGTGAAGTCGTGACTAACGCCTTCGACGATGCGAGGCGGCTCGTCCTTGGAGGGCACGCCATTGAAGGGGCTGAAGGACTTGGGAGGGGACAGCCTAGCGCCCTGCAGATCCTCAACCACGGTATCTATGCCGAAGTGGTTGTGATTGTCGGAATTCTTGGGAGGACGGTATTGTTGGTGCTCCTTGAGGTAAGAACTAGTCCTCATCGAGGAACTCAACTGCGGGCGACCTGAAGTCTGCCTTGCGGGGCTGTCCTCGGCGGCGGCCATGGCGATTCGAAACAAATGGAGAATGCTAGAGAGAATGCTTCTATGGGTAAGAGAGAAGTGCTCAAGCTAGAACTCGAGGCTTCCGATAGGTTCCGGATTGTTTGAAGAAATTCTATAGGCGGAAGCTTGGGCAGAAATCAGAGATGCTGCGGCTCTTCGTCTCTGCACAGAAGTATGCGCGGGGTCCTTTTTTCGCTGTGCCGGCCTTACCTAAAGTGGAATGAAACCGTTCCTGGTAGCTGGATCTCGTTTACGCGGTAGGTCTATTATTGGCGTCTATTATATAAGGTGAAAAAGGTGAAAAAGGTGAACAAGGTGGAACGAGGTGACTAAGATTGGTATAAGGTGAAGGAAGCCCTCACCATGTCCCAAAAACAGTAGGGGGAAAAAAGATGCTTCAGCCGATAATTCCCCGGCTCATATCAGCCAATATGCCAAGATTGATTGATAAGAAATTTATAAGTTCGATGAGTATACCCCGCGTACTGCATATATGCATAGGCACATACTGAAGAGAGGAACCCGGCATACCGCAAAGTACCTGCTATGAAGTCAGAAACATGGGGTCGCCCATCTGCACCCCAACCTCCAGTCGTTTTTAACGTACCGGGCCTAGATGCAATTTGAGTCAATCCGAGATGCAGATCATCTGCAAAGTGCGGCTATCGGAGCCGACGAACCGCTGGAGCCTCTTGTTCCTTGTCGACCAACGATTGCAACCTTATCCCGACAACCGGACTCAGTTCCGTGTAACTTTGAAAAATCTCATCCATGCGCACATGCGCCGACAACCGCCAACACTTCGTGATTGAACCTAAAAATTGCGACATTGACCCCTTAGATGAGCACCACTGCACTAGAAGACGTTGCTGATTTCACTGGAGATATCTGTTACGCCGCTATGTCTCATCAGCCTCACCGTTGCTTGAGCCGCCAAGCTGAGAATCCGTCATTGTCTGTCTGTCTCAGCTCTTGCTAGAGATCTTGTTCTGTTCGTTATTGCGAAGACTGTAATGCAGATATCTCAAACAGGCAGCATCATGGATTTATAATAATCACATTTTTCCCATATTCGACCTCACTGAATAGATACTGCATGTTATTCTAATAATCTAGGAGGCACATGATGAAACGATGCAAGACGGTATTGCAGACGAGACATTACCTAATGAGCCGTCAAGATTCATTAATGGGAATTCCGGTTAATGAGATTGAAGCGCGGATGCGGCATATGGATATAGTGAAACGTCAAAAAACGTTGGAGTCTAGACTGTGAAACCTGTGTAAGTGCGATGGTTGCGTGCTTGAAGATTTGACTTGCGAATACACTTTAATCCATATGACCTCGCCAATGGCACCGGATCGAAAGCACGCAACAGTGGGAATTATAAGTCGGGGCAGCTTCTCTAATTTAAATACGATATATACTGCGTACTATTTACCTATCGGTTTCGTTAGTGCTTTGCATCGTCCGTTCATGCTATGTGGAATCGAAAGATGTATGCCAATATGCAATTTGCTGTCATCATCCCCGACGATCAGATCTCGACTTATACCAATAGGGCGGATCAAGCTGAACGAGGTGGATCCAGTTTCGGTCCCAGCCATGACGTTTACTATGTGAAAGCAGAGAGAAATAGAATTCTGCTAGAATGAACGAGTCGGTATAGGTACGAGCTACGAAATGGTGCCATCGCCGCGGCCTGCGTATAATTCGAATGGGACGACAAGTACCGGGACTTTCCCGGCCTTTGCACCACAAAGACAGGACTATTCGCCCAATCAATGTTGCCATTTTCTCGCCGCGACTATACTAGCGCGGATGTCGTGATCAGGTCCTAAAATTCCTAACGGGCTTTGATGCCACGGCCCGTAATACAATCTCAATAAGCAGATCGCGCAATACCCCCAGCACCATCTGTGGCAGCTCTGCCGACCTATACAACGTCTCGAACCCGGTTATTGTACCCTGTAGAGGGGCAGAGCGTGAGAATGGGGGTCCCGAGAACCGGATTAGTAAGTATATGATTGGGAATATGCACTTACAAACTAAGAGGTACATCATGTAGGTAGTGAGATAGGTACCAACTCACAAGAAGGGAATTATTCACTGACCTTTATAACTCGGACGCCATCATTTTCACTCTTCCCCAGACTGACCTCTTCGCTGTTCCTTTATTTTGCCCTCCGCCCCTGTCAACTTGTCGTCATCACCTCTCCCCATTACCAAACCAATACCATCATCTTAGCATTGCACCTCTGGGGCTTCCACACTACTTGACCACCTGAATCCCCCTTGGCCTGAGTCTTTCTTGGCAACCTACTTCATACCTCCCGACAGATACATAGAGCAAGATGGAGCCTTCATCTTACACCGAATCGTCGTCGGGCTCATCCTCGCCTCGTCTCAGATCTAAGGAGGTACCCCCGGTGACCGATGTAGAGTCAGGTTATGTGTCGGCCGCATCGTCGACGGACGGTTCCACCAGCAGCCTGCCTCAAGTGACCCTGACGAAGCTCCACGCCAAACACCTCAACCAACAACTAGAGAAGATGACGCCCATAGACAGGCTTCGCTTTGCTAAGGCCTGCTTTCCCAACCTGTATCAATCTACCGCATTTGGCCTTACGGGTCTGGTCTCCACGGACATGCTGTCGAAGATCGAAGCCGAATCTCCTGACTCATCACCCGTCGACCTCATCTTCCTGGATACATTATACCACTTCCAAGAGACACATGACCTCGTCGACCGGGTCAAGGCGAAATACCCCAGCATTCGTGTCCACACTTACAAACCACAAGGTGTGAACACCACCGCCGAATTCGAAGAGAAATACGGCGAGAACCTGTACGATACGGCGGCGGAGCTGTACGACTGGATTGCCAAGGTCGAGCCCCAGCAGAGAGCCTACTCGGAGCTCAACGTGGCTGCCGTCCTCACGGGACGAAGACGCTCGCAAGGCGGTGAGCGGGACAAGATCGGTGTTCTCGAGGTCGACGAGGAAAACGGCATCGTCAAGATCAACCCGTTGCTAGACTGGTCCTTCGCCCAGGTGAAGGAGTACATCACGAAGAACAACGTCCCCTACAACGAGCTCCTCGACAGGGGGTACAAGTCCATTGGCGACTGGCACTCGACGTCACCGGTAGCGGCGGGAGAGGACGAGAGAGCCGGGCGGTGGAAAGGCCAGGCCAAGACGGAATGCGGCATCCACAACAAGAAGTCGCGGTATGCGCTGTACCTCGAAGAAATGCAGCGGAAGGCCGAAGAGGAGCAACTCGCGGCAGCCCTAGAGAAGGTAGAACAAGAGCAGAAGGTGGAAGTCTCGGTAGAGACAGCATGAGCTCGGCGTCCTGCTATTGGAATTAGAAAACATGGAAAGCATTTGAGCGGTGCTTGGTGCATGGTTGCATCTGGGTTCTGGTAACTAAAGCCTCGGACGGCTTATTTGAAAAATATCATTGCGATGGTGTTCCGGTGGTTTCTGGTGCCCACGGGCATGGAGGTTTAGCCATAGTCTGCATTGTATATATGAAATAATTGATTGCAAGAATTCTACATTCTGTCTCTCTTAGGTGCCTAAACTGCGACGGCTGGCTCGCTCGTAGTTGTGCCGTCCTTGACGAGATATACCTATAGCACGGACGTGTTGATAGTGTGACAAGAGCGTGTTGACAACGAGATACCTGACGTGAGAATGGCGATGATGCTTAACTAGGAGTCGAGTTGAAGACAGACCAACATCAGTTCATGAGTCCAGGGATCCGCTCAGCCGCCAAATACTTTTAGCTAGCTCCGTGCGGGGAAAAGCCCGTCGGGATGTCTCCGTAACTCCAAAAGACCCGTGTCGCTCTTTCTTCCCCTTTACTTCATCTAATCCCCTTCGGCAAATTAACCGGACGCTACGTACCTGTATATTAGGTAACTACTTACCTATGCGAGTCTCCGTATTTGATAATCATATATGCGTAATGGCCATAGACAGGACTAGCAGTGTTAAGGACTCAACACATTCATGAGAGTAACAGTGCCACAATGCTTCCGATTCTCGTCGTTCACGTTCTAAACAAATAAGACCATCAATTATAATAGTCAATGACATGAGCCTATAATCGCAGTAGACTTATAGAGGAAAAGCGCATAGCACGTCCAGGAGAAAGGGTTCAAAATGATATAGAATTCGGGACTCCATAATTGAAGAGATATCTCTACACCTTCCTCTCAATAACAAAAAGGCGCCATTACCCAAGAAAGCTCTCTTGGGCCCAAGATACATACAGACCTGCGTTTTGATAAGAATGTCCAAGATTGATGTCGTATACCCCAGAGCTCCTCTTTCTCTACAAAACGATAATACAGCAACTGACCAACCCTGACCTTTCCACCCCCATAGTCTCCTAACGTCTCCAGGATGAGAAGGATCCGGTGCTATTCGGTTCAACCTCCTAGTTCTCCGACTCGACTGTTGCGCCAGACTCTACCTTCGTCTCCTCAGCTCCCGGGTTAGTACTCGGGGCCGATGCCTCTTTCGGCCCGCCTTGTTGATTGAGGACGGCCTCGAGACCGCTGAACAAGTCAGGACTCTCAGGCTCGTTTTCCTCGACTGCTTCTGGTACGGCTGGCCCTGCATTGGTGTCGATGGGCCCCGGAGCAGGTATCGACTCGGCCGTCGTGGAAGCCGGCTCCGAAGTGAGAGGTGGTGCATCCGCTTCAGGCGCCTGGCTTTGTGTTTCAGGCTCTGGATTTGGGGCCGAGTCCACAATTCTCTCGGGAATATTTTCAGTGGTGGGCTGCACACTGGTCGCAGCTTCGTTAGCTGCAGGTGATGGTGCGGCAGCATCGTCTCCAACTTGGGCAGATTCCAAGACAGGTGGCAGATTGGTTGGCTCAAGACTTGGTTGCCATGTTTGTTGAGTTTCTTGGGCCACCATAGTGTCAGATTGGTTGTCCGTAATGGCTGTTTCTGTCTGCATTGCCACCTCATCGTGCTCGTTAGGGGGATCATTCGGTTTTTCATTGTCCAACTCAGGTTTTGTCTCGATGATAGTGGTCTGTTCCACGACTTGCGTTGGGGCCTCATGAGAAGGAATGGACTCAACTGACTCGACTGGTGCTGGGATTGGGTTGGAGGGTACTATTGTTTGTTCCACGTCAGTCGTAGCGGGTGTATCGGCGGATGCTTCATCCTTTGGAGACAACCTTGGCGACGGCCCACTAGGAGAGATAGCAGCAACGACATTTTTGAGAGGGCTTCCTTCGAAATGCGCTGGCTGTTGGAAGTGAGGTTGGACTAGGGGCACGCTGGGATGAGATGGGGGCGAAGGCTGTCTTGGGAGAGGAGATTCGTCCTCGGTCGAGATATCCATAGGTGTCGTCTCTGAGACAGACTGTTCATGCTGAACGGCTGTCGGTGTCACATCCAGCATACGATCGGGCTTGATCTCGCTTTCCGCACGGGATCCCCTTCCACTCTCGCCCTCAGCAAGCTCACCGTCATCCTCGTCTCCTTCATCACCATCATCGCCGTCATCGCCGTCATCCTCCCCATCATCGCCATCATCATCGTCAGCCATTTCGCTGTCTTGATTCTTCGTCTCGTCGTGATCTCCTGGTTTGACATCCTAGAACTGGTCAATTGAGTGCAGAATGCGATTACTTATGGCCACTTACGGTAGTTTCAGAGCCTTCCTGTTTAACACCATGGGCAGCACCATTCACACCCGTCGCCGAGGGTTCGGGCCGTGTAGTTGCCGGCAAAGGCAATTTCTTCTTACGTCCACGACCAGGGCCCTTAGGCTTCCTCTTGGGCGGCGGCGGGCGTCTTCGCACGGGCGTCGCAGCAGCAGAGCCATCTGTATTCGCGCCGGGGTTGGGCGCCGGTACCACGGTGGTCGATATGATCTCCCCGTCTATGGGTTGCCCGTCGTTCAAGGTTACCTCTTGTGTATAGGGGTTACCGGCCGCATCGACGCGGCGAACGGTAGCCTTGGTGACGGTGGGACCAGAGGCTGCTCCAGCCGGGAGGCTCGACGAAAGCGTGACGGTCCCTTTTCTTCTCTTGGCCAGATGGGAAACAGTTGGACCCTCGGCATTACGCGGGATCTGCTTCCAGACCTTGACCTGGAAACCCTTGGTGCTTGGATCTTCCTCCTTTTTCTCGGGCTTCTCGGGTATGGCGGCGTCGGCGTCAGCCTCCTCTTCTTCGGCAGGTAGCGGTCGTTTGTATAACCTTCCAGAGCGAGCAGCTCGAAGCAAGTCCTGTGTATGTGGCGGCAGCAAAAGCGAATCCTTGGGCATGCCATGCGGCAGTTCGAGCGCCCAGATGTCGTTCTTCTGAGTGGTGTCGGTAGGGGGCGGCGGCGCAACGCTCACCCACTCTTGACGCCATTGCCTGACAGGTAAGCCTACAAGATGGGATTAGATTTTGTTCCTCTGCAGCATTGCGGACAAGACATTGACGTACCCTCAAAGTCGTCATGCTCCACATAGCCACTACGATTTCCACGTCGCGTTTGGGTATTTGGACGAAACTACAGCCGATGCGATGTCAGTAAGAAACGGCGACGAAGTTGGCTAGGATGTCTTCGTACGTTGGGAGCCATCTAGGCAATGGGAGTGCAAAGTGCGAACGGCGAACGGCGAAGCGACGTTGCGAATTGATCTTTCTAGGCCGAATTGAATTGAATTCAAACTAGCAAAGTAGCCCACGTATAATTACGGCGCATTGGAAACTAAAGCACCTAAAAAGGCCGTGATGATTGCCAAGCTAGGGTCGAAGATTGATCCAAGAAAGTTGCGACGCGATTATCGTGACTTCGTTGGTGCATGTACAATAGTGGGCGAGAGAGAGGCCCGTCGCGCAAGCGCAGCTGAAGTTTGGGGCGTGTCTCTCTGGATAGACGCCGATGGGCCGATACTCGATTCGACGCCCCTGTGGCTGCATCACAATTCAAGATCACGTGCATGTCGGAAACGCGGCTTGCTTCCACGCCCCTGTGGCTGCATCACAATTCAAGATCACGTGCATGTCGGAAACGCGGCTTGCTTCCACGCCCCAGCCTCAAAGCGGCTGGTCAACACTACCTTAGGTAAAGTAACTCCACCCTAGCTATTTTCTCGGCTGTCTCATACATAACTTTCATGCGTACCTAGATGCCACGATCAAGCAACCGTGGAAGCAACTTGTTCAAACAACAGCATCAAAGGGCCGGGTAGTTCCTGGCTCGTCACTTGTAGTATAGATTTGGCGTATACTGAGAGAGTCGAGCTTTATACATATTTGAAGTAAAGCAGGGAGAAGCCTAGGTTCCATTTGTCATAATCACCGTAACATAAGATACGCAATGCCCAATTGTGTGGAATTTTGTGAGACCCCGAAACCCGCCTGGCAGCCTTGGTACTGTAACCGTGATATCGCTTTATCTCTATATCCCGCCGACGGATTTTCAAATCAATCCCGAGTCTAGTTGCTCACTCTCGAGTCTCTGAAAGCAGAGAGTCGGGTGCCTCATGTCCGAGGGACAACCGCATGCTTGATGAACAAGCATCGTAGAGTAGTAGTACAAGGGTCATGTACATGTTTGGGAGGGGGAAAAGGTCAACTTTGATAGTTGGCCCCCGTTATGTATCAGTCCAATCTGCTGCAGTTAGCAGCGGTTCACCACGTATGTAGTTTCGAAAGGGAATACTCACCCCGTGTCCTTTTGCCTCGCTATTCCTCCCGATTTTCCTGTCTCCTTGCCCTAATATTACAGTTAACCGGTGCTCTTTTTTTTAGCCCTGGTTCAGTTGGAGAAACATACCGACATGCCGCCCTCCACCACTAACCGGTCTAGCTGGTAGAATTTTCCGATGACTGTTTGGCGCTGCAAAATCCGTCAGTCCAGCTGTCTATCTCCGGCTGACCTATCCTGTATCATCCCCGAACGAGGGGCTGGGAGTCGCACCTTCATCATTTGTAATTCCTTCAGGCCTTTCTGTATGAGGTCTTGTATCTGCCTAGGATCCTCGACCCGCACGTTCTCTCGGAAGGCATCTCTCGTCCGCCGCTTCGCATATTCTCTGAAGTTATATGCTGGGAATTGCTCGCCCTGGCGAAGTAGCTGCCGGTACTATAAGGAAGATCATACATAGTCAGCCCCATGCTCCAGTGAAGAAAAAATGGGATGCACATGCTTCGGCGATCCAGCTGCAAGCTCGAGACTGTGCAGCGCATTGCAAGAAAGTAAAGAACAGACAGCCTAGGAAATGTTGGCTTACCAAGGACCGGCTTTGGTGTGGTAAATCACCCTTCAGGGCCGAAACGATAGACATGGTGATATTGTGGTCAGAAGGTTTCGTGGTTACGGGCTGGTCGGGAAGAGAAAGGCGAAGAGGAAAAAAAAAAGTAAGGCTTAAGGGCGCAATTACCAAGATGATGCAATGGATGAATGGCAAATTCCCAGCTATGATAATGCGCCGCGCTTGGAGCTCTGTCGCTCCCTCGGCGCAAAGCCCTATCGGCGCCGAGCACCGTGGTCGGGTCTTTTACTTCCAACAAAAACTCAGCTCGGCGTTACCAAAAGGGACATACGCAGTATTTCGATCAAAAAAAAGTCGCCCAATTATACGAGATATAATTCTAGTACACACATATAATGTACATACACGTACATACACGCACATCCGTAGCAGCGAACTTAGACACCCTGATTAGGTCATTTAGCCAGACAGTGTGAATGAAGACATCCAAATTACCTACATACATATGTAGTCGTCTCCAATCAGACTGTCAGAACTTCAATCGATGCGATAATGCACCCTTAAGTTAGCTTTGCATGCGTATTCATGATACTACGCATACAATATCATACTCATTAAGATCCTGCGAACATAATAAGTATTCGCGTCTGACACTAGGTTGGTTGGGTTCAAGACCTGAGAGAACACCTTCAAACCCCAGTCCTCTTCTCTCATGCAAAGAGAAAGAAGTCTATCGGCCGTAGACTGTGTATCCAGTCTCCAGCAGTAATGATCGTTATATCCTAGCCGCGCCTGTCTTTTGCTGCCATTCCGATATGGCATCATCTAACGTAGTCGCGTGATCTTCAATCTTCCTCGCTTGGTATCTCGCCTTATCTTCAGGGTCAAATTCAAGCTGGCTCTCGTCATTTACTTCCCGTTGTGCCCTTCGCCATTCGGGCACGTGGACTTGGTCTCGATGATGTTGAAAATTCGCACCAAAACACCGCAGCGAGCAAAAGATAGATGGGATGCCGAGGTTCTCTACACATTCCCGGCAGAATACCAGAGCACTGCCTGTCCCATTCCCATCCATTTCCACGTCTTCGTCGTGTAAAGTAGTACACCTTTGTTCAGACGCACATTCATGTGTTTCGTTCGTATGCGATTCCTGTCAACGTTGAGTCGCTGCACGATAGGTATAGCTAATGGGTAGTAGACTTACGTAGCCTTCATCTTGACACTCCGAGGAGCAATATATAGTGGGTTGCTCATCCTTGAGTCCGTAGTGGTCGCTAAGTATTTGACAGAGAGGACATATAATAAAGTGTTGCGGATCCGGAGATTTTGAACACACTACACACGGAGGAAGATGGTGTTGGGCCTGAGCCGCGGCCGCTTCGGCAGCTGCTCGTGCCTTATCCTGCCGGGCTTGGTCTCTCTTAGCCTTGTCCAGCTCATGGGCAGCCTTAGCTCTCTTCAGCTCCTCGTGTTTCTTCTGAAGTCTCTGCTTCTGATCTTGATCGCCCTTAGCTGATTGGCGATCGCGGAGCATGGCATTCATCGCATCTGCAATCGGTACCCCATTTCTAACCATCTCGATATACTTCTGAGATTTGGCGGCGGTAGTAGCATCATGATCAGGTTGAAAGAAGATATCGATGTAAGCATCGTAGCGCGCTTTTGGTGAATTGGCAAGCCTCAGTCGTTCCAGGAACCCGTTGAATGCTTCTTCGTTCTGAACGGCGCTGTCACTAAAGGCCTCCCTCAGTTGCGAAGCGAGCTCATCCGTAGTGATGCTGCGGTCATTAATCCTCTGTTGCAGAATTCGCGCCTCGGATGGAGAATTTGTCGCATTCTGAAGACCCAGATTTCTGAGTTTGTCTCGGTACCACTCTTTCTTCTCGTCCAGTATGCGCTGTTCAATGGTCTCGAAGTCGACCTCGAGGCTGTGAGCCTTCGAGAACAAAGTATCCAGCTCAAGAAGAAACGGGCGGCGACCCGAAAACCACTCCTTAGTGGCCGAGTTGAGGTAACGATCTCTCATGCGGTTTATGAGGCGCGTCCAGCATTCCGAGCATTCTACAGGGTGTCTTTTGCCGTGTTCGTTGGCGCAGGATGCCTTGATGTTTTGTACATCATCAGCACAAAGCTGGCGCTCCTTCTGCAGGGCGAGAACTTCATCCCACGGCTCCAACATATCGACAGCGATAATTCTAGATAGACTGTATCATGAACTTTGTACTAAGTTGTAAGGGGTGCAAAGATAACTTCGAATGAGGACCTAAATAGGTATCATAAGTAGAATATTTACATATGACTGTCGGTGGGTTGATGTAGCTTGGAAACATAGAACGTGTCGCGCCAAGGTCATAAGGTCTTCGGTGAGTCGGCTGTTGTAAGATTAAGAGATGAAATACTTCAATGAATAGATTAAACGAAGATCGGTCTTAACTTGAGGAAAGTCGCAACATGCAACTTACAACTTACAACTTATTGCAATATCAACTAAGAATCTGAGAGACAGCAGTGAACCGAATTGTAACCTTAATAACTGGACTGAGGGCCCAAGCTCCTGTTTCTACATATTCCCGGCAGGCAATTTTTAAACACCTTCACTTACTAACCAGACTAACGCCCTTTAGTCGCCTCCCTCAACAGGCCTCGAATACCTAGACAAGACCAGACAAAACAAGATAAACCACGCCGTCGCATATATCGTATACATCGCAAATACGTACAGAGAGCCATGGTCCGTCGATCCATCTTCCACCGTGCACCTATCCCCCCCGTAATTGAGCGCAGACTAACAACGCAAACACGCAATATAGGCCGACAAGCTGCGCACGCAGCAGGAGCTGGAGCGCCTGCAGGCGAAGTACGTCGGCACGGGGCACCCGGACACGACGTCGTGGGAGTGGCGGACCAACGTCGCGCGCGACACCTACTCGAGCATCGTCGGCCACCCGCCGCACCTCGCCTACATCTCGCTCGCCCAGAACGAGCCCGCCGCCAAGGTGCGCGCCCAGCTCATCCGCAAGATGATCCAGCCCTGCGGGCCCCCTCCCCCGCGCGAGGACGACGAGCCGATGCAGAGACCGGCGCAGTAGATACGTTCCTTGCGCTATCGGGAGAGAGGGCGTATGCGGAGATTGACAGTACGTGGCTGGTCGGCCATATGGAATATCTATGTGTCATGCGACGATCGGTGTTCACGAGCGATCCTACCCCAGAACCATACATTGCATGACAGACTCATATCGCGCGTGTCAAGACACTCGAAGTCTAGCACGATGGTACCCCGGGAGACAGTACAGAGGTGTCTTGCTGGGTTCCAAGAAGCAGAGGGAACACTGCCAAGCTAGCAGAGGGCAAGGAAGCAGGGAAACATCACTGATGGACGCCAATATCTAGATCAAGGGGATAGGGAAGATAGAGAGGGCCATGAGGATCCCGCGGTCTAAGGGTAGACCACCCTTGCCAGATGATCGATGGCCTTAGGTTGATAATCTAATTGAACCAAACGTTTCTGCGATTATCATCATTGCCATCATCATCATCATTACTGAAAGTCACGAGTAGTATTTAGGTATTATTCCCAGACATTCCATTCCCTATTCTTCGTCTTCGTCCTCCGCAGCTTGCAGCTCGCGGATGTCTTGGATACCTAGGCTTCTCTGCAGCTTCTTGTTGAAGTCGTCGGGCAGCTCGCCCCAGACCTCGGTGACCACGGCAGCAATACTCTGTGGCGGCACCTCGATCTTCCCTCGTGATCCAATGCACCAGGTAACCATATCGTCGTCTCCGCCATCTGACTTTTCCACCACCTTGTCGACGTATCCCTGCCTGACAATCTTCTGCAACACATTTTCGGTCTTGTCCATTGGCAAGTTCTGGCTGGCGTTGAGTCGGGTGAGGTACCGTTTGAGCTTCAAGTCGCTCAGCTCCCCTCCGCTCAGCACGATGAGCGATATGATCATGGTGTAGAACCCGACGTAGGCGGCTTCCTCGGAGGAGCTTGGTATTCGCGATGGGCCGATAATCGACTGCGACTTGTATTCTGGGGGCAGAGTCGAGACCAATATATACTGGCGGGAGGACGCGACGCTTTGGGAGGCTGCCTTTCTAGCAGTAGCCCCTGTGGGAAACGATCAGTGAAAACGGCACACCCCATGTTACGTAGATGGCCATTGCTTACTCTGCTTCTCCTTAAGTGTACGCTTCTCCTTGACGGGCAGCTCGCACATCTTCATGCCGAAGACTTTTTGTAACTGCTCC
Source organism: Whalleya microplaca (assembly GCA_022497155.1). Lineage (NCBI taxonomy): Eukaryota > Fungi > Ascomycota > Sordariomycetes > Xylariales > Xylariaceae > Whalleya > Whalleya microplaca. Next base: position 432,804 of record MU385731.1, on the reverse strand, counting down.
TGGGCACCGCCGAAGACTCGCTTGAAGGACTTTGCCTTGTTTCCGAGAACTGGCGAGGAGATAAAGCGTCAATTTCCCGTAGGATGACTATAGGAGTTATGAAGTATAGGGGGCTTGTCATAGGTCCAGGCTCGCTCACCTTTATCCCGGATACCATCCCTCTTGATGGGTATCCTTGCGTATTCGCAAGCCAGCGCATAGCGCACTAGTTTCTTGACCAGCTGATCATCTGTACCGTCGACGGCTGACCTATCCATGTCGACATCGGCCTCTTGGTCGTCTCCAGACGCGTCGGAGTCATCTGATTCGGGATCGCGGCGCGATTGACGGCGTCGGCGTCCCGCATCGGCTTCTTCATGGTCGCTCGTTCTCCGCCGTCTCTGGGATTGGGGAGGCATGATGGCAAATGTCGATATGTAGTTGTGAGGTACGCACTGTTTGCTGTATACACTATGCAGATACCTACAGATAGATAGATATATATATGCAGGTTGCCACAGTGGTGGGGTGTGTATGTAGATGGTGTACGTAGAAGGGGAAGATGTGTGGTATATGTAATAAAATGTAATAACCCTATTGTATGTAATAGATTGTAGGCACTCGAGACCTGAGATGTGCAGGCGCGGGACAAGAAGGGTCAAGGTTGTCTGTCGCGGCTGTCGCGTTCTCATTCAGCCATTGATTGATTAATAAATTGAATCGCGTCGAAGCAGCCCAAGTCAACCGAGGGGCAGAAGCGACTAACTAAGCTTGGTAAGGCTAGAATCGACTAAACTGCGATAAGGACGATAAGATAAAAGATAAGACTGGCGGAACTAGTCCGTACCCTGTCAAGCTCATTGCCCAAGTAGGAAGTCGGGCCAATAAAAAAATTAAAAAAAAAGTTGCAGCGCCAGTTACTTACACCAGTTTATTACTTGTGAGAATCTTTACTTATGAGACTTTCACCACCAGTGACTGACTTACTTACCTGCACTTACACCTACACCTACACCTCTATCGTTCATCCAATCCTTACCAAACTGGCGCCCCCAAGTCCGCCAATCCCTTGGTCGACTCGCCCTCTTCATGATTGCCAGAAGCCTGCCTGGTGGCGCTGTCTGTCTCAGATGCCGGTTGCGTCTTCTTCGCCAGTCTACTCACCCACTACTACACCGACACGCTCCCAATCGCTTCCTTTACAACCAACTACCGGGCCTGCGATCTATTGCTAACGAGTCAGCTGCCCGCCTATTTGAGCCTGAGCCTGAGCCTGAGAATCAAGAACCAGAAGAGCCGGGTCGTGATAGAGTCCTTCGCGATGTGGAAGAACGGGAGAAGAAGAGGTTTTCACGGCCCGGCTGGGATACAAAGTCCTTCAGGACCAAGACGTTGGATCTTCGCAAACAAAAGCACCTCTCTCGCAACAGGTTTCTCACCGAGAACACCGAGAGGCTCGGCACCGAAGCGCTAGGAAAGCCAGCCCACGTCATTGTCATGAAAGATGAAGGAGGGCGCCGTAAACGAAAGGCAAGGCCAAATGCACAGTCCAAAGACAGCGAGGAAGCTGACGATGATGTCGACGTCCGTTCCAACATCGAAGCTGTGCTCGATGGCCAGGGTGGTGCGCCAACCACCGACGAAGTGTACGACAGCATCGATAACCTCAGACCCAAGGCAGACACCACTCTGTCCAAAAGAGCGTTCGGAAGGGTACACAAGAGACTGGCAGAGGGCTTCTCAAATGGCCAGCTACACAGCTACCTCCACTACTACAAGGAGAAGAACCGCTCTGATACTGATACTGATCCTGATCCTGTCCTCAAAAAACCGGCCGAATCCGACCTCGTTGCTGTCTCAGACGCTTGGATCGACAACATGACCCTATGGGTGCCAGTAGGCAATCAGCCGAAGGACGCCCCCCTTAGCCTGCGTGGCTACGTCTCAAGTTCGGCAAGTGCCAATGAGAAGGCCGCCGTCCGCATCATGCGTGAATGCTGGAATATCTCTATACGAGAGCTGAACAATGGGCTCGGTGAGGTTAGAGTTAAGATAAAAGAAAAGGCATTCGTCCTCTTGATGCGTAAGTCTACATCATCTTCAGTCTATGGTCCCTACGTCGTCTCGACATCTTACTGACCAGCCCCGTATAGGTGGCAATCAGCGCTTCTTGGCTAACATGGTGAATTCATGGTTGGAATCTGGCGAAAAGTTAGAAGCCTTCCGCAGTACACAGACGCTTCGTTTCGTGATGAATAAGACGAAAGCCACCATGATGATTCAGCTCCTCAACGAGACACTCAACGACATCACAATCAAAACTTTCCCGATAAAGTTCGTCACCTTGGAGCCTATTGAGGGTTATATATTAAAAGCACTTGAGCGCATGACGAACACGCACATTGAAATAAGTAAAAATCTTCAACGAGTAAGTGACTAAGTGAACCACCAAAGACCTTCTGCATCCCATACTGACCTCGTCCTCGTAGCTCCATATCGCTTGGATCCAGCTCAAGAATCGCGCTACTCCAGAATTTGTCGGTCTGGAAGACTTACGCCATGTCGTCTTCCGTCTGCTACTTACGGCTCTCGGCCCTCGACGAGTGACGATGACTTTGCACGCCGAGGCCATGGAAGACGGAAAGGAGGGCAGGTTCATTACGGACACCACGAGCAAGGAAAAATTGAGCTGGAAAGACAGGTTAGGCCAATGGGCTCGGTATATTCTTCCGTCGACGACGGAAAAGAGCGAAACGCCCATAGCGAACCCGTTAAAGAGCCTCGAACGCCCCGTCGAGCCTTCAGAACCAGTGGCGGCAGGACAGTTGACGGATAACGTGTTCTTCCACGATCCACGGTTCCCTGCTCACCCAGTCAAATGGGCCGAAAAGCGCAGGACATCTACAAGAGTCAGCTTTGGTCAGTTGCTACACTCGCAACGACCCACGGCACCTCCCTCGCTTCCCAAACTCCTCACAGCCGACCACCCACGCGTGTTTGTGCCTGTGACACCACACCCTGTCCGCCTTGCCAGGCTCGCCCGGCACGGGGTCAACAGCCCAGCAAGCCATAAGCTGGTCGAGTCGCCCGCCATGTCCACAATCGTCATGCGCTTCTGGCCGGCTCCCGAAATGGGCGTGATGGACCGTTCAGATGGAGGTGTTGGCGACGACGAGCACAAGATACCATTGGGAAAGAACGAGAGAAAAAGAACAGAGAGAAGACGCAGGGAGAGGCAGGCCGCCGACCCGGCGCTCGAGCTCCGCATCGCCACCAACGACCGCGAGATCCTCGGCGTCGAGAGCCTGTGCGCCATCACGGGGACCTCGATCGCGGACGTCATGCTGCCCTCGGCGCCCGTCGACATGCGCTTCACGCAGTCCGAGTACGTGCCCCTCGAGGGCACCAGCCGCGACATCCTGGCCGCCTGGCAGCCGCTGGCCGACTTCCTCGGCCACGCGCGCCTCGACCTCGAGGCCGGCAAGCTCGAGGTGCCCCCGCGCCAGCGCTTCCAGCTGCCGCGCCGCCTGTTCCCCGCCACCGACAATCAGCGGCGGGAGGAGGGGCCGCCGGCGGAGCATCAGGACCCGAACGACCTCCTCAGCGCCACGTACACCTTCGTCGGCCTCGAGATGCACCGCTCCGTCTCCGTGCCCTTCGAGGGCCACACCCTCACCTACACCTCCATCGAGGCCGGCCAGGGCGGTGGCCGCCGCGCCGAGGTCACCCTCGAGCCGGCTATTGCGGCTGCGCTGGGAGGAAGAGGTAAGGCCTCGCGCTCGCGTGTCGAGGAGGTGGATGCCGATAAGCTCCAGGAGGACTTCTTGGCGTGTGCCCACAGGTTTGCTACGGCTGATGATGACTTATGGTCGGGCTTTCCTGCGAATGATCAGAGGTCTTGATGTCCATGTTCGATAGAAAATTTATGTACATATGTAGTAGTACGAAAACTTGGTTATATTGGCATGCTGAGTCTAGGAAGGGAAGAGGTGCTGTATTTGTACTTAGATCAGGTCAGGCTTATGAAAGAACACCCATATCAGCGATGATTATGACATATACATAGAGGGGATAAACTAAATATCTCAATGAGACAGCCAGACTAGGAATGAGACTAGGAATGTTGGATTATACAAGTCACAGCATAAAACATACAAAGTCACATGCACATGCGAAGAGGAACAAAAGATCACGGTCTAAGACTCTATTTTACTACAAGCACAAGATGAGAAAGTTTTGTCGCAGATGCCCATAAACCCATCCTCTCATATTGCGCTCCGAAGTCAAACGTCCGAGTGAACAGATCGTGTCAGGGAAAGAAGATTCGTTTAGGTATTCGTAAGACACGTCGTAATGGGGGTGGGAAAGATGCCGGGCTGAGTATGCGGCCGCATCCGACAACTGCAGTTCTCAAGTCCACATAAGGGTACCGAGTTTATTTCTTGGTAGCCTTAGCAGCAGACTTGGTGACCTTGCCGCCTACGTTCTTGTTCTTCTCGACAGCCTTGATGACACCGACAGCAACGGTCTGTCTCATGTCACGGACGGCGAAACGACCCAGAGGGGGGTACTCGGTGAAGGGCTCCACACACATGGGCTTGGAGGGAATCATCTTGACGATGGCGGCATCACCAGACTTGATGAACTTGGGGGCGTTCTCAACCGACTTACCCGTTCGTCGGTCGATCTTCTCAAGAAGCTCGGCGAACTTGCAGGCAATGTGGGCGGTATGGCAATCGAGGACAGGAGCGTAACCAGCACCGACCTGGCCAGGGTGGTTGAGGACAATGACCTGGGCAGTGAAGTTGTCGCAGCCATAGGGAGGGTCGTTCTTGGAGTCACCAGCAACGTTTCCTCGTCGAATTTCCTTGACCGAGACGTTCTTCACGTTGAAACCAACGTTGTCACCGGGGAGACCCTCCTGAAGCTGCTCGTGGTGCATTTCCACGGACTTGACTTCAGTGGTGACACCAGCAGGAGCGAAAGTGACGACCATACCGGGCTTGAGAGTACCAGTCTCGATACGGCCGACAGGAACAGTTCCAATACCACCAATCTTGTACACATCTTGGAGGGGAAGACGGAGGGGCTTGTCTGTGGGGCGCTTGGGGGGCTCAATGGAGTCAATGGCCTCGAGGAGGGTCTTGCCAGTGGACTTGCCAGCCTTGGTCTCCTTCTCCCAGCCCTTGTACCAGGGGCAGTTGGTGGAGGCAGCCAACATGTTGTCACCGTTGAATCCCGAGATGGGGACGAAGGGGACGGTCTTGGGGTTGTAGCCAACCTTCTTGATGAAGTTGGAGGTCTCCTTGATGATCTCGTTGTATCGGTCCTCGGACCACTTTGCAGTGTCCATCTTGTTGATGGCGACAATGAGCTGCTTGACACCGAGGGTGTAGGCAAGCAGGGCGTGCTCACGGGTCTGACCATCCTTGGAGATACCAGCCTCGAACTCACCAGTACCAGCGGCAATGATGAGAATGGCACAATCGGCCTGCGAGGTACCAGTAATCATGTTTTTGATGAAGTCACGGTGACCAGGAGCGTCTGTATATAGTGGTCAGCATTGTGTATTGGAGGGCGACAGGCTCTGGTGAGATAGGAAGAGCTAGAGGCAACATACCAATGACAGTAACATAGTACTTGGGAGTCTCGAACTTCCAGAGGGCAATGTCGATAGTGATACCACGCTCACGCTCGGCCTTTAGCTTGTCCAAGACCCAGGCATACTTGAAGGAGCCCTTGCCAAGCTCAGCGGCTTCCTATTGCGATAGTCAGTCATATGAAATTTTGTTATTGATGCGAACAGGCTTGGCATATCACAAGGCTGGCTGGTTGCCCTGTGCCCCATCGTGTTTTGCGTTCAAGCGTCGGAGCGGGGTAGAAAATTTTGTGCCCCTCGGTGGGGGGGTTGTGAGATAAGAAGAGGGGTGCGGACACGCGCCGCCTCGAGGGGCAGCAGCACAACACATAGCCTCCATAGATAGATGCAAAAATGGATGCAATATGCGCGCGAATGGTGATGATGATAATGACAATGTTGTTGATGATGATGATGATGATATTCTAGTTGTAGATGGAATTGCACTGACCTTCTCGAACTTCTCAATAGTTCGCTTGTCGATACCACCGCATTGGTAGATCAAGTGGCCGGTAGTAGTGGACTTGCCACTGTCGACGTCTGCAATGTTTTGTTAGATCTTGAACCGACGCTGGTGAGAGGACGACGATATAACCTACGGCCAATGACGACGACGTTGATGTGAGTCTTATCCTCCTTACTGCTAGGTGTCAGCGATGCATGTCGACCAGCGTCGTGATGGAAAGGTCTTCAACATACCCCATTTTGGCGAGAAGGTATCGCGACGGTCTGAAGTGTTGTAGGTAGAGATAGACGAAGTGAAAAAAGCTGCTGCGTCAAAGGCGGTTCGGATTAGTCTTGATGGTATTGATGGAAGACAAAGTCGAAGGTTGATATCAGGAGAAGAGATGCAGAGGAGATGGAGAGGAGATGGAGAGGTGATGGAGGGAGAGAGGGAGAGATGCTTACAGGTTGCCAGATGTAAATGCAGAATGATTTACGGTATGGAGGGACGAAGAATCTCAAAAGGAAGAGTCCCAGAATTTGTGGTAGTGGGTTGGATATTTAAGGGAAACCTTGAGCTTCGGGCGGGGCAATCATTCACTCTGCAATTGACAATGTGGGCAAGGCGATTAGATTTTTTTTTTCTGATTGTGGGGGTCTTGCCCCTCCTCAACAGCCTGCCTCCTTCCACAACTCAAATTTTTCATGGGAAAAAAAAAAATCGAAAATCCCCTCCGCGTCGTTTGATTGGCTCAGATCCATTGTTCGCGCCCAAGGAAAACAGATATCTAGGTACGTACCTATCTAGGTAACTGCCCACATAGATGCACGCAGTTCCATTGTTTGTACTAGGATCAGTTGACCTCCGTATGCAGCACCTATTGTCACACATTAAGGTACCTATGACTGATATTCACGACGATATATACATAGTACCTTAGGTATCATTGGCCTCAAGTGAATGCCAGACAGTCAGACGCCTCAAGTGCAAGACAATCAGATCCTACCTCCTACCTAGGTAGGTACCTTCCAACTTCATGGACTTCAATACAAACCTGTGCACAATCAACCATTGGATGTTCCTATTGTGAATTCCACTGGTGGCCGGCGGGTTTGTGATGACCAATACTTGGATATCTACCTAGGTACCTTATGTACCTGCCTTTTCTCCTCGAGGATCAGAGAGCCAGATACGTGCATACTTTACATAGCACAATCAACTGATGAACGGCGCCAATGTACCTAGGTATAATACAATATATTTCCTACATATAGTATTTGGTGGATAATCACTACGTGATAGGTAAGATGTTCCCCTCCCCCTCCTTATCATCTTTGTAGTGGATGTCGTCTCCCGCTTCATATCGGCCTGAGTCACAGTCACGGCTGACCTTGATGCCCAAATCACTGTCTCGACCTCCATTCTAATACAAACATGGTGCACAACCCATTGGCTTGAGCGGCGGCAGCTAATGGGGTTCACTCATGCACGTCCTGCACTAGGTCTAGTGCCGCATGCGTCATGGACCATCGTGGCAACGGAGAACCCTGGGTCCTACCGATTTGGATACCTACCATATAGTAGGAAGTACAACCACCGAAGAGCAATAATTGTCGTCTCTGTCTGTATTGTAGTAATAATTATTTTAATGCTTTGGCGCTCTACTCACGCCTGGCCTAGCCATACGCCTGTAACAGAGTCCAGCTCCATTGAACATGTCCAAGCTCGTTAGGATAAACCTTCGCATTTCGTGCCTAACTCCATGCCATGCATACCTACTGTGCAATTATGTAGTTGATCACTTACGCACCGTCTCCGTTCTTATGATGAAATATGGGAATCCAGGTATCGGAAGAAGAAAAGATCTTGGGGCTCTGACCCCGAGCCCTCAACACAGTAGCAAGCAAATTTCTAATATCGATGCGCCTGTACTGCTTCTAGCAGCTGGTGACTCGAGATGTTGCGTAAGCTGATGACCCTCCTTGATTCCTAGGTTCTGCAATGTTGATAACGCATCTATTTGGAATGACGAAGGAGCCTTGCCATGTCCTCCGGTAGCTGCGTATATCATCTAAGTAGATATAAATTATTCTGCTATATATATCTACCTCGCTCGCCATGGCTTACCATGCTTCTCGCGGTTCCCCACGTCTAATCTTCGTCCGTGAGGTAATTCCTTTCTTGTATCTATTTTCTAACGATCCTAAGTACATCTAACGTAGCACCATCGCGCACTACTGTCCAGTTATATCCATGCGGGTGCCCACGACATATTCAGCGCAGCATGGTAGAAGCCTTGAAGGCCGCCCAGCGATATGGGACTACGTAGCCAATCCACACCGTCCTCGGCTCATCAGACAAGTTGGCATCATGACAGACGCGGTTCTCTGGGTTGCAAGCTTGAGACCGTTGGAGACCGTCCACTCCTGAAGAAATTCCTATCGTCTGTCGTAGAAGAACCGCCTAGATGATCACCCAATCATCCGCGTAGTCGATGAAAACTTGGGCTAGATAAGACAGGTGGCTTAATCGGAGGCATGATCGATGTGATTGGATTCAAAGGGAGAAGGGTGGTAGCTTGGATGTTCGTCACGGGGTAGCTGTCGTCGGAGTTGGTATCTTTTCTTCGCGCCTCAGAATGAGCCTGGAAGCTTAACCGAGTCAACAAGCAGTATTTCAATACTCCTTATCCCTGAATACTACTCTCTCTTATCCTCATGATGCATTGCCCTCCCCAAACTGACTCAGATCAACCATCATCTCAATCAGCCCAAATGTTATTAATTATTTCGCCATCTTCGTCTATGTCGTCCTCGGTTCGATCTGGGTTCCTACCCGTGCTAATGACGGCGTCCTTCTCCTTTCGACCTAGAACAACCTGATCAAAACCTGCAGGCAAGATGTTATCTCCCTGGAGATACCAGACCTTCAAACTGCGGGCTTTGTCACGCAGTGACTGCTGGCTGCGGGCCATCTCGAATCCGTCGGTTCTCTCCATCGCACTCCAGGAACAATTTAGAGATGGATCGGCTATCAGGTCGAGTAATCGTGAGGTGTCTGCAGCACTCCATTCTTTGCGAACCTGTCGCGGTTTATTCCAGTTGTGTGCACGCCGATTGGCTTGGGCATGCTGGCTAAGAGTTATAAGATCCTGTTGTTGTAGATTGCCGTCTGGGGGCACATCCCGAGATATCCGTTCAGCTACCGCTCCTTGGGGGCTGCCAGCTACAGACGTTAAAGCGCGAGATTGGCCTGCCGAAGGTGGTACGGTCGACCGCGGACGCTTGGGAGACGGCCCTCGAGAATCTGCGTCTTCGTACCGAATGCGCCTAGACTCATCCACTGGCTGCTCATTCAGCTCGAAATCCTCCTCGTGATCGCTCGAATCATCCATGCGCGAGCGTTTCTGCGCAGCTGCCTGGTTGGCCGCAACATCCGGCTGAAAAGTTGGAACTGGGCCTCGTGTACTCCTAGGTGAACTGCTAATTGGGCTATGGCGATGGGGATTATTTAGAACCTGTCCAGGTTCTAGATGTCGAATTTTGTCGATGATGGCGGGTTCCTGTTCCTTTCCCTTTCCCTTCGAAATTTGCTGCTGGGAGGGTGGCGTCGTTGCTACCTCTGAAGTCCTCTTCTCGCTCTGCCTTGCGGCTGCTAAAGCCGCAGGGCCATCAATGAAATTTTGGCTAGAAAGAATTAGCATATGGCCATATGCAAACAAGGAAAAGAAGACGATGTTCGTCCATAAACGTACTTAGCTCCCTGTGGGGGGAGTTGTGCATATTCTTCCGTGTCAGTATCCGAATCAGAGCCTGAATCATCTCTAGCTTCATCGCCAACAAACAGAGACTCAGACGCTTCTTCTGCCGTCTGAACGTTGGTCTGTTCTGTCTGGTTCGCAGATTGAGAGTGTCTTCGACTCTTCGGCATATTGATGCGTTGGAATAACTCAAGGCCCCAAGATCTAAGACTATGGAATAGTTGTTCCTGGGGATAAATCTGGTCCAACAAAGAGTGTAGTTCTGACCGGTTGTCTGACGAGAGTTTCGGCAGCAGTTCGTTGTGGATGTGAGCTTGGTACGTTGTGTGGAAATTAGCAACCTCGTCAATATTGATTCCAGCAAGTTGCCTGTGTGGCCCTTTGCGCAAAGCTTGTTCAGCTTTCTTTGCACTCGCTACAGGCTGATCACAAAATATATTCGCCGCTAATATATATGGGTTGACGGTGGATTTGGCGACAAGTGAATCAACTAGTCGGCGCCACCGAATAAGGAAAGCCAGGTCCAAAGTTCTCTCGGTATCTTCAGTTACGGACTCGAGATCTGGATCGAACAAAGCTGGGAAAGTCTTATCCAGTTGCTCAAGGATTGGTAGTGCTTCTTTCTTTGCGCGTTCCACATCCAAGATAGATGTAAGAAGCGAGACGATATTTCCGGAACAGACAGCGGTTTGCACGGTGGCGCGTATTTCTATGTCATATTTTTCAGATCGAGCAGAGTCGATAAACAAACCAGCATCATCTACGAAAACCCGGCGCGCATTTGTGTAGGATACGCCAGTGCTGTTGAGCCTTGAAAGATCGGCCGCGCCTGGCCGGCTGTCGCCGATGGAGGCAAGAATGTCATACATCTTCCCCGTCCAGCGCAGGAATTTGGGCATATCATAGTCGAGCAAGTCCTGAAGTTTTGCAGCCTTTGTTTCAGGCGATTCAGGGGTGTTCTCCCGGTTTATGGGCTCTGGCACTGGAGCTTGGGCTAGGCGACATGTAAGCTGATGAGGCGAGGATGAGCAAAGGGAACATACTAGCCCTCTCTGGGTTGGGACTGGCATCATCGGCAGAGCCTTTTGGGAAACCGGTAGTAGCAACGCTTTCGCCGCTTTTGCGGGAGCGGCTTTGACGCTGGGTCCCCCGATGGGGAATCTCAGCCGAAGGTCTGATATCAGGTTCTACGGATTGTCCAATACGTTTTGCGCTGCTCCGAGTTTGCCTAGCCACGGGCTCGATGCTAGGCTCAACAGACGCAGTCCGACGGGTAGCTGGGCGACGTGATCCGGTCATGGTGTCGCGATGCGCTTGTATGGCGTTGAGACGCGTACTTTGGGGTAAGGTAGGATGTCAGGGTTAGGGATAGGGTGGGGTAAGGTTTTAAGGTTTACGGTTTATAAACAAAGACCAATTCAAGGAAAAGCACGGATTCATGATATTACCCACGAGAAAAATACTAGGTAGTATACTTCACACCTAGTTTATCATTACTGCGCACACCATTTACATCGTCTTATATCTACGCAGTGTATATGGATTTCTCATGTTGCATACTGTTTGGTAGATTTCTCTTATGGTCGCTGTCTACCGAACCTACCTATTCAGCAAAGCTTTTGGATACCTCCCCAGGCAGTCTCGTTAGCGGCGACCACTTCGCCTATATAGGAATAGATCAAATTACTGCTCTTAAATTATAAGCCAAACTTGAGATCATATTTCACACCCAGGCTGTTGGGCAGCCCAGGCTGTTAGGTTGGTTATGTGATGATCTCACCTAAGGCAAAATTAATGTGTAGAATCATTGCCTTGATATGTATAGCTTATACGTAGAGTAGAGTGTAAGAGAAGTGGCACAATTGATGTCCACGGGTATCTATCAATTGATAGACAGACACAGGTATGTACTTGTAACATATGCGAAAAGGGCTCCAGCTTGTATCAGGTTGGGTGCACGTGCGCTGTAAGACGCGGGTTTACCCAGGTAGTCTTCTTCCTCTCCTGCTCCCTCTTCTGAAGTGCACATATACTACTAATACATACGCATAATCCTGCTGCATCACTACATATGTAATGTGTTCTGTCAGGAATTGCTGTTGGCAAGCAGTGCAAGGTCCTCAGGTATGTACTTGATATTATCGCTGCAGAGGCATAGGGGCTGCGAAAAGATTGGTGTGGCTATGCTGGGCTGGCTGGTCAAATAGCTGTGTTCGGTCCAATCAGAGCAGCGACTGGGTAATCGATTTCCTATTTCGAGGCAAGTACAGAGTACGTACGTACGTACGTACTTACGTAGCAACATACCTCAGGAAACCACTAACCTAATTAATATGTACGGAAGTAGCTGCATCCAACCTTGCAGCCCTGGCAGCCCTGGCAGCCCTGGGATTGGAATACGACTTCTCCCATTAAAACATGATGCATCATTGCCTTTTAGCGTAGGTTCGGTAGGTACATATGTATCATCCAATACATACCTTTCTTACCTAAAGCAATTGAACCTTTGTGTGCATTTGATCCATTTGGTCCATCTGTCCATCTGTACAGTAAATTCTCCATCTCTCGCTCCATCTCCTTTTCAAACATCGTAACTAAGTAGACGTCCACGTCTAACGCTCCTGTCACTCCCGTCCGCCCATTACCTACTCTTTTATTAGTTCCCGTTGCCTGACACACCAGGGCGGTTGGTATTCTTGACTTCCATTGTTTTTTCTCAACTCTCCTTTCTGCCATTTGTGTATATGTATATATGCCATATTGTACACCTACGTACATACTTGACGTTACTTGCGCAGCCCCCTGAACCATACCAGCTCCACCTGCAGGTTCGAGGTTTTTGCCGCGTGTTACATCTCACCACCAGATAACCCGTCTTCTGTCGAAATATTCCTCCCATTGCACCAGAAAACATTGCTGCGATCTAGTCTCGTGGCGAATCCTATTGACCAGATAACATACATCACTGCCCATCATGAAATTCCGCCAGCAACAGGCACCACTCATTCTCCTGCTGCTCCCGTCCCTTGCTCTCGCCGCCTCTAGCCTTGATACGAAATCAGGAAATAATGCTCGCGTGGCCGATTCTGACCATGCCTCGACTCAATCCCCTATCGATTCCACTGTCACATCCTTCAAGACGACCAAATTCGACGTTGGTACCAAGGATGCCCCAGTAGATGGCAAAGACGGAATGCCCCATGAGGGTCCGTTCGTGAGCACCGACAAGGGACGCAAGAAGGGCGATGCGAATGATGTCGCCGACACCAAAAGCCTGCCTACGCTGAAGGACAGACCGATAGACCCGACCGTCATCGATGGCAAGAAGATACCCGAAAGCAACGACGGTGTCATGGACGACCCTAACCGCCAACCCCCCAAGAAAGGTACCATCGGAACAGAGGGCGGCGTGACCCAGAAGGACAAAGCCAGGAAAGCTAAAGAGGGAGAGACCGGAGAAAAAGTTGAGAACATCCCCGAGACTCCGAAAGAACAGCCACCATTGCCGCACAGTGAGCAGGAGAAGATCCTGAACGAAAAGGAGAAGGAGAAAGAAGGCAAGAAGGACAAGAGCAAGGTTGATCTACATCAGACCCCGGAAGACGTCACGGGGCTCGAGGTAAGAAGAAGCGTCAACGGTTGTGTGACATGTTCAATATTGAGCTAATTCACCCTATAGAAGCCATCGGACCTGCCAGGTAAACTACGCGACCACCCCAATCCTGTCCCCGACTCGGCCAATAAAGCTCATCTCGACGTGACCAAACCTCCCAAGTCGACCTCCAAGACGTGGGAACAGGATGACGAAGGCAACGACGGCATCATCCAGCCTTTCCACTCCTTTGTCCTTTCCCTCACTATGATCCTCTTCTCCGAGATTGGCGACAAGACATTCCTCGTCGCTGCCCTGATGGCCATGAAGCACGATCGTATGGTTGTCTTCTCAGCTGCCTTCGGCGCGCTGCTAGTCATGACCGTCCTGTCGGCAGTGCTTGGTCACACGGTACCGGCTCTCATCCCTAAGAGATTAACGGCTTTCCTCGCCGCGGCGCTGTTCCTCATCTTTGGTGCGAAAATGCTGCGCGAGGGTATGGCCATGGATCCAACCGAGGGTATCACGGCCGAAATGCAAGAGGTGGAGATGGAACTGTTAGAGAAGGAAAACCAGGCTATAAAGCAGGGTAGGCGGCGCTCCTCCCTATCCCCGTACGCCCTGGAGATGGGTCTCAACCGTGATCGCAAGTCAAGGTCTCAGTCCCGATTCCCCACGCCGCCTCGCAGCCCTTCGACATCGCCCGGCCGGAGTCCGTCACCGCGACGTGGCGCCGTGGCTGGGTTCTGTGTTGGTCTGTCTAACCTCTTCTCCCTTCTTCTGAGCCCTGCCTGGGTCCAGACTTTCATCATGACTTTTTTGGGTGAATGGGGAGACCGTAGTCAGATTGCGACGATCGCCATGGCTGCAGGTCAAGACTACTGGTGGGTAACGTTGGGTGCCGTGCTCGGCCATTGCTTCTGCACGGGTGTAGCTGTCATTGGTGGCAGGGCCATCGCCGGCAAAGTCAGCTTGAAAGTTGGTAAGTCTTAGTAGACAGGATGAAGTATCTCTTTCAAAAGCTTGAGCTGACATCAACTCTGCACAGTTACTATGGGAGGTGCCATTGCATTCATAGCGTTCGGCTTCATCTACTTCTTCGAGGCGTTATACGCATAGAGTCGTCAATGCCATCTGTCGACGACAACAGATCTGCCTTATGGTAAAGCCACGCGATTTTAATTATTAGAGGACAGCCAGGGCTGTAGTTCATTTCCTAGCGGGCGTTTCAATCGGAGAAGCGCAGTTACACAGAGCCTCTAGCACAGGGGGGAGTTATCAACTGATTCTTTATTGTTGTATTATAATAAGTCATACCACACTGGCTCGTGGGGGGGACTGGTACACAGGGCGAGGTGGGCTAATTGTCATTACATGGGGCGGAGTTTGGAATATAAAAAGAGCAAGCTCATGGGTGGAAGGTCCTAGAGATGATGGCTATTCGTCACTGGCATGCTCTTGTAGATTTATTACACGGAACACGACAGGCTGGAAGGCCGCCCGCTTCATAATTGAGGTTTATGTATGCATGTGTCGGCACTCGAATTGAAATTGCTGGCTTTCTGTGTATGCCGGAGACCCAATTGTCTAGTAACTGCACTGCAGGGAACTGATCTTCGTGATATCAGTCCTGATCAGTCAGGGGCTTTGACAGCAGCTCACCCTCCCTTGCAGCAGAACATATGACTTACTACATCTCCCCATGTATAGTATGTATAGTAGAGTGTTTATGCACGTGTACAAGTACGTGTTTAGGAGCGTTCCGAAGCTGAGCCTCAGCTGCTTTTCTTATACACCGGTTTACCCCGCATACGATCTGATCCCAAGTCCGGCAAACTTGACCCTAGTCGTACGAGAGGTGGCTAAGACAATTAATAACCTGGAAGTGAGCGCTCGTCCCACTAGAAGCAGCAGATCTGGAATTAATAGCGCTTTTCCGCCAACCCGCCTAACTTATATATGTCACTTTATATGGGCGTAGAGACACTTCGCGAACACAGCTATATCCGCGCTAAACATTAGAGATAACGGCCTGAATCCTCGATTTAATCCTCAATTCATCATACATTGACGCATTCCTCCTTGCCTTATATTCAACCATGTGGAAACCCCACTCACCTCCAGTACAACGCGACACGAAGTCGCCAGACCCGTACCCGGTCCGGAACACCGGCCGTCGTATTGCGCAAATCGTCAAGCTGAAGCCCGAGTTCGTTGACAAGTACAAGGAGGTCCACGCGGCCGTGTGGCCCGAGGTGCTGCAGCAAATCCGAGTCTGCAACATCCAAGACTGTAAGTCCCTCATACTGGATGATGCCCTTTTGGAGGTTGAATGCGGAGCAAGGGCCGGATAGGCTTTCCCCCACACTGAACTAACATCGGCCTTGTGAACAGACAGCATCTTCCATGATCCCGCTACGGGCATCCTCTTCGCAACGTTCAAATACGTCGGGTACGACTATGCGGGCGATATGGAGCGGATGCGCGAGAACCCCAGGGTTAGGGAATGGTGGGCCATGACAGACGGATGGCAGGAAGTGAGTTACCCATGCCCGTCCAATTGAGCATATCTCAGAATCGTTCCGCCTGCTGACTAGAGCTCCGCTGCAGAGTCTGGTGCCCGGCGCCAAAAGTAGCGAGGCCGGCGATCCGGCATGGTGGAAGGAGGTGAATGAGGTGTTTTATAACCCGTGAAGCGGCATTGCCAACATTCGAAGGCATAGAGACTCTTTGATGATCGTCGAGGACGATCATAGACATAGCGCAATAGACATCGCAGTTCTGTTTGAACAGGGTTTGATAAAACACAATGTCCAAGGGGACCTGTGTGACAATGAACTGTCCCCGAGAGATGCTGACAAGGAATCTGTGCTTCGCTGGGGGGTAATGGCCCATAGATATTTCGAACCCCCTCAAAGCTCTGCAGTACTTTGTTCAAGTGGGATTCTGACCGCGCAGGCCCTTCAACCTGGAGATTTCTGGTTGTAGCATATTCGCTGACGGTCGGAATAGCTCGTGGATAGCAATTATTTCCTGAATCGCCCAGTCTTCACTTCCAAGACCCAAACAGGCCACCGAAAACTCCCGGGCCGCCCCCTCCCCCGCCACGGCCCCCGTGTCTCCTCGCCTCGTTTCGAACCCATTCCTCCAGAAACGCCCGGTCCGCCAGCTTCTTGCCGTCGGTGATCTTGGTCTGGACCTGGGCCTCGCCCGCATCGAAGCTAAGCAGCGTGGGGACGGACGTGATCATGTACGTCATGCCGAGCCCGTCGCTCATGACGTCCGGCGCATCATATTCGACCTGGCAGTAGCCGACGCCGCCCTCGGCCTCGCCCGCGCCCGACTCGATTACGGATTTCAGGAGCGGCGCTACGACGTGGCAGGTCGCGCAGTACGATGTAGTCCACAAGGTAATCAGGGGTGTTCGGGACGATGACGACAGAAGCTGGTACGTGTGGAAGTCATCGGGACGACGGACGCTGCGGCAAGATAGAGAGATTATTAGATACGCATTGGCTGAGCGGGATTGTAGGGCTATGTAGTAGCCAAGTCACTAGACTCACGAAGCGTAAATTTGATTGCTCGCACGAAGACTGCGAGTAGTAGAGAGCGGTCGTAGTGACGGAGGGCGGCGAAGATATTTCAAGGTCGGCAACAGGGCCGTTCTGGATCGCATAGTGTTCAAGTAGGCTATTTTGTTTCGTATAGGACTCTACCGGTAGCTCCTTAAGTAGGTCAGCAAGTAGGGCTGACTAGTGTGTAATTGTGTGAGAAAGCTCGTGATCAGTTTAGGTTGAAATGCTACTGGTGCACAGACTTGAAAAGCTATATACCAGCAGGGCCATATCAATGCTGTCATGACTTATACTATATCTTTATCGATAAGAAAGATATACATGTATATGTTGCGAGTAGGTACGTGATATAGTCGACCTTATATCTATATGTAGGCAATTTTTCATAATTGATTTAACACAATTAACACTCCGCAATACCCTCACCTACTTTATATATGAGGTATGTAGACTCACCAGAGATATATACATTCAACTGATTCACACTCTTCACATGGACCATACATGTACTACATAGCTCAGTACCTAGTACACCACCCTCTACATATGCAGTTTCTACTTTAATAGTGGCATTCTTATGACACTCAGCTCAACTTATGAAAGCTGCCATATTATTTAAAGAGTGCTGGGGAGATGATTGCCTGCCAACTTGGTTGAGGCATTGCTGAAGGTATGGTTCTGCACATTAGAATACCAATAACCATGCTCCAGATGCCTACTACGTCTTGAAGCAGAAATGATATCGCTCACTGTTCTTAGATTCATTTAGACTACCCCTATCACTACTATCCCTCAGCTTCTCGCTCGGTGGTATAATCAAGTGAACTAACGTATAGATTTCCAATATTCTTAAACGCTATCAATGCAGGTGCAAATGCAGATAAAGGTGCCTGTACTCCGGGTTTCCTGAATCGTATACGAATAGCCCAAACTTGTTTCATAACTCATACCACTGTATGTGGTACAACCCAGGATTCTAAGTGAACCAACACCGCCTAGTCAGCTCCGGCATGTAAAAGTGTCAGACCTAAGCAGGCCAGGCCCCAATGATCTAATATTTCTCCATGAAGTTCTTTCTTACTGTCCACATACGAGCTCGCTTGCCGTATATGTACATGGGTATAGTGAACAGAAGCACGATGAGCTGTATGATGCCTATCCAGATGTAGACAGTCTTGGAGCCAGCAGTAGTCAGCCATTCAGTGACAAAGAGACTAAAGACCAAGCCATGTAATATGTTCTTGCTGAAATTCAAGGTGACCAACGCCTCGCCGGCATACTGCCGGTAGCTGTCGACGCAGAATGTGATAGCTGTCGTGGAGCCCAGGGCACAGCCGAAGGACACCACGCCGAAGAAGACGGTGGGGACAATCCAGGGGTCGTCCTCGCCGGCTGACCAGCCAAACCCCATGAGCCCGACAACCGTAGTAATCGCGACAGGTGCGGCCATCACCAGTCGAAACTCGGGCTCATAGAGGCCGCCATTCCTCCGGGCCATGGCCCTGACGATAATGTCGCTAACTTTACCGGCAACAGCCGTGCCCAACACACCGCCGATGAAGGGTGAGATGTAAACGAGTCCGGTCGCCAATGCGTTAAAGTGGTATATCCCTTCTCGATAGATGACGGCCACGGACTCCGAGATGACGATCAGCCACCCTATCGAGCACGCGTAAACGGCAGATGACCAAAGGACTGCCGGGTACGAGAAGAGGATAAGGGGACGAATAGCGGCCTTCCACCACTTATCTTGGTTAAGCCGACCATGGTGTAGCTTTAGCTGCTGAGTAAATGATTTCGGTGGGGCATTTCGTAGCGTGTGCGTATAGGCCTGTCCACTGGTGATGTTTGCCAAGTTCGAAAAAGACATCTTCTCGCTCTCTGTGTCAGAGTTTACTGTACCAGAAGGCAAGTGAGAGCCATGCCCCTCCTCTGCTCGGAAATAGTCAGCAGCGGAGGGGTGCTTGGAATACGGGGAGGTAGAGGTGTGGATTTCCGGTGCTGGGACTTCAGAAGCAGCTTTATTTTCATCCTTGCTACCTGACTGCGTGCCAGGAACTGCTGCTGTTGGGGTGGTGGTACCCGACGCTTCTGGCCCATGTTTTGAATCCGATATTTGTCCTACTTCAACCCCAGGCGCAAATCCAACATGGACATTCTTGTGACGTTGTTGCTGCTCTGGTTGTGGTGCAGCGTCCTGCTTAGGCACAGCTTTCTCTCCAGCACCATCTGATGGAGGCTTCTCGTTATTCGCAGCAGTGTCCTTTGGGATTTGCCTAGCGGAAGATCTTCTACTGAAGAGGCTGGGTCGCTTCGGATGTTGACGAGACTTTGGTATGGGGGACCGGTCCCAAAAGGTTTCGGGGACAAAGAAAAACAAGAGGCTTCCGCAGAAGCCTACGACAATTGCGACTACCCTGAACGGGGGAAGCTTGTCAGCTCAGGAAGAGGCATTTGCAAAATTGACGGCGATTTTGGCTAAAACTCACCAGAATACCCATCGCCACCCGAGACTCTCGATGATAGCAGCACTGACGAGAGGAATTAGATTCTTCCCACTAAGAAGCAATAGCGTGTAAATTCCAATACGATATGCTCTCTCATGAAGGAAGAAGATCTCGGCAATCGTGGCTGAAGGAAGACATTCCACCGGACTGACGGCGATTCCCTGGAATATCCTGGCCAGGATGAGCGAGGTGAAGTTCGGCGACAGAGCACACCAGACAGCAGACAAGATGAAAAGAATGGAGCTAAATAGGTAGACAGGGCGTTTGCCGTATAGTATAGCTGTGGGCGAGAAGATGACACAACCTATTCCAAGACCCATCATGTATAGACCTGTAGTAAGTGATATCTCACTAACGCTAACTTCATATTCTGTGCGAGAGTTTAGAGAATTATCACCATCAAATAAGATGTTGGGGGGGCATCTAACTTACCGTTCGCAACATCTGTGAAGCCTGCTGCGATTAAAGGGGTGATACCACCGCCGACCATACAATATAGACCTAGCGAGAGTAAGGCAGAATCTCGTCTCCATGTTGACCAATTCAAAGGATCATTATGGGAGTCATCCGGTTGGGGGTCGAGAATAATCTGGCCATCTGGGGTTTTCTTCTTGTCATCTTGCTCCTGAGGCTGCTGTGGTCGCGGCTCTTGGTAATAACCGACAGGAAGGGATGAATGCGAAGTTCTCGCCGGCGCATTTCGAAGTCCGAGAGGTTCATTTCGACCGGTAGCAAGAAGCAAGACAGATCCTTAACGCGCATGGTCAACACGATGCATTGGCCGAGCTGAGCCATGGATGGGGCCTATCGTACCTGGAACTTCTATAGTCTCCTTGTTATTGAGCATACCCATATTCCATGTAGATTTCTCGTCGACTCGAGAATCCTCGTGCGTATTACGATTCCTTTGGAAGAATGTCTTCCAACGGCGCTGGGGCGCCTGCTCCTCGCTTGCCGCCATCCCTACTGAATGATACTGACTTGGGGAATGATGTTGCTCTCAGCTACCTAGTTGCCACTTCACCGATTCAGTTTCAAATTATGCTTTATTAAACGAAAGTATAAATAATTAGGGTGAAGATGAAGATACACATCTAGGAACAGGGTGCGAATATGAGATATTGGTATAGTCCGTACTATAGGACAATAAGGTAAAAAGGACCAAGGCCAGAAAAACTTAAAAAGATGATGAAGAGACGACGGGCATTGACCTACCAGATGGGGTAGCGTCTCTACACAGTCGCTATCGCTCGACACTGCTTAACGCAACGTCGTGTCTGATATGCAAGGCAGGCAGAAGCAAGCGACGGACGTAGAGAAGAGGTGAAGCCGACTACTCGGGGAAACGGCGCCAGACGTCTTTCACCTATAGGAAAGGGTCGTACTGTGTGCGCAAAACGTATACAGAGCTTCGGAAGTGTCAATAGTCTCAGACACTTAGATTCGCAGTACCCGGACCCTGGAGGACTGTGAGCGAAGGCGGCGAAAGTGACCACGCGAGGGTACAACATTACCTGCGTGTATACATGGATGTATGTATGTATATATATCAAGCAATAATCAGGCACAGAATTAGTCAGTCGAGGACGACTCAGCAATAGCTTAGCTAGAGTTTATAATAGTTCTAGTATCCCATAGAACGCGGGTAGAACGCGGGGAGAGCTGCTCTGTAGGGAGACCCTTGGAAGCGAAAGACTTCACCTGATAGAGCAAGGGCGAAAAAGTGAGCAAGGAGGAAGAATACGAGCTTGGACTCCTTGATATAGCCTTGGTTCCCCAGACTCATATACTTTTTTACAGATACGGGCTCGGCAACTTCGTCACTCTATAGAAGTAGGCAGTAGGTAGATATGTAGAAAGAGAGAGGACCCTGAGAAAGCATCTAATCTGTAGTGGGTCTACCATAGCACGTCAAGAACAGGCCCATATTTGGCCAATAGGCTGGTGGAAGGCATCCATATATGGAGTCTGCGGTCAAGGGGGGAGGGTCAGGCGGTAGGGTAAGAGGATGAGCACATGCCACCACCACCTCTTGCGGCGGCTGAGGGGCAACGCTTCCATCAAGGGTAATTTGGAAGAGGCGCATATTTCAACTTTTGGAGGCGTGACCAACATTGGAGAAAGGTTTGCATGCAGGTGAGGCTAACAAGAAAGTATGTAGGCGGGCATGGAGGCATGTAGGCATGTAGGCATGTAGGCATGTATGTAAACGGTGATATGTAAACATCTCCAATAAAAGTTATTGGACGTCGGATGGTGGAATTGTCCAGTGCAAGTCACCTACCTAACTCAGACATGTTGCATACCTAAGGTAACTATACAGAGGTACCTAGGGTAGCTATATAATGCATGTATGTATGTATGTACATATTTTGGAGCTACATGTACAACTTTACCTAACATTGAAACTCGAGCCAACATTTACAGGCAGACTAGATATGCAGATAGATATGCAGATAGATATGCAGATAGATATGCAGATAGGTATCCCTAGCGGGCTACCAGATGCAGTATGACGGCACTATACATTAGATGGACCAAGTTCACGTGTGCCAGATGCCAGTGGGGTACAAATATCTTTAGGTATCCAATCAGCCAATGACGGAGTATTCCTATTATAATCAACCCTCGCTAGAGGCATTCACACATTCCCGTCGCCGTACATAAAGTAATCAATCATATGCTCGTGCCGGTACATGTACTGACTGATATCAATTGGCAACACTGGGCACTGCATCCATCCCTATCTCTCCGCATTTCCTTGACCCCCCCCCTGGCAGCCTCCAGTGCCCAGTCGACAACTTCGTCAACGTACATACACGCCAGTCCCTTTCTGCATGTGCTGAAATAATATCACCCCGCGCCTATCCCGTCTCTTGTCCTAATAAACCATAGATCGCGCCGCTGCCAACCACCATTTCTCCCACCCCGGATCCAGATCGCTCGTCAATCTGCCCGATACTACATAGTATCGAGTCAGCTTGGTGACCGCTGTGTCAGCCAAGCCGCTCATGGCCTCCAGAATCCCACCCCTCCTTGAGTCCTACCTCCGCCTCCCACCTGAGACATCGCTCATCCTCCTCAGTGGAGTTCTGGGTTCGACTACGAATTGGCTTGTCCAACGCTATCTGTATTCCCTGCTCTCCTCGAGGAAGGAAGACGGGGCTGGGCTGGCCGGCACCGATGACGCCGACGTCATTCTCGTCAGTTTTCTTCGAGATTACGCGTTCTGGAAAGACGGCGCGGGGAGGCTCGGCCTCGATCTTGATGTGCTGTCTCGTAGGGGCAAATTTGTCTTCGTTGATGGTCTGACTGGTCTATTCTGTACTTCACCTGGCCAGCATCCAAGGCCACCTATAGCACCAGGGCCCGGGAGGAGGCTCTTATCTGCAGCTACACTACAGGTCTTACAGAAGGAATTAGACGATGCTGTTACCCAAGTTCAAGCCTCAAAGCCGGGTCAAAATACGGTGTTGATTGTTGATCATCTCGATTTACTGTTAGCTGCCTCGGGAGACATCTCCACCCAAGGATTACAGGATGTGTTGTTCCATATACGTGAGGTGAGTTGTTCGAGCCGGGGCAATTCACGTCACATCCAGCTTGTATCAAGTATTAATCATAGCCGTGTAATAGAGAGTGCATTCAACCATTGTGACCTTGTCCGCAGATGAACCGTTGATATCGTCACAAACAACCTCACTTGAGAAGGAACACGCCGCATTCGCCTTATCCATGGCCCATGACGCTCACCTCGTCGTCAGTCTGAGGATGCTAGATACCGGCATTGCGAGAGACGTAAGCGGCGTTTTGCGAGTTACTCCCGGCGGAGGGAATAGTGACATTGGCAAAGAGGTCGAGGAACGGGAACTATTATTTTTCGTAGGAGGTGATGGCGGAGTTCGAGTATTCGAACGAGGCCAATAGCACTCAATAGGAAGCAGCCATCCCCCGCATTTCCAGTATCTCGGAAGGTTGTATATATGCCCATCAGTTGCTCACATGGAAAGCATCCGCATCTGAGGCGGAGTTGGGCACGTGGAAAATCGAAGCGCGCTCTCTACCCCTACACGTAGACCCTTCGACCCCAGATATGCGGTCGCGAGAGGATAGCCAAAAGCTTGTCTTATCGTAATGCCATTTTTTGGTGGGAATTGCTAGCATAACATTTCCCCGAAACCCGGAGTGATGCGAGTCCATTATGATGAACCAGTCCAAATGTCAGAAACACCATTTCCCTGCCATGCCACTGCCGTCACCCATCCATCAACACCTGTGCACGCCCCTATTTTTGGGCCGGACCTCTCGCATCCTTAGGTACGCCGGTTTGGAAACCGTTCTTGAATCTGCGGGAGACATCCTTCAGGTATCGCATGCGTCCGGTGCCGTTGGTCTTTCTGCGCTTGGCCTTCTCGCTCCAGTTGTCTAAGATAATTGATAATCAGTGCCTTTTGATCACCAGCAAATACCATATTCCGCCTTCACGTACACTTTCGGGTCTTAGCAGCAGGGTATCCGCACGAGGCGCAGGTGTGCTTCTGGATGTGGAGAGAGCGACGTCCTGAGAGCATCTTGGTCAGTCTAATTATTCGTTTCGAGTACGGGTTGGGTACGGGTTGGGTATAATGCGGCGCGGGGCGCAGGTCGTATCGCATTCATCGTAGGCGAGACATAACTGGGTGTAACTGACCACATCGTCGGCACAACGTGTGCGTCTTGTTGTGACGCTTTCCGAAGCTGGAAGTTCCCTTGGCTAATCTCGAAGTCAGTCGGTGGTTCGCATTTGGATTGCAAGTCGCAGAAGGCACGTACTCATCTTGACGGCGAGACTGTCTTGGGAATTCTGTTAGCAAGACCAGATGGATTGGATTTGTTGTCAATAGCACGTAACGTACCTGCGATGTGATCTGTAAGGGAAGATTCCTGGGTGTTGTGTGCGTCTGGTTAGTGTGGTGTGGTGTGCTGTGTGGTGTATGCGGCTATGAAAATTTCGCTTGCGAGTTTTCGTGGGGAGTCGAGGAGCATGTACCCGAAGAGGAGCCGAGGCCAGAGCCCTAAGTTACATAATCATTGCAGAGTTATGGATAATAGCATTCAGCCGCCCTGTTGCATGAAACGCATGAAACGCGGCAAGAGCGGGTCTATGCATTTAGGCATGTGCAGATAAGATAAGGCGTGATAGAGGGTGATAGAGGGTGATAAAGAATGATGATGGAGAGTACATACATTCAGCAGCTAAGCAGAGTTGCCCCTCACTACGTGACCTACCTAAACTACACTGTACCATTCAGCCCCTCTGGCCATTGCTCATTGTCCCTTGTGCCTTGAATCTCGAGCCATGTGACGGTGGCCTTGGGGAAAGCTATTACATGTAGATGCGCATGAGCTGTTACAGGCTGCCTTTCTTACAGTTCGTTAGGTACTCTGATTCAACCTGAGTCTTCCACGCCATTCCTACACCTTTACCTTTACCTTTACCTTTACCTTTACCTTTACCTCTACCTTTGACCTTCCTTTACCTTCACCTTCGTCTCCATCATCTTCTTCTTTCTTCATCTTCTTGGCCTTCTTCATCCGCCTTTGTCTACTTCCACCTGCCTACCTACTATCTATCTGTCACGTCTGCACATCCTGTCTACCTGTTTGGCTCGGCAGTAGCAGCAACAATACTATAGAAGAAGAAGCCTTTGTGCCGCTCCCATCAGTGTACATACATGCAATCAGTACCTACTATCGCAGCGATGAACCTCCTTTACTCGACCGTCAATACGATCCGGGACAAATACACCCCCGTCAGCTACACCTCGACCTTTCGCAAGACCGGCCAGATTACGCCAGAAGAGTTCCTGGCTGCCGGCGACTATATTGTCTTCAAGTTCCCCACCTGGTCCTGGGCCGATGCCGACTCTGAGTCCAAGCGCGTAAGCTACCTGCCGCCTGGCAAGCAGTTCCTCGTCACACGCAACGTTCCCTGCAACCGCCGCCTCGACGATGATTTTGCCGGCGATGCCGGCCACGAAGAAGCCGTCGTCGGCGATGGCGACGGCTTCAACTCCAAAGCTAATGCCGATGACGATGGCTGGTTGCGCACGGGAGGTTTATCTAGTTCGCAACCGTTGAAGGCAAAGGACGTCCGCACTGTCGATGATGCCGGCAACGTAGGCGACACTCTCGATGACGAGGACGAGATCCCGGATATGGAGGATGAGGACGACGATGAAGCCATCATCCGGGACACCGACCCGCAAAAGAGAACGGGGTAAGTATTCCCTCTCGCAGCAGTCAGCAGTGTCGAGGCTTGGAGATTGCTTACCTCTCGTTTCGCCTCATCAGAGCCCGCCGAACTTACACCCTCTACATCATGTACTCGCCGTACTACCGCACGCCCCGTCTCTACTTATCGGGCTACTCCGAAGGACAGCCCCTTGCTCCTCAGCTTATGATGGAGGACATTGTCGGCGACTACAAGGACAAGACGGTGACACTGGAGGACTTCCCTTTCTTCGCCAACAACGTCAAGATGGCTAGCGTGCATCCCTGCAAACACGCCTCGGTCATGAAGACCCTTTTGGATCGCGCCGATGCCGCCTTGAAGCTCAGGCGCGATAAGATGAAGTCGGGGAAGATGGTGGGCCATGATCCAGGCATGGAGGGCTTGGTAGATGAGATCAACAAGCTAGACGTCAAGAGTGCCGAGGCTGCTGCCGAGTCAAGCAACGATGACTGGGAGGAGGTCGAGGCAGAAGACCAAGAAGTCGCTATCCGGGTTGATCAATACCTCGTAGTATTTCTCAAGGTAAGCCCAAGTCGATCCCTCAGTACCGTAGTCCTCCACTCGGGGTGGTTAGTTCGCGGCTAACTCGCTTTTAACTAGTTCATGGCCAGCGTAACTCCTGGCATCGAGCATGATTTCACTATGGGCGTATAACTGGTATTCGATATTGTAGCGTGGATTTAGAGCGGACAGGGCGCTTGTAATACCTTCTTCACGCGGCGTTCGGGGTTTGGATGCGGGTGTCGACGGTTAGACTCAGGGGCCCGGCCCAAGTTTTGTTTGTTACTACTACTAGGTACAGTGGATACCAATATCTATCCAATAAATACAGGTCTTGCCATTAAAGTAGGACCTTCATCGTGTCTGTACGCAGAAACCACGTCCCACGTATTACATGTTCGACCTAGGTAGTTGGAGATCGAACGATAGGGCTCAGGCGAACCCACCACTCGTCAGACTCGGTAGTCGTTCCATGGGCAAGGCCAATAACTGGGCGATTCTAGCTTCCGTCGTAGAGAGCAGTGACACAGGTGATACAATATTCATTTTTGTTTTGTACGACGCTGTAGTGGTAGCATAGACCAACAATATAGTTTGTGGAACATGGGCGATGGCATGCTCGATTAAGCCGTCATAAGAACAAGCACTTGACTCGGCGAGCAACATTGCTTTATACAACCACCAGCTCATCTATGTCAGCCAGCAAGGGGTACAGTGCTGTCTTCCAGCATAAAGCATAGTTCTTATTCCTATTCAACTAAATAAGTAAAAGTATATCCATGGACAACAAACCTCTAGAGAAAGCTTGGAAACACTCGGGTATCCAAGATACGGTTACGCATCCCCCATATTTCAAGCGAGCTTCTCCTGGGTCTGAATGGGGACAGTTTTGGGTGTCTCTCTCCCAGATTCCCTCGACTTACGGTTCGCGGTCTTCTCTTCGCCTAACGTGTCAGACGCCGAGTCAGTGACCGTCGAAGGATCACGCCAGAAGTCCTTCTTGCCCCTGGCAAGGCGCATCATCCAAGGTGGCAAAACACCACCCTTGACTTTCCAGGTCCAGTGGTCTTTTTGTGCCTTGTTCGGCGGGACGATGCGGCCTCCAGATGCCTTCTCAATCAACCACACGGACGTGTTAAGCGTGATGTACAAGCAGATCCCAGCAATAAGGCCATCGGCGATACTGTAAGTAAACGGCATGGCAGCGATGGTGACGAAGGCAGGTACCGCGTCTCCAAGGTACCTCCAGTTGATCTCTGTGACTGCTTGCATCATCATTGATCCGACCAAGACCAGTACACAGCCGGTCGCCCACGGCGGGATCGAGGCAAATATCGGCGCGAAGAAGATGGAGATAAAGAAGCATATGCCCGTAGTCATTGATGTTAGTCCCGTTTTGCCTCCTTCCGAGATACCGGCACCAGATTCGACGAAGGCAGTCACCGGAGGGCAACCCATGAGTGACCCGATAGAAATACCAATGGCGTCGACCATGTATGCGACGGTCGAACCTTCAAAGTCCTCCGTGACTGGATCCATCACATTGGCAAAACGGGCCATTGAATACACTGATTATCCAGAGTTAGCATGGCTATCCGCCGAAATCCTCTATAACGTTTGGAGTCGCGGGGCCCGACATAAGTGTTTACAAATGGGCTCAGACCGGGAAGCACGAGCAAAAGGGGCAACGAAAAGTCTGGAATATACGTACAAGTACCCGTGCAGTCCAGAATGTCTACGTAGAGGAAAGTAATGAAGGCGAGTCCGAATTGGCCGCCATACTCTGAAATGTCCCACTGCTGGACGGCCAGGGTCTTGCCGATCTTGTGGAAGTCGACCACTTTCCTGAAGAAGTCAAAGGCGTCGTCGCCCACGGTTGTGTACGGGAAGTATGTAACGGCAGTTGTCCGTGGCCAGGAAATGATGCTAACAAGTAGAATTCCGGCAATAATGGCTCCCTTGACACGATACATCATCAGAAGCACCGTCAGAACACCACCGCAGAAAATACCAATCCACAGCGCTGGATTGCGCATCTTCGCTCCATCCGGGCAGAGACCCGTCACCGGGTCTAGCAAGTCAGAGGTGCATCCAGCCAACACGAGTGGCGTGTCTTGAGCACCGGTCAATAGACCGATACCCTCGCTGTATGTAAAGCCGATCAAAGTCAGGAAGAGGCCAATGCCTACGCTCGTAGCGAGTTTGATCGATCGCGGAATGGCGCGCGCGAGCCATTGTCGCATGCCGAATAGGGCAAGAGCGAAGAATACCCATCCCTCGACGAATATTGCCGTAAGGGCAACCGAGTAAGGGACAGAACCAGTGCCGCGTATCCCCACCACCTTTCGAAGTTAGTCATTTTTGCTGGCTAGCTAGCACCGAGCAGAACGAAAACTCAAGGCGCACATACAGTGTATGCGAAATACGCATTTAGACCCACTACCAGCATCGAGAGTCAGTCTTCTTTCTTTCCAGATAGTTTGACGGTTCTAGCATCTGATTGGGGAGCCTTTAACTCCCGAGTATACCCCAACCGGGGAATCTTGCCCCTGAAACAGACCAGGACGGATGACAAGGGACTCTAGATGCTACTCACTTCCGGGTGCCAGGGAGACCGGGCTATAAGAGCTTTAGCTATCGGTTTTCAATATCGTAGTTCGAAGGAGGCTTACAGATTCGCGAATAATCCCATTGCAAAGGATGTCAACGCAGAAATGGCTGCGGTGGCCGTTACAAGGTCACGCTTGATTTCGGCAGCACACAGGAGGTACTCCTCATTCGCCGCGCAAGTAAGATCGTCCGGGCTGCCATTACAAATACAGGTGCCTCCTCACAATTAGCGCCGTGGGAAGTTTCATCCAGGGACTCGATGAGAAGCATACCACCAGTGTCAGCTACAATCCTAGAATTGACAGCGATAATGTAGGCCATGGCAAAGAAGGCAGCGATACCAGCGCGGAGCTCAGTGAAGAAGAAGGAACCTTTGCGCTCCTTGGGCTGTTACCGAACGCAGAAGCGTCGTTAGTGACTGGAAATT
Source organism: Whalleya microplaca (assembly GCA_022497155.1). Taxonomy (NCBI): domain Eukaryota; kingdom Fungi; phylum Ascomycota; class Sordariomycetes; order Xylariales; family Xylariaceae; genus Whalleya; species Whalleya microplaca. The sequence goes on along the minus strand of MU385731.1, from coordinate 403,496 downwards.
TATGCCAATTCGTTAACTTACATGACCGGAGCCCTCGAGCTTGAACCATCGTCCGACCGGGCTTTTCGCTATCCTGGTATTGGTACCGTGAACCCACCCCATGCCGGCCATAACTTTGACTTATACGGGAGAAAGACTGTACGCAGTTGTAAGGAGGGGGGGGGGCAGCCGTGGCAAGATGGACGCACACAGCAGCTCTTCAAACCCACCGCATAAGATAGAATTGGGACGGGCAATGACTGGTAAAATATATAAAGATTCTATGCGCGCCCAGCAAATAACGCGAAGAACAGGGTCCTAGCAGCCCTAGCCGCACGCCACGCGAGTTAGGCTGGATTAAAAGCTAGTGAAGGGATGAGTAAAGATGTCAACTCTTGCTAACATTGGCCAGTAGCTCACAACTACATCAAATCAGATGGGATAATAGCCAGCCGAGGATCTCTTATCAATTCGCCCCTAGCTTTGGACATGGTTCTGGGCTGCCTATTCGGGGCGCCACTTTGATCTCAACAGTACGGAGTACGCAGTAGCTTCTCAGGCTCGGGTCGAGCCCCGAAAAGTCTGGAGCGCAGCATCGCCATGTTCCGTGTCCCCCCATCTACCAAGATCGACCTACGTGGATCAGCACTGGCAGTGACAAACTTTGGCAGAAGCATTCTAGAATGCCCCGATCACTAGTCGACCAACACATGTTGATAGCTATTACAGTCCTCCGGAACACCGGGCTTGAACGGCCGCCTACGGTGTTGGTTGGATCTCATCAGGTGTCACAATAGAAATTGCAATGAAAATACACGGCTGGTAAAATAGGGTGGCTTTCCCAGGACAATCCTTAGGTTATGAGCTAGCCCCAATTTCGAACACCGGCTTCTTTTCCTCTTGGGTAGATTTTTTACCCACTAGTCCTAAGACGGCATGTGCTCCTATCTCTACCAGCCAGGCAACGTATCCTTGGTCATCTGTCACATTTGTACAGAGCCTCCGTTGATAAGAGAGTATTAACATAACTCTTACATGTCTAACAGCTTTGCTAGGGATGATAAGGACATATACTTTCAAGCACCAGTTATATATCATATCATATATTATTTTGTACTAATCTTAAAAAGCCCCAAACTTTCTTCTTGTTTGTAGATAAAGGCAATGCTGATCTGAATTCAATTTTTTTTAAACGAGCAAACCATAGTTAAGGTCTTGATAGCTAGGTACTTTCAATAATGTCATAGACTAGTTGTTTCAAACAAGAGTTGTTCCCATGTGTTTCGAGATATAGCAATATATCTAGGTAGCCTATTGAAGGCCTGTGCCAAGTATACGGACTAGCATATAACGTAGTCATGCCAGCCAGCTTTAAGTCTCGTGTATTGTTATTGATAGAGGCAATACTCGCAAGAGAGCTAGTGTCATGTTTGTTGTCAACCATCTAATACTAACGCTAATAGCTTGTTTGAAATTGACAACTTGGCACGGGCTTTGTGTTGTCGATGGGTTTGCTACATTCAAACAAATATAATGAACATAATTGAGCGGTAGTTCCAATAAGCACCGAAGCCTTTCTATCGCCTGTGGGCCATTAAAAAAGCAACTAGAGTCGGTCAACCAAATTGCGAAGTTTGGTACAAAACCCTTCCACAGAGAGTGTACTACGACTAGTCAATTGTCTGTATATCTAGGCAATGTTTGTTATAACCAAAGAAGCACTAGGTCGCTCTTGCCCCTAATTTCACCATGTCTTACTATCGTAGACTAGTTTTGTCCCGTGATTCTTATGAAGATGTCTTTAGGCGTCACTAGTGTACTATATTATTAATAACATTAATAATTAAAAAGTGTGGTAATGGGAAATATACGCCACGTATAATTATTTCACGATTATAAAATTAAAGTTTATTTAAATTATATTTAAATTATATTTAAAAGTTAATAACGTGTTAATATATATATTATAAAAACTTATTATTACGTATTATAAAAAGTAAATTAACTTAATAATTTCATTTTTATATGTTTTATTTAAAAATATAACTTAACAAATAAAAAAAGTTTTTTATATATATTAAATATAAATTTAAGTTAATTATTACGTGTAATAAAAGTTAAAGTAATTTAACGACTTAATTTTTATATATTTTATATAATATTAAAATTATTATAACATAAAAATTAAACATAGGATTTAAGGTGTAGTTCGTGCGCGCTACGTAATCATAACTCAAGCTTTACACTTAATATATATAATAAATTTCTCGGCCGACTTTTTAACTTAAATTCCTTTCTTTTTCCTTTATTTTAATATTATATAAAATATATAAAAATTAAGTCGCTAAGCTACTTTAACCCTTATAATATATAATATAATATTGAAATTATTTATTATAGCTTAAAATTTTTTAAAATATTTTAATAAATTAATTAGTTATTTTATTTTTTACGTATTTATATATAATCCTTAGTCCGACTTTATTTTAAAGCCGATTTTAAATCGTTTTATAGCCTTATTAACTTAAACTTAAACTTAAATAATATTAGCGATAAAAAATCCCTATTATATTATACCTTAAATAACCCGAGTTCGCGGCAGTTATGCCGGGATAATAATTTAAATTAAACCTAATACTTATAACCGTAGTTATTATACGCGTTACTTAAATTAATAAAGCTATTTAAAATACGCGTAAGTAAATCCGATTTTAAAAAGTAATATAAAGGGCAATTTCTTTAATGCTAATCGATAAGCGGATTTTATTAAGCTAACGCGCTAATCCGTATTAATATATCGAATGTTTTAAATTCTTTTTTATCCCGATTAAAATATTATAATTATATAAAAAAAACAATATAAATAATAATATAATAATAACCGATACGTAAAAACTTTTTAAACCTTTTATACCTAAAATAACTTAATTAACTATAGATATTAATTTAAAAGCGTAAAATATTAATTTATAAAGGCGAATAAAAATAATCGCAACTAAATATAATAAATAACCGGCTAAGCTTACTTTTTTATTTTAGCTATTAAATACCGAAAGCATTATAACTTAGCTTAATTATAAAGGTACGGTTAATTATAATAGCTTTTTAAAAACTTTCTTAAAATTCCCGGTTATATTTTTCGATAAATTTAAAATATATAATATTATAATAATAATGTATAATAAATAAATAAATTTATTATTAAAAGTTATAAAAATATTACTTTATAATATAAACGTTTTATATAAAACTATTAAGTATTTCGGGAAACGGACTTATTAATTTAAGCAATTATTTATTTAAAATAATCGAGAAAATAAAATTTGTAATAAAATATTATAGTTATTTAAACATAAATTAAAAAAATCTAAACGATTATTTAATTTAATTATACTTATCTCGCAATACAATATAAGCCGCTAAAAATCGGGTAATTTACTTGCTTTTAATCCACTTATATATTGACTCGCCGCAAGTAAAATTACTAAAAGAAATTTTCCTAATAATAATCTTAACTTATTTAATTTTAATTTTTTACATTATTTTTACTATTTAAACTTTAATATAAATAATAATATTCCCGTTTTTAAATTAAAATTAAATATTATAATAAATAAAATAAATAATTAAAAAATCGCGACTATAAAATGGTAAAATTAAAAAACCGCTTTTATAAAATTAATATAATAATTACTATATTTATTTTTAAATTTAAAAAATATTAAAATTAATATGCCTAACTTTTATAATAATCCCGATAAAAATACCGTAAGGTTTAAAAATTAATATATTTAAATATAAAATAAACTAATTATTAACGTAAATTATTTCGATTTTAATTATATAAAACTTGCCGAAATGCGATTTTAATTAAAAGATAATATAGTTAAAAATTTCCGACTTTATTTCCGAAAACCGTACCCGAATAAAATTATAAATATAAAAATTTTACTTACCCGTTTATATTAGTAGTATTTTAATCGCAATTAATTTAAAAAAGTAAAAACGGAACTTTATAATATAAAAATAATACCTAATACCGATTTTAATACCTTTAAAAATAAGTTTATTCGCATTATAAGTAAAACGGATATTTTTATTATTATATAGAAATAAAAATTTTAATAAGTTTTAATTACTTATTTAAAGTTTGCTTTAATCCCGTATTATATCGATTTAAATTATAACTTTTATAACGGCTTAAGGAAAAAGGCGGCGCGTGTTAAGTAATAAGTGTGTATTATTATAAAATTATAAAGTAAGGAGTAAAAGGTTAGCTAATTAGCTATGTAATAACTTTAATTTAAGAAAACCTCCTTACTTAATTACCTAAGTTATTTAACTAAGTATATAGTTTAATATGTTATATATAAAGGGTTTAATGAGGTGTTTTATAACTATATAGCTTATAATGCTTTATAACACCGCGTAAGTGTTACGGCATAAGCCTTATAAGGTGTTATAAGGCCTTATAAGCTGTAAAATACCCTAAGCCCCGCATACGTAACTTGTTAAACTATATATTTAATTAAATAGCTTAAGTAATTAAGTAAGGAGGTTTTTTTAAATTAGACTATTATATAATAGTTAGCTGACTTTTTACTTCTCACCTTATAATTTTTAGTAATATATACTTATTATAACACGCGCCATTTTTATTAAGAACGCCCCATAAGCTAAAACGGATCTTCCGTTTTTAAATAGCTGTCTTTTATGACTATTAGTTTTAAAGAGATTATTAATAATATATATCTTAAATATCGCCTTATAATCTACCATTATAAGTAGTAATACCTATTTCGCTAAAATAAAAACTATATAAAACTATATATCTTTAATAGCTTATTATTAATTATTAATAATTTTTTTTCCTACTTAAAATTACGCGCTATTATACTTGTATATTAAACGTTTATTTTTTCCTTACCTTTTATTTTATCCCTTATTTTTTATCTTTATCCGGTTTTTTACGTTTATAAAAAAGCTATTATTTTATTACTCGGAATAATTAAAACAGTTCTTTAATTATATAAACCGAAATCGATAATATCAGTAAATATATTTTCGATTTTTTTTATTTCTTTAATTATAATCCTGTCAGATTTAAATCGTTATTTTTATTTTTAGGAGTTATTTTATCCCGCTTATTTAGCTCGAAAAAAACCGGAATAATAGCTGGAAAAAAACCTCTCGCTATATATAATATAAACTTAATCGGAAACTTTAATCTATATAAAAAATAGTAATAATAAAAATAAATAAAAATATAAAATTACTTTGCCGTTTTAAACTTTATAATAAACTTAAATAATAATAGTTTTACTTAAATTAAATATTTAAACTAAAAAATAGTCGCAATTATATAAAGATTTACGAAAAATTAAAATAGGCTAGTTTAACCAGCTTAACTAGTAAAAAAAACTAAAAGGTTAAAACAAATACTTTAAAAACCTTATTTAATATAGTAGATATTAAACTAATAAATTTTTAAATAAAATTCTAATAAAGTAATATTATATATATCCTAATTAGGGATTTCGGAAAAACAAAATTAAAGACTTTTTATATAAAATATATATAACCGAATCGTTTAAGAAATAAAAACTTATAAAAAATATAGCGAGAAATAAATAATAGTTTATAAACTTTAAAAACGCTTAAATGAAGAAAATTCGGATTTATAAAACATAAAAAATCCCTTTTAATAAAACGTTTTAAAAATATAAATTAGTTTATTATTTCCGGTTTAAATAATATTTTAGTAATTTTAAAATTAAGGGTAAACTTATTTTTATAATTAAATAATAATAAATATAAATTGCTAACCTTTTAGCTTAACTTAAAAAAGCTATTTTTAAGCGATAAAATAATCTTAATAAACAGCTTATACCGAATAAATAGTTTACTGCTAATAAATAATCTAGTTTTAAAAAATAATTTAGTCTTACTTAATAATCTAGTCCGAAAAAATAATCTAATCTTAAAGGATGATTTAATTTTAAAAGATAATTTAATCTTAAGAGATAATTTAGTCCTAAAAAATAATCCAGTTTTAAGAGATAATTTACTATTAATAATTAGCGTATGTTTAATAAATAATCTAACTTTAGCAAATAATATATTCCGGAACTAAACCGTAATATATTAAAATAAAAAGTAAGAAACACTAATAACTAAGGCGTAAATAATCTTAAAAAATAGTTATAAAAATCCCGTTTAAAAAGCTACTAAAAACGTAACGTTAGTATTTAAATTATAAGAAAATTCCTAAAATCGCTAAAATTTTACCTATAAATAAAAGTTATATTAAATCGGTTTTTTTAATTTATATACTAATTTATTTTTTAATAAAAGCGATTATATTTAAATCGGCTAAAATATTTATTAAAAATATTTTTATTTATAATTAATATTAATAAATATGCCTAAAATTTTATTAAAAAATGTTTATTTAAGAAACTTTTTTTAACTATTATAAAAAACCGCTTAAGCTTAATAAACTATAGAAAACTTTCCGCAAATATACTAACTAATATTAGCGGATCTTAATATAACTTTAGCTAAAATAATTACTAAATTTAAAATGCCAGTATTAAAAGCTTTTATTTATTTAAAAAACCGGAAAATATATATATAAAAACTATATATTTACCGAAAAACCGGTTCGCTTTTAGGCTATTAAAATTATCCGATATATTAAAGCGGCAAAAAAATTACTTTTTTTAATAAATAACGGAAGTTTATCATAAATTATATTTATTATTAAAACAATTAATCATCCGCTTAAATAAAAGGTCCGGCTTTCGATTAAAAGATTTTTTAAACTATTTAAACAAAAAAGCGAGTATATACCGGAATACTTTTCGTTTATATAAAAAAATTTCGAAAGATTTAAAGCCGGATATTTAAATCTATTCCCGCTTTATTAACGAGAGACCTTTTAATAGTAATATTATATTACCGCAAACAAATAACCGCGCGTTTATTTAAAAAGCCTTTTTAGTTTTTATTCCCGCCTATTATATAATAAAGCCTATAGAAAAATAAAATATTAAAATAGCTTTTTATAAAGGAAAATATAGCTATAAATATTAAAACCGTAATAATTATTAAAACTATAAATATTAAAGCTATAGTTATAGCTATAAAGATTTATATAAAAGAAGGCTAAAAGGCTAAAACCGCTTATATTAAAATAACCGAATTAAACTTTTCCGGAATTTTCGCAAATTATACCGCAAATAAAAAAAACTCTTTTTATAGGAAAGGTTTCGATAGCCGATATTAATAAAATAAATAAATTTACGCCGGTAACGGGAAATTGAATAATAAAACGTATATTATTAAAAATAATAATAAAAAGTAGGAAAGAAAAAGCTAGCTATAAAATAAAAGTTATTTTTTATTAAAAAATTTTTCCGATAACAAAATAACAAATATTACGTAAATAATAAGAATAATATTATTTATATCGCTGGTTTTTTAAAAAATATTTTAATTTTATTTTACCTTAAAATTAATAAATTTATCAGAAATATAAATAAATTTTCGAATTGAGAAATAAATATATTAGATATATAAAAAAATTTTAAACTAAAACTTAAAAAAAGTAATAAATAATTTTATATTTATTAAAATAATCGAAATATATTTTTTATTTTTAAAACGCTAAAAAACGGAACGGAGAAAATATATATATTTATATTTTAATATAACGTTTAAAAAGAATTTAAAAAGTTATTTAATATACGGAAATATTAAAATATCCGGAATAATAATAAATTAAAAATAACTAATATCGGGAACCGAAAATTATAAAATGATTTCCGGATAATATAACATATTCGGTATTAAAAAAATATGGTCTTTAATAACTACGCCTTTTTTAATTTTAAAATCTTAATATGTTTAAAAAAAATATTTAATATTAATAAAAACTTAAGTTTATATTAATTTATAATTAAATTTTTTATTTAAAAATAAATAATTGTATTTTAATAAAGTAATAATAAATTATTTTAACTAAAAATAGGTTTAAAGTTATATTAAAACGCGGAAATTTTAATTAGTATTTATAAAATTATAAAGCCGATTAACAAAAAAATAATAATAATATAAAACGTAATAATCTTTTTAAAAATAAAGTAATTATACCGGTTTAATATATAAATTTACCTATAAAAAATAACTATAATAATAGCCGGAAATACTATTTTTTATTATTATATTTTAGCGGATTAAATACGCTAATAAATATTAAAACGGCTAAAGTTATTCCGGTAATTAATAAATCCGATAAATTAATAAAACTAAAAAAAACCTTTAAATAAAAACGATTTAAAACGCGGATAATAAAAAATACTTTATTATAAATTTAAATATAGCAGAAAAATTTCGAACTAATAATAACTCGGAAGGCATTTATATATCGAAAAAGTTCGATTTAATAAACGATTTATTTTAAATATTTTTAGCCGAATAAGCCGAAAAGATTAAAGTAAAAGCTTAATATTTAAAATAAAAGGGAAAATCCGAATATAAAGCGGAAAAAAAAAATCCGATAGTAAATATTTAAACGTTAAGTATTTTTTTAAACCGACCGAAAAAAAACTATTAAAACCCGAAAATATTTTATTTATATTATTTAAAAATAAAGTATATATTTAAAATATAGATATAAATATATAAAATATATTAAAAAAATCCTAAAAAAGTTTAATATTTAAAAAGTTACCATATTATTAAAATATTAAAAAGCGAGAAAATAAAAATCGACTTAATAAATAAGTAATAAAAATAAAAATTCCGGATTAGGATATATAAATTAGGCTTAAAAAATTTAGAGTTTTTAAATAAAATATATAATAAAATATATAACTAAGGTAAATTAAATTAAATAAAAGAACTTAATTTTTTCAGCTACTTATTATTTATTATATAGCATATAATAAACGGAATAAAAAAAAAAGTAGTTATTAATTTTTAACCCTTAAATAATCTAGGAGTATTAAATATATATTTTATATCTTATTAAAAATATTATTATAAATATTAAAGGTAAAATAAAAGTAATAATAATTAATAGTAAAAGCTTTTTTATTAGTTTTTAATATATAGTTTATATAAAAATAAAATAGTAATTATATTTTTTTAAAAAAAAACTAAAGCGTTTTAACGTAATATTAATAAACTTTAAAAGTAGTTCTTTTATATTTAAAAATTTATAAACTAAATATTTTAATTATATAAAAATTATATAAAATATATATAACCGATATAGTTATTCTTAGTTAAATAATAAAAGAATATTTAACGTACGTAAAAAAAGTATTATAGCCTTTTTAAAATATAGAAATTATTTTATTTTTAATTAATTTTTTTATAAGATATAATATAGTTTAGCTATTGGGATTTTTAATAAACGGATTTAATATTGTAATAATTATTAATAAAGTGGAAATAATATGTAAACTAAAGTTCCCGGTAAGTTTTAAAAACTTGGAAATATAAATCGGAATAACGATATAATTATAGAAATATATATTTTTAGTATTAATAAAAAATTTAGCTACTATAAAATAAAAAGATTATTATATTTATAAAAAGTAAAAAAACTAAGGAATTACCCGAAAGAAAGAAAAAATAGCGAAAAGGAAATTTAATTTAATATAAACCGAGCGTAAAGCGTTTTTAATAATTACAACTAGCTAATTAACGTTATATATTTAATATATTAAAGCTTATATAAAACTAGAATTTTTAAAATAAATATATTTAAAAAAAAGGGATATAAAATTATAGTATTTTTAAAAAGGGTTATTATAAGGTAGTAGTATATATTATAAAATAAATAAAGATCTAACATTTAAGTTATAGCGGAGCTGTAATCTTAAATGCTGAAAATCTCTTATTTTTTTATCTATTATTTTATTTTATTTAATTTAAGCTAGTTTAAAAGGCCTTTCCGGGGCCTTATATTAAATGCCGCGGGACAAAAGAAGCTTTATTATTTTTAATAGCTTTATTTTAATTTTATAAGTTTGATTTTATAAATGTTTATAGATATTTATAAGGACAACCTTTTTTTCGTTTAAAAGGTTTTTTATTTTTAGTATCCTTTTGTTTTAATGTAATAACTAGTTTTTCTTTAATTTATTATTATTAATACTTATTTATTAACTCGGAAAAACTTTCTTTACATAATTCCTTTTTAAGTTTCCAGTTATTATTATTATATTTATAGCCCTTTTATTTAATCAAATAGTTATAACTATCTTTATAACAATTAAATCGATAATTAAAAATTACCTCCGTTTTAAATATAAATATAACATCCGGATTTTTGTTTTAATTAAAAATAATTAATTTAAGCGGAGAATTTATATAATAAAAAGGGTTTTTATTATTAAGTCTTAAAAATAAGTATATAATCGAAATAATTAAGTAAATATTAACATTTTTTTAAAGTTTAATTTATAAATATTACGCCTTATTTTTTTAATTACTTTATATAGCCCGGAGTATTACTATAATAACTTTTTGCTAAATTTATTAAAAAGGTTATAACTATTATATAATTTAAAATATACCTTATTTCCTTCTTTAAATTTTATTAGTTTATACTTTTAATTATATAACTTTTTAACTCATGAAATTATAAAATCCATAAATAGCTCGGCGTCTTTATAAATATATTTATATAAGAATTAGATATTTTTATAACGTCGGATATCCTTTAAAATTATAAATAAATTATTCGGTTTAAAAAGCTTATATTTAAAAAACATTTTATATACGGAAGATTTACTCGAATCGTTATATATATTATCAAGGTTTTATTATAATATAAGTAATATATTTACTTAATTAAGCTTAGGATTTTTAAAATAATAATACTATAATGAGCTATGCCGTAATGGGGAATATCGGCGATCATAAGCCGATATAGCAGCATGGCTCTCAAGAGCTAGTATAAATGCTCTCGAGCTATGCTAATATACCTTTTCAATTTTCTTTTCTTCTTTAGTTAGAAAATAAACACTCATTTAGCATCACAAAATTACATTTTAACGTGACGGCCTTTTATAAATACCGAAAAATAATTTCTATTATTTGATTTTTATATTTAAATAATCTATTACTTTATAAATAATATATTATAATTATTAATAATTTTATCCCGATCGCTTTTTAAAACCTTGTTTAAAATTTTAAAGTAAATTTCTTATTTCGATCGGAAATGATTTTAAATAGCATTCTTTAATTAAATAAAAGTAACTATTTAGCTAAAATTACACCCTAGTTTTTTATTATATACCTTTTATTTCCGGGAATAAAAAGTATGCGTTTTAATATAACGTATATAACTATTATTAATATATTATAATATTTATTATTAATTTTTTCTAGCTTTTAAGATATATTTCCCGCTAATACCTTTAAAAGTCTTAAAATAAAATCCATTATAATAATATATATAAGTAATAAATTAGGGGGCTTAATTAGTTAATAATTGCCGAAAAGCTTATTGCGGCTAGTTTTATATATATCGTAAGCTAAATAATACTTAATATACTTTTTAATTAAATATAACTTACCCATAATTACATATCCGTTAAATTCCTTAATATTTATTTTAATCCCTAGTAATACTTATTATTATATATTATTTTTAGAGATTTTTTAACCATACCGAAAAATATATATAATTAATATTTCTTATATCTATCGATATTATATAATAATTTATTAATAATAATAAATAAGTACCCGTGATTATAAAAAATAATAACGTTCTCGCTATTTTTTATAGCGTTAATAATACGTTTATAAAACGCTAGCATACTATATTATTTATAATAGCTTTACTCGCGATAAATTATATTTAATTAAAAATAAGTTTTTTATCAAATCGCTTTAACTTACTGTTTATATTAGCTATATCTCCGATAATTAAAAAACGATTAAAAGCATTTAAAATATAGTAAATTTTACTAGAGATATAATATACTTAAAAACTATATTACAATAAATAAATTAATATATTTATAAGCTAGCAATTAACGTAATTTAAAAACGAAATATTCAAGGATATTTAATTAAAATACACCTTTAGTTATAAAAGAATCGGTAAAAATAACTATAAAACGTTTATAAGCTTTTATGTTAGGAACGCCCCACAAGCTAGGATAGATCCTCCGTCCTAGCTGGACAGATCTTCCGTCCTTAAATAGCTGTCCTCTAGGACTGCCAGTCCTAAAGAGATTATCAATAATACACATCTCGAATGTCACCTTAAGGTCTACCGTCACATTTTAGTATTATACGTAAACGCTTTATAGCTTATATAATATAAGCTATCTTTAATTCGGACAGCTTATATTATATTTCCGCTTATAATAAACTCCAATTTAAAAATATAATTAGTTTAATTTATAATTTAAATATCGGTTACTTTACGATTTATTTATAACCGTTTTTAATATAAAAAATATAATACCGAAATCCCGTTTTACCGATATAATTATTTATATATATAGAATTTTGCCCGAGTTATAATAATATAAAATAATATACTTATAAATCGCTTATTATATTACTTAAATAAGGCTATTTCGGCTTTAATAAGCTTATAATACGTAAATTTTATATATGCTTAAAGTCACGGTTCACACGGACCACTTGTGGTATGTGGCCCGTGCATACATTAGTCACTTACTGGGGTTAGTCCGGCGGGGTCTTTTTGAATTAATTTCCTTAGCGCACACTTAGGAAATTTGTTCCTTTTTTCCTTATCTTGCGATTTTAATATAACAGCTAGTAATATTAAAGCCTTGCCTCCAGCAATTACCACGCACCGTGATACCTAATAATAATTAAGATTTTTCGGAAATAATTTGCCCTTTTTTTAACCTTTAGCGAATAAAACTATTTTACGCTTTTATAACGGCTTAAAAAGCCGCATATAAAACGGTATAAAAGGTTAAAAAATCCTATTATATTTAAATATTTTTTTTAAAAAACTTAAGGTTTTTAGGGAATTACTAATTATTTATAGCTATTAAACGCTTATTAATTATAGCTATTCTTAAAAAATTTATATAAAAACTAAATAGCTTAATTAATAAATATTTTAAAAAAACTTTTTTAAAAAAAGTAAAATATATCGCTTTTAAAATAAACCGAAAATAATTTTTAAGTAAATTAGGTATTTTTTTCGAGTTTAAAATAATAATAATATCGTTAATAAATGCTTTTATATAATAACGGTACTTTTATAAAAACTTATTTATAAATTATTAAATATAAATAAGGGAATTCCGAAAGCTTATTATAGCTATAATAAATCTTTTTAATTCTCGTAAGCTAATAATTATAAATTTATCCCGGAACTTATAATAAACGGCAAATTAATAAAAAAACTGGTAGTATCGATTACTATAACCTAGGCTTTATTTTATAAAAAAATAATAATTTCGGCTTATAATGGCAAAAAGTAATTATTAAATATTATAGCTTTATTTAACGGGCGACAATCGGCTATCACTTTACTTTTATTTTTACTTTTCGCGATACGTTATATAATAAAAATGGGATGCGTAAATAGCATAAGCTTATTTATTTACTTTATATAACCTTAATTATACAATCTTTTATATATATTATTTAAAACTTTTATATTTTTTTACTTAAAAGATAAAAACGACTATTTAGCTTATAGTTTTATTACCCGTTTATTAAAAGTATTTTTATTTATTTACTTTCCGGAATATTAATAATACTTTAGTTTTTTTAAAATTTTAAGGAACTTATTAATAATTTATAGCATATTTTAGCTATTTATTTATTAACATTATATACGTAATAACTTATATTTATTTTAATTTTTAGCAAGTTAGTTAATTTACGGATATTTAAGGTTTAATATAACTTAGGGATTTTTAATTTAAATATATCCTAAAATAACTTAGCTGCGATATTAATTATATTAAAAACCGCGTTAATTAAAAAAGTATCGCTAGTTAACGTAATTTAATTATTAGATATTAAGCTTTAAGTTATTTTTATAAAGGGTAATTAAACTAAATTATATAATACTATATTAATAACTATAATAGTATTAAAAACGTTAATATTAAATTCCGTAACTATAATTAAAGCTTACAGAAAATTAAAATTATTTAATATAGCTAGTCCGGTTTTATTAACTAAGACCCCTATTTTTGCGACTGCGCCGAAAGCGGCCGTAATAAATAGGAATTTAAAGCAACTTTTTTATATAGCTTAAAAGAATTTACTATTTATATACTCGTTAATAAAGCTTAATCGCGTACCTTTATTTAGCTTTAATAATTTATCTAATATATTTTTTATAATTATAATTTATTACGTTTTAGCTTATAACATTAAGCTAATTATTATTTAATAGCTTAATATAAAACTAAAACTATAATTATTAGGTAAAACCTTTTACTTTACTAGGACTTTTATTATTTAGCTTAATATTAAAATAAAATTATACCGGAGCGAAACTTTTTACGCGTAAAGCTTAATATTATAAAATACTATAAATAATATTTAAAAATCTATATCAAAAAAAGTAATTATATTTAAATTATAATTTATAATTATACTATATAAGTAAAAGAAATTATTCCCTAATAATAGCTTAAGCTTAATATCGCTTTCTAAAACTTAATTTAATTTTTAAAACTTTATAAAAGTACGGTTACCTTAAAAGTTATATCTAAATATATAAAAAATACACGTCGCTTAATGTTTTACTCGATTTTTTTTTTGCCGACTCTTTTAACTTTTTTTTTGTTTTTCTATAATATACTCGAAAGTATTTAAAAGTAATCGGGTAATTAAAGTATAATTTATGTTAAAGTTTTCGCATATATTTATATTAAAAGAGTCCGGCATAATATAAATGTTAGTTTTTATGTAAAAATATTGTAAATATATTATTTTACCGGCTTTTTTGCGAAATAAAGCCGACTTAATTTTTATTAGCTTATTTTTATACAGGTTATCCTTTATATTTATATAAGTATAATTTATTAATTTCAATTTAATATAATAACTTAAGGCGTATTAATATAAGCGAAAATGCTAAAAAAAATTACAAGAAAGAAATATTATATAATAATTATAATATATACGTCTATTTACCGGCTCGAGTAAAAATATTTATAACGTTTCGTTCAAATAAGTTATATAATGTTTTATATATTTTTTTCGGCAATTATTCGAGTTAAATTTCCGGAGGTAATAATCGTATTATATAGTTATATCGAAAATTATAAATCTATTATTTGTCTTAATATTTAATCCGGAATACAAATAAGTTTTTCCGGATAAATTATTTATAAAATTAATATTATTTAATAACGAAAAAATATTCGATAAATCGGCATTACTTTTATTACTAATATAATTTGTCTTGTTTTTATTATAAGATTTTTTTATCGCGTTTATAGGAGTTGCAATCGCGCTTCCGCTTATTTTTATTTTTGCGAACTAACTTATAGTTTATTTAATTAAAACGGTTTATATAATTTTTATAATTCTTACGTTAACTTTTACAGTCGCGTAATTTATTACGGCAGTAAAACTTACGGAATTTATTAAAACGCCTTATATTTTCCTTACTTTTAGCCTGTTATGGCACAGGGATTAGGTACGGGATTTAAGGTGTGGTCTGTGCGCATGTTACGTAATTACAGCTTAAGCCCCACACCTGACATGTATGGTAAATTTCTCGGCCGACCTTTTAGCTTAGATTCCTTCCTTTTTTCCTCCATCTTAGGATTCCACAAAATACACAGGAATTAGGTCGCCAAGCCACCTCAACCCTTGTAACACGTGACATAGCCGATCGCGAATCTTTTTCGAAATACTAGTCGATATATAATATTTATTATTTAATAATAATCTTAAAATACTTTTTATTTATAGCTATAAATAAAATTAGCTTTATTTTTATAATATATATTATATATTATTTAAATATTTTATAAACTTATAATACTGGAAAATACTTTTTAATTTTAAGGTTTATATTTATTTAAACCTAAACTATTATTTTATACTAATTAAAGTTATGTTTGTTTAAAATTTTTATAGCTTGTATATATTATAGCTTTTTTTAAATATATTAATTTAATACTGCTTTATTATTTATTATATACCTTAACTTTATTTTAGTTTTAGTAAATTTAATAATAGCTTACGCTAGTTATATATTAAAGCGTATTATTAATTAGTCGAAAATGTTTATTAAGTTACGGATTTATATATTAGTACGCTTTTCCGCTAATACTTTAACGTTTTATTATATAATAATTTAACCTCCTAATAAGGTTTTAAATATTAAGAAAATCTAGGCTACGTTATTTTACTAAATCTCTTAATTTTTAATAAATAAATAAATGCGTTTAATAAAGTAATATATATTTATAAAAATTAAAAAGTTCTTATTAATAATTATTCCAAAATCGTACTTATTATAACAGTCGGGATTAGATATTTTAATTTTCTTACGTTTTAACTTATTAAGTTAACCGGAACTGCCCGCTATATTAATTATATAAAGGATATATTCCCGGCCGCTACTACTTTTAGGCGGGAAGTTTAAGATTATTCCGCTATTTAAAAAAAATTATATAGCTTTATCGGGAACTAGCGCTTTAGCTAATTATATTATTAAATAAATAAGTCGTTAATAAACTATTATTATATTTCCGGGTAAATAAACGATTAAATACCGAACTGTTATAATTAGGCTAAATTTATATTTAGCTTTAAATTAGCGGAAACTTTTAAAAATTATTATATAGGAAGTATTAAGGGCTAAAAAATGCTAAATTTTCGTAACCGAAAACTCGGGTTTATTTTATAGCGTACCCGAAACTTAAAACGCTAACCTATTTAATTAACGCTAGTTTATTAATAATTCCGTACCCGTACTCGGCTGCTATTTTTATATAAATAATTATAATAAAAGGCTAAATATTTTGTTAAAATTCTTTAAAATTATCGAACGTACGTTCTAAAGAATTACTTCTATATTATATATATTTTTATTAGTTATATTGAAAGATTCGTTAGTATTAGCAATCGACTGCTTTAAATAATCTATATATACGTTTAAGCATATTATCGATAGCTTATTATTTATAAAAGTTTCCGGCTTTTTAATACTTAATAGCTTAACGCTTATAATATAAGACTTATTTTATACCTAACTCTTTTGCCTCTTTTATTTACCGTAATTATTTGCGAATATAACTTATTACTAACTTAAAATAAAAGGCAAAAATTTTTACTGCCGAAAAACTAAAGATTAAATTTTATATATATAGCCGGGAATAAAAAACCTAGCGTATATTATACCCGGGGTTTTTATATTAACCTTAGTTAAGGTTTTAAAATAGATATTAGGCTTTTTTAAAAAAATAAAAATCTTGCGAAAAAAATTACAAAACCCTTACTTTTATCGGCCATTTATAATTATTAAATTAAACCTACCTATATTATTTTAAAACCCGAAAGTTTACTTTTTAAAAAACTTCCGGGAGCTATAAATATAATACTAAACGACTATTAACTAAAAAAATATATAATATTAGTAATAAATATGGGTAAAAAATAGATATATTATTTAATTTTAATTTAAATAGCTCGAGAATATAATTCGAGCTTAAGGTTTAATATTAAAAATACGATAAGCTAAGAAATATAATAACGCTATTAATTATATAGGTAATATAAAGGAAGCGTATTAACGTATAAAGTCGGTTTATAATATATAAATATAAAAAAAATTAAAATTCCCGAAATAGGAATTTTTTTTATAATACGCCGAAATAATATATAAAAGCGGTATATTTATTTTGCCGGATATATTTCGTATTTATAACTTAATAATATATATTATTAAACCGAAAGGGAAAAAATTAAGCACTATATTCTTAGAAAGAGCGTAAATAAAATAAAAGATTAATAATAATACTTATTTATATATAAATGAATATTAAGGCTTTAAAGAGTATATAAACATACGTACTAGATTAAGTAAATTTAAAAAAAATCCAGATTACTAGGTAACCATAACATCGGCTTATTATTAGGAATAAAAAATAAAACGGATTAAGCTGGGAGAAAAGCTTACGCTAAAAACGCTCGCTAGTAATTTAGTAATTCGGAAAAGGAACTTACTTAAGGCGAAATAAATCGACTTTTCGCTGGCGTATTATAACAGAGATATTAATAGTTAGCCTCTTTAAATTATATTAACTATTATACCGGGAACGGAAACGATATTTAATTGGTATTGTCGGGGACGAAAAATATAAAAGTATTAATAAAATTTAAAGTATTATAATAATTCCGCCGTATTACCTATTATACCGGGAACGAAAATAGTATTTAAATAGTTTACTATCGGGGATAAAAAATAGACTAAAAGTGACAATATAGCGGATTATAACTCTCTAGTATAACGTTAGCAACAATCGGCTACTATTGGAAACAAAAAGTAAATCGATTTTTATCGGTATAACAATTAAAGCTATAAATCGGCTTTAATAACTAATAAAAGCCTTAAAAGGATTTGTAAATTAGTTTTAGTAATTATAATAAAATAAAGTAGGTGCTAATATTTAAAAAGGGTTATTATAAAATAGTAATATATATTATAAAATAAATAGAGATTTAATATTTAAGTTATAGCGGAGCTATAATTTTAAATATTTAAAATCTTTTATTTTTCTTATCTACTATTTTATTTTATTTAATTTAAGCTAGTTCGGAAAGCCTTTCCGGGGCTTTATATTAATTTTATTTAACCGGTTATTAGGATAAAATATATATCGGCCCGGATAAAATATAATTTATAATATTTTTAAATAAGGTATTAATAGTAGCGGAAAAAATATTATATTACCGAGTGAGAAATATTTTATTTAATATAAATATATAGGTAGCTAGAATTATAATTATAATTTAGCTTTTACGATACGGTAGTACTAACGGATTATAAATTAATACGAGAAATTGTTTTTTAGAAAAACTTGGTTATTATAAACGTTATTAAAAATAATTTTAAGCTAATAATAACGTTAGTATATTTAAGATAATTTTAATTAAATATTAGATATAGATTAAAATGGCTTAATCTAATATTAAACGCTTTATTTAGGTTATTTAAAATTTATTCCAAGAATAATAAAAGAGAAAAAGTTAATATAAATAAAAGCGAATTAAATAATTTTGCGGATTATTTTATATATTAAATAATGGAAGTATAAGTAGATACGGACCTAAAAATTAAGCTAATATAAAGATATAAAAATAATAAAAAATACCGGAAAGTTTCATAGAAATTAATAAAATAGCTAATACTAAAAAGATATAAATTTAAAATAAAGAATATTTTATTATATTTTATTATAAATAACGGATAACTTAAACTCATTATTTTAAAGCTATATATTTAAAAAATATTCGAGACTATTTATAATAAAAACATTATGTCGGATTTTAAAAAATAATATAAAAACTAGATAATTTAATAATTAATAATTTAATTAATTAATTAAAAAATTATATTAATTATTACCCGGACTATTTAATTTCGGCAATATTATAAAAAAGCTTTTAACATATTTAAACCCTATGATTATAACTCTTTTATTATATTATATATTAATTATAAATTTTATCATTAAAATACTTAAAGTTTTGTTTAAAAATATTTTTTAAGAAAATATTAAAATATAATATTTTAAAAGTTTTATTAACCGGAATATATAGATTTTTTTAAAAAAGCTTGCTATTTTTAAACAACTTTAAAAATTTTATATAAAAGAATAAGCTATAATTTTTATTTACGTAGTATAACTATATGATTAAAAAATATTAAAAAATATTATATCGGATAAAAATTTTAAGTTTTTATCCGAATTTTAGTAAATTATATTTATTAAAATAAATATAGCTTTAAAATATTTAATAATATAATACTTTTAATTAAATAAGCAGACAGAAAAACGTAATTAAAAAATAAGAATAGCTATAAAATATTATATATAAGCTTCGGATATATTTTAAATTAATATAATTTTGTTTTTATAATATTAATTTAATAATACGAGATCATTTATATTAAAAAAAATCCTTAAATAAAATTACCTTAGGTTTTAAACCCGTAAGAGCCTTTTCGGCCTTAAAAGTTTTAAAAAACGTTATAAATTTCGAAATAATATAGTAACTATATTAAAAAAAGCGGAAGCGGCTATAGATTTTATAATAGCTTAAAATAAAATTAAATATAATAAAACCTATACGTTAATAAAATTTAACGTGGGCTAAAAAAATATACTTTAAATTATATAAAAGATATAATCTTCCGGAAAAACTACCGAGAAAGTGGTTTTAATAAAAAACGGGATTTTTTATTATAATCCGAAGAGTCGGCGAGGTAATATACGAGTTAAAAATTTTTAAATATTAGAAAATCTATCGAATAGTTTCGATAATTTATTTAGTTCCTATATTAAAAAGAACGGATAAATTTAAAAGGTTTAAACTATAATTAAAATAAATTTTTATAAAAGGAAATAATAACAAATAAATACTATATAAAATCGATAGATTATTAAATAAAAAAATAATAAAGTACGGCTAAAAGTTTATACTAAAATACCTTATATAATAAAAGGAATATACCGTATATTTTAACTCATAATATTTTAAAAAAGTCTTAATATAAAACGCAGCCGAATTAATTAACGATTATAATAAAAAAATAAACTATTTTTATAAAAGTTATAATATAAATTAGTAAAATAGTAAAAAAGCCTACCGAATATAATTAAAAATTAAGCGGATAAATAAAAATTAACATAAATTATTTTACTTATTAATATCGAGATCTTTATTTTATAGTAATTATTACTAGTATTTAATTAGTTATTTTATTTATTTAAATAAATAATCCTAATACCCCGCAGATTTTCCGGAACTTTTATTTTAATATCACGTTTTTACACACTTCCGTAACGTTTGCAGATTTTTTAAAACCTTTATTTTAATATAAACACCTTTATAACTTTATATACTTGTTTAATTTAGTTACCTTATAATTATAGCAGATATTTTATTTATAAATAAACTATATAAGTCCCGAGATAACGTATTTTAAAAGGGATTTCCGAATATAAATTTCCCGTATGGTAAAGTAAACGCGAAAAAGTAAAAAGAAAAAAAAAGCTAAAAAGAAATATTTGGAAAAAATGAGGGAAAATTACCGACCTCGTTAAAAAGATATTTTTTAAATTCGAAACTAAAAAATCGAAAACTAAAATACTTAAAAAAAAAGCGCGTTATAATTAAATAATAAGAAAAATATAAAAAACGTTAATATAATTATATATTATTATTAGAGAAATTTTAAATATTATCCGCTTTTTTAAAAAATCGATTTAAATAAAATAATATAAGTATTAAAAAAAGTAGTACTAATAAAGTAGTTATCACGGTGCGCGGTAATTATTAAAGGCAAAGCTTTAGTATTATTAGCTGTTGTATTAAAATCGCAAGATAAGGAAAAAAGGAACGAATTTCTTAAGTGTGCGTTAAGGAAATTTATTTAAGAGGACTCCGCCGGGCTAACCCCGGTGGGTGACTAATGCGTGCACGGGCCATATACCACAGGTGGTCCGTATAAACCGTGACTATAGTTATTTAACTTAACATTATAAATAAAAGTTTAATATATATTACTTGAAATAATAAATTAAAAATACGATATAAATTAAGCAGATATTATAAAACTAATTATAAATTTGAAAAAAAGTATAACTCTTTACGTTTTAAGCAAATAAAAACGTAATTAAAAGATTTAAAATATTTCCCGAAATAATGATAACATTATTAAAAAAGCGGGTTTTTATTAAATAATCTTATTACCGAAAACTAAAAATATGCTTATTTTTAAAAAAAAACAGTTTATAAATAATAACGGTATGTAATATTATAAAATACTCTCCGGCTTTAGTAATATAGCTTTACCTTAAATTAAAAAGCGTTTGTTTGAAATACTTTAAAAAAATAGCAAATAAAAAGTAAGAAAAAAGAAATTAAGAAAAAAAAGAATTAAAAGCTATAAAAATAGTAGGAAAAATAAAAAAGTAATCCCGATAAAAATATAATTATAAAGATTATTTATATAAATTTAAATAAAATTAATTTTAAGGATAAAAATCTGTTAAAATATTTAATAATATTTATAAAACGGATATAATAAAAACCGAGGAATATAAAGTATTATAAAAACTATTTAATTTATAAAATAGCGACCTTTAGGCGCGATACGCCGCCGTTACGCCTATTTCGGATAATTTAAAAAATAAAATAATAATAATAGAAAAAAACGTTAAAAAACTAACGTTTTTTATAAAAAATAGCAGAAATTTCCAACTAAATATAATAAAAAATAAATTAAATTAAAAACGTATAAACTTTTAAAAAGCGAAAATTTCGTTCTAATAATACGGATGGTATTATTTTAATATATTATATAGCTTAGGGATAGCTGGGAGAAAAAATTTAAATTTTTATAAAACTACTAAAAGATTTAAGAAATAAAAATAAAAATCCGAGAACTAAAAGTAGTAATATAAATTAAAAATATATAAATAGTAAAGATAAAACGTCATATATAAAAATATAATAATTTAAAAAGTAGGATTACGAGTTTAAAAAGGGTAACGTAAGCGCCGGAAGTTTTATTATTAGTTTTATTAATATTACTTATAAGATTATCCGAAACGCTAGCTAAATTAATATATTAGCTAGTATTAAAAATACCAGAAGTAATTTCCCTTATATTAATAAAGGAATCTAATACAAGCAATATGCGGGTGTATTAATTTAATCTATATTGGGAAGGAGGAAGAAGGGATCTTTCCTAACTAGCTACTGTTGTGCCACATATAGCCAACCTGGCTTATCTTATCTTATCTTATCTTATATGGTCCGTGCGTATGCCCCCCGGGGTAACACGCATTAAAATCTTTAAATAAAAATAACGAAAGAATTCCCGCTATTACGTTAAGCAAAAAACTATAATAATAGCTAGAGATGCCGTTAAAAAAGCAAAAGGTCTCTTATTAAATAATAGTCTGTAATTTTGTTTTCCTTTTTTTATTGTCGGAATTAACGCTATAGCTTTGTTTTTTTGCTTTAGTAAAAGCTTATTATTAGATATAATTAAAGAGAAAATTTATCGGATACATTTATTATATTACTATTAGCTAAATAAACTATTTAAGCTTTTTATATATAAAAAACATATTATAAATAATTAAATAAAGATATCTGAGTTTTTTCTTGGGGGGGGGGGGGGGCAGTTGTTAAAAACACCCTATAAGCTAAGACGGATTTTCCGTCCTTAAATAGCTATTTTTTAAGACTATTAGTATTAAAGAGACTATAAATAATACACACCTTAACTGTTACCTTATAGTCTATTATCACACTATACCTAATTTAAAAAACAACAAAAAATAAGCAATTAAAAATATAATTAACCATCGGGTATATTAAAAAATTTATTATAAAATAAAATAAAAGAAATAGCCCGTTAAATATAACTAATAAATAATAACCGAAAATATAACTAAAGTTTAAAATAATAGTATAAAATATAAGCGAAAGTAAAAATAAAAATAAAAAAAGAAAACGAAAAACTTAATAATAATATAACAAACTATAAAATAGCTAATAGCTAGTGTTAAATATTGTAATTTTTAAATGCTAAAATAAAATAGCTATAAAAAAGTACCGAAAGATAAAAGAAAGCGAACTAAATATATCCTTTTAAATAATTAAATAAACTATTAATAAATAAAATAAAACTATATATTAATATAAAAAACAAGAAAGTAGCTATTATATATAACACTTTAAGATTTAAATTTAAAAATAAACAGGCTATATAACTTAAAATAATAAAAGCCCGAAAAACCGATAAATAAAAGCAAAAACCGAGAAATAATAATATAAAAAAAGCGGCCGCTATAAATAATATTTTAAAAATCGGACTTAAAAATAAACAAACTAAATAACTACCGATAGTATTAAGTAGGGAGATAATAATCCTAATAATATTATTAAAATTTAAACTTAAGTTTTTAAAATCGATTATCCTATGTTTTATTAATTAAGCTATAATATAATATCCCCGAAAAGACCTTAAAACCGGGCCGATAACTTAATTAAAAACTAAAAATTCCCGCTTAAATTTATTTGAAAACGTAACCTAAAGATAATTAGGGTATATTATTATAAAGGCTAAACGTACGTTCTTTATAAACGCCTAAATAACAATAGTTTACGCGGCGAAACCGCAGTTCTTTATATTAAAATAAAATTTACTCGTACCGGCGTAAGCTTAACGCTAATTAAAAAATTAAAAAACTATTAAAAATAGCCCTAAAAAGGTAATTAAATAAATATAAAACTTATAACCCCGTATTTTAAAAGACAAAAAAATGTATAAATAATAATCTTACGCTTAAAAATAAATAATTAATATTGGCAGCGGGGGTTTCATAAACTGTTAATATTAATATTAACCTAAAAAAACTAAAAATATTATTTAAACCTAATTTTTTTATTTTTATTATAACCGATTGGGTTATATTTTGCCCGGTAGGTTTAAAGTAAGGCGTTTTATATCTAAAGGAATCGGAATTAAGCCGACATTAAGTCGACTTGCTAGTCCTTCTTTATAATATATATAATGAAGCTATATTTTTAATAGCATTACTGTTTACGTTTACTTGGTGTTTTTAAGCTAAAATAAACCAGAAAATAAAACCGCTAAAACACTTTTAATTAAATATTATTAAATTAAATACTTAATTAATTAATTTAGTTATGAAAATAATATAAATAAAAAACGAATATATTAATAAATTTATATACATTATAACTTTCGGAATACGATATATAAACAGAAAACGCTAGGTTAAAGAATTTATATTTAATTTTTAAAGGCTTGCTATTTCGCGGCTAAAAAAAAATGTTAAAGCCTTGCCGTAATAAAGCTGATATAAAAGGTCTAAAGCGACTTAATAATATATTATACGGCAGCTAAAAATAGTTATAAGCTCGGCGGGTTTAATAATAATAGCAACGCTTTTTGAATTAAAGAATATCCCGGGCTACTTATAAAATAACGGCGTTATTATAACGTTAAACGGACATAATAAGCGGCTTTTTAAAAAAGTTAATTCGGCCGGTGCTAGCTTAGCTAATATAGCTAATAAATAGCTTAACTACTTTAATGCTTACTAATACCGTTATTATCACTTATATCGGATATTTTAGTAAATAAGAAAATAAGAACAAAACTAACGAAATAATTTAATAAACTTAATATAAAAAAACGCAAAAAGATAAAAAGCGTAAGAAATAGTTTAATAAAATATTAAATAATTCTTGGGAAAAAAAAGAAAGAAATGGTTAACTAATAGTTTCTAATAAGTAAACTATAGCGGCAAAATAAAAACCGGAATAACGATAAATTAGTTACGGACTAAAAAGAACAGCTTATATAAATACGGCTTAATTACTGTTACTATAAGATATAAATTTAGCAAATTACTAATAGCCGGGCGGCTATATAAAAGGGGGAAGATAATTATTAAATATAAAGCTTATATTGTAAGCCCTATTAACTTATAAGCCTTATTAAAAAGGTATCGGGAAAAGACCGGAAATCCTCCTTTACCCTTTATCTATATAAAAAAGCTTCGCCCCCTTTATATATAAAGAGGTTAAAAATTAATATACCTATATTTATACCTTATAAATTAATATATTACCCGTACCTAACTATTATTATCTCTTATAATTTAAATCGGCATAAATTAACTTTAAAATATTTAAGATAATCTAGTAATTTTAAATATTACTTTTTTATGCGTGGGCTATAATAAAAAAGACGATATGTTATATTTTAAGCTCGAGACAAACGTATATGTAATAAAATTTAGCTTAAAATAATCTAATTACCTTACCGTTAATTTTTAATTTGCCGGCAATTTAAAGGATCTATATATTAAAATCTAATAGGCTAAATAAGGTAAAAGGATCTAGGAGGGCTAATCGAGAGCGTAACTATTTAAATAATAAAATATTATAAGTAGTTTTTATAACGCCGAGTTTAAATTAAATAAAGGTTTTATCGGCTTAAAGCTACTAAATATAACTTTCGTAATCGGCTTTTAATGCGTTAATATAGGTGTTAAATTTAAAGGTAAATTTAATATATAAGGTTTAAAATACGGCATTTAATTTATTATTACCGAAAGACGTTATTATATACGTTATTATAATTAATTGCTAGAATCAGCGTATAAAAAAGGAAAAAATAACTTGTTATAACTAATTATTAAAAACGAGTTAAAAAATAGCCGCGTTATTACGATTAATCGCTAAAAATAGGGGGTAGAAAATCGGGTGCGCTATATTTAAATATAATTTCGGACCGAGAAAAGTATCTAAAAAATAAGGTCGGCAAAAATAATAAGCGTGATTTAATATTAAATAGCTAAATGTTGTTATATATATTTAATTTAACGAGGTTTAATAAAATATAAGTGGCAGGTAATTAATCTATTACGCCGGGGTTATATAACACAATACCCTTTAATAAATTATATATTTTTAAGACTAAGCTATTAGTGCGTATAATATGTTATAATAAGGTGTTAATAAAGGAAAAAAGTAACTAATAAGTGGCTAATCGATTACGCCGGCGTAAAAGGTTATTAATGGGTAACTAATTAACTATATTTAATCGAGGAAAAGGAGGATTAACGGGTGACTAATTAATTACGCTAAAGAAAAAAGCGCTAAATATATTTAATGGCGGAATTAGTTAAACTTAGCGCTAAGAAACCTTATAATTATGTGACAGCTTAAAAAAAAAGGCGCGTGTTAAGTAATAAATATATATTATTATAAAATTATAAGGTAAAAAATAAAAGGTTAGCTAGTTAGCTATATAATAGCTTTAATTTAAAAAAACCTTTTTACTTAATTACTTAAGCTATTTAACTAAGTATGTGATTTAATAGGTTACGTATAAAGGGTTTAATAAGGTGCTTTATAGCTATATAGCTTACAGGGCTTTATAACACCTCGTAAAGCTTATGCTATAATAACTTTACCCGATATGTTTTAATTAAGTTTAAAACCGCTTTTATATATAAAATAGTAAAGAAAAAGCACTTTAAAAAAGTTCAAAAAAAGCAAAATTATAAAAATTAAGCCCCGCGCGTTAAGAAATTAATAAATAACTAAATTAACTAATAAAAAAAGCTTTTTTATTATAAAAAATCGATATTAATGTTATAAAAAAAGTTATTATAGCTAAAAATGCCTTAATAAAAAAAGTTCGACTAAAATTATAATTAATGTTAAAAAAACGCTTTTTTATTTTTAATTATAGCTAAATATAACCGTACTTTAGTGCCGGAATTAAATTATATTAAGCTTTTAAATTAATTAAAAGAATTAACTTTTTAAAAAAATATTACCTTTTTTAAAGAAGTATTAACAATAAATTTTAATGTAAATAAAATACTATTCGATTTTTTAATTAAATACTTAGTGGGGAACCTTTTTTTTAAAGTATAATAACTTATAATAGACTATTTTTAATTATTAAAATCTCTTTATAAAATATAAAAACAAATAAATATATATTTATAAATGTTACGGCCGAATCGGGACTAATTAGGACTGGGATTAAGATTAGGATTAAGTGGGACACGCGGACGATATAATAACCTAAATAACTAAGCTACCCCACTTTACGTACATGGTAATTGCTCGCAAGCCTTATTAGGCTTGCTTTTTTCCTTTTTTTGCCTCCCTATGTTAATAATTTTATTAGTAATATAGCTAAATCTAAAGCCCTGTTTTCCATAAGCGTATACCCCGTAATAATAAATATAACATTTACTTATAAAGGTTTTAAATATTTAAAACCTTAGCTAATCACCGAATTTTAACCCGGCCGCATTAATAGTTATAATAAATAATTAATTTAAATAATAAATGCGCTTATTTTTATATATTACCGGATTTAATACCGCTATATATCTAATGTCTTTTTTATAATTATCGGTATAACTTTTAATATTATTATTAATAAAAAATAGTTCGAGATATATAATATATATATATATATATATATGTTAAGCGATAGCGTTTTTTATTTTTTATTAACTAGAGATTTATAGTTAATATTAATATCTTTATTAATAAAGTTAAATAATTAATTCCCGATTAATAAAAGGCTTTTTTAAAAAATATATAGCGATATAAATAATTAATAATTAATAAAACTTAGCGTTAAATAATAAGACGATATAGCTATATTAATTTAAATTTAAAATAAACTTTAAAACTTTTTCCGGCTTCGGCGTTTAAAGTATAAATAATATTTTACGGGAATTTAATTTAAAAACGTATAAAAAAGTTAAAAACGGAATTATAAAAAGCTAAAACTATTAGCCGACGCTTAGCCTTAATTATATTAACTTTTATTATTATTTTAAAACAGTTTATTTATATATTTAATTTAAATAATTTTATACCTTATATAATAGTTAATAAATTTAATTAAGGTATATTATTTATAGCTAAAATATTACTAGATAATAAAAAGCCACGAGAGCTACCGCGCGTATAACGGCGTAGCTATAGCCTAGCTACCCACTGTCCCAAACCTCCACAAAAGGATGTCTAATATCAAGGTCGCAACCTAATATCTAGTACTGGCTTATATAGACTACAGCGTATAGGCGCATTCGCTATATTTGCGCGCTATATTTAAAAAACGCCGCAAACGTTATAAAAACGCCTTAAATTAAGCCTTCCCGTTACGCGACTAATATAATTATTATAAATTAAAACGTAACTTTTAATTTAATTTTATAATTAACTAATTAATATAATGTTTATTAAAGTAATAACTTTTTATTATATAGCTAAAAAATTACTTAAGTGTAATTAATTTATATAAAATCGACCGATATATTAATAATTTAAAGCATAAGGCCTTTTTAAGCCGCAATAAAGTAAAATTCCGTTAAAAAGTTTTAAAAATAATACCTAAAGTTTATTATTAATACTTAAATATATGTAATAAAATAAACTTTAATAAATTACCCTTTTATCGACTTAGAATAAATTATAAAATTTAATTATAAAAACCCTTTAATAAATTAAAATGTAGTCCTTTATATAAAATATCATTAAAAAAACTAAAGATTTGCCGCTAATATATTATTAATAATTTATATAAAGGATTTATCGAATTAAGCGCTACTTTTCAAGCTACTTTTATTTTTTATGGCTAAACTAATTAAAAAGATACGTTTTTATATAAACCATCGTAAATTAAATATTATTATATATAAAGACCGCTATTTTTTGCCTTTTATTAATAAAACCTTATTATATATTTTTAAAACTAAAGTATTTACTAAGATTAATATACATTAAACGTTTTATTATATATAAATATATCCGGATATTAAAGAATTAATAACTTTTTATATTAAATATAAAATATATAAATATAAGGTTTTTTTTATAAGTTAAGTAACGGACTCTCGGCCTTTTAAAAATATATTAATAATACTTTAATAAAATATTTAAATAACCTTTATAACGTATATATTAATAATTTTTTAATTTTTAAAGAAAACAAGATTAATTATATTAAATATGTTAATAAAGTATTAGCCCGACTTTAGGTTATTAAACTATAAGCCGACCTAATGAAATATAAATTTTATATTTAAAATATTAAGTTTTTAAGCTTTATTATAAGTATTAACAAAATCGTAATAAACCTTAAAAAATTAAAGCTATCGAGTTTTAAAAAAATCCTAAAATATATAAAAAATGTATAGTCCTTTTAAGGATTTTATAATTTTTACCGGCAATTTATGCGAAAATATAATAAAAGTGTTAAGCCGCTTATAAATCTCACCTAAAAAAAAGAAACTTTTAACTAAACTCGCAAATATTAAAAAGCCTTCGATAATTTAAAATATCAGTTAATTTATATATTTATATTTCGTTATCTCTTATATAGTTTAAAATTTAAACTTAAAACTAACGCTTTTAAAAATATAATTATAGGCGTAATGTTTTAACGGCTCTCGGAAGATTTTAAATAATACCGTATTATATAAAAACCCGAGCTTAATTATAACATTTATAATAAAAAATATTAGCAGTGATTCGCGCGTTATAAAATTAAAAAGTTAAATTAATTAATTTATAAAACTTACGCCCGTTTTTTATAATAACCAACTATTATATTTTAAAATATTTCGGAACTAAAAAATTCCTAAACGTTCGGGAAACGAAATAAGCCGAACTATGAGTTTAATATTATTTTATCATTACTTACTGACTAAAATAAAAAAAATATATTAGCTAATATTTTATCTAGAAAATTCGAGAACTTAAAAATATAAAAAATAAAGCAAAAGGCTTACCGTATAATAACCTTGTTTTAATTTATCCCCTAATTTATTATACCTTTAATAGCGATTAATACAGTAATCTTTTATATTAATGTAATATTCGTAAACATTTATAAAAACATAAGTATTTTCGCTTTAAATTAAAATATAAAACTATTTTTTAATTTTAATATTAAACTAATAGACCTTTTTTAAAAAGCTAACATTATTTATCGTAATTTTAATACTTATAAAAAACGCATTCGCGCTATACCTTTTTACCTTAATTTTTTTTATAACTAATCGACTAATATTATATATAAGTTACTTAATAATTCCCGATTAAAACTAACTACGTATTAAATTATTAATGAAAGATTATTTTAAACTCTTTACCGGCTATTTAAAATGTATAAAAATAAAACAATTAATAGCCGAGCGATATTAGTAGCTAAAATAAGCCTTTAATATAAATTATTTCGTTAATAATTATAAATACCGACCGTTTAAAATCCCTGAAAATAAAAAACCGAGCCTTTTAAAACCTTTATTAATACCTTTATAAACTTGATAATATTTAGTAATAAATTTTAAATTAATGCCAGCTAATAAAAAAAGTCGCGATAATTTATTAATAATAATATATTAACTTAATAAATAGTCTTAATATATTTTATATACTAAATCCGTTATAGCTAAAAATATAATAATAATATATAGTTACGGGAGGTACGTACCTGTGTGGCGCATGGACCACCTGTTGCCACGTACTCCCGTATGTCAATTAGCAACGGCACGGCAGAATGGTTACCGCCCGGCGGGGCACCCGGCTTAAGTTTTCTAAGCAATTCCCATAGTCCGAAATAGCTTTCCTCCTTATCTATCTGTAAATATACAATTGGTACTTATACTAAAGCCCTGCCTCTAGCTATAGTAGTCCAGGCGTGAGTTATATTATTATAAACCTTTATAAACTTATAAATTACTTTAATTAATTAAAAGTAACCGAAAACTTTAATTTATTATAAATTTTACCGATAAATTATTTAAAATCTTAAGTATTAAATAAAAGCTATTGTCACGTGTTATAAGGGTTAAGGTGACTTAGCGACTTAATTCTTATGTATTTTATAAAATATTAAAATAAAGGAAAAGGAAAGGAATTTAAGCTAAAAAGTCGGCCGAGAAATTTACCATACATGTTAGGTGTGAGGCTTAAGCTGTGATTACGTAATATACATAAATCACACCTTATTTTACACCTAACCTTTATATTATAATAGCTATTATTTATAAACTATTTATAAATTATAAAATAAGCCGAAATTATAAACGCTTATATTAATTAATAATTACGACTTTTTATTAATTATTATTAAAATAATTAGTTTAATATTATTTTTATAGCTAATATAATATAAGCTAGCTTATTTTATAAGTTTATCGGATACTTTTTTTATAAAATAAAACGAAAATTTGCTATACCAGTCACGGTTCACACGGACCACCTGTGGTATAGGTATGTGGCCCGTGCAGGCATTAGTCACTTACCGGGGTTAGCCCGGCGGGGTCCTTTTGAACGAATTTCCTTAGCGCACACTTAGGAAATTCGTTCCTCTTTTCCTTATCTTGCGATTTTAATACAACAGCTAGTAATACTAGAGCCTTGCCTCCAGCAATTACCACGCACCGTGATAATACCTTTATTTTTATTAACTAAAAACCTCGTACTTAAAATTTAATAACCTTACCGCCGCGTAAGCGTCTTAATCGCAAAAATACGTAAATAATAACTTAAACTTTAAAAAATTATTTAAACTTAATATAAAAAATTATAACTCGATTATAAACTTATATAAATAAATAAGTTAATTACTGTTATAAATCCACCTGATCTTATAACTTAGTTGGCTTAATCCTGGCCTAGGGTAATAAAGCTTAAAATCGATGCACGGACTTCGCAGTTGCTTAAGTAAGGTGGGGTGGTAACCATATAAAATACCTGCGTACCTCCTATAGTTTTAAATCTCTAGCTTTATTACATTATATTAATTAAGCAAAAGGTGTGACCCATTACCACTATAGCCAGTTCCCGTGACAATTATTATTAAAAAACCCCGATTTCGGCTTTAATAATTATATATATATATATATCTCTTTAAAAAGCCGGGCACCCGTATAAATCGACCTAATAATAAGCTTAACTACCCGATAATAAAAAACTATTATAAAATAAAAAATAGTCGGGTATTTTTACTAATTAAAATTACTTAATACCTAAAAGAAATCCCGTATATTTTATATAAATTACCTACGTAAACACTTAAATAACTTATTATAAAGATAAGCTAATAAAACCTTTAAAAATAAAGTAATTAATCCTAATAAAATAAAAATAAAAAGTCGATTACGTTATATCGTTACGTATATATTATAAGAAATTAAAATATTAAATATAATAAAAAAATAAGATTTTAACTTTAAATAACACGACGTTAAAAGTTTTAAAAATAATATAGCCACGTTATAACGTTACTATAATAAAAATCCTAATAAAATTAAACCTTTAATATAATTGAATAATTAATATAAAGCTATTAAGTTTAAAAAAATAATCCCCTTTATAAAAATGATAATAAAGTAACATTATAGTTAGTAAAGAAATTACGTAAAGTTAGATATAAATAATAAAATATAAATAAAACACTTATTAATAAACGCCCTTTTAATAAATAACTAAATATATAAAACGCGCTAATTTTACCTACTAGTAATAAAAGCCTGGTAATATAATAATTAATATATAAAACCGAAAGTGTTTTTTTATTTAAAAGTTACTTAAAGTTCGATTTTCGGATAAATTAGTTCGTTATTTTTTAAATTATCGGGACGTAAATTTTTTTAGCGGGAAAGTAATATTATAATATAAAAATTAAACATAGGATTTAAGGTATAGTTTGTACGCATTACGTAATTATAGCTTAAGCTTTATATTTAACATATATAGTAAATTTTTTAGCCGACTTTTTAACTTAAATTCCTTCCTTTTTCCTCCATTTTAGTATTACATAAAATACATAGGAATTAAGTCGCGAAGTCACTTTAATCCTTATAACACGTGATAAAAATAAAGGGAAAGAATTTTTAAATTAAAGAGTCGGCAATAAAAATTACTATATATATTAAATATAAAGCTTAAGTTAATTACGTAATATATAAAGTTATAATTAAGTTATTAATTAATGACTTAAGTTAATTAAGCTTATAATTTAAACTAGGCTAATTAATTAAACATTTAATTAAAGCTAATGTAAATTAATGAAGTGATTAATTAAAACCAACTTATTTAAGTTAATTAATCACTTAAAAATAACTAATAACTTGTTAAAAATTTGGTTTTTTTAAAAAAATTAAAAGAATTAAATACCGCTTTAAATATTATAAATATTATAATTTTAAATTAGCTTATAATATTATAAATCCTTAATCTTATGATGTAATTAGCTTAGTTTTAACTGAAGGTAATTTAATAATAAAGCGTAAAATTAATAATATACGGGCGTTATAACTAATTAAATAAAGTAAGGTAGCCATTATATTAAATATACTTTTTATAAAAAATAGTAGTAGTTAAACACAGGTAATATATTAACTTATAAGGTATAAATATAAGTGTAGTAATTCTAAACCCCTTTATATATAAAAAGGGCGAAGCTTGGTTTTTCCGGGGATATTATATTATAACTTAATTAATAAAACGTAAAATAATCGATTTTAAAAATTTAAGTCTAAATTTTAATAGTATTAATAAAATTATTATTTCTTTATTTAATATTATTAATAATTATTTAGTTTGTTTACCTTTAAGTTTAATCTTTAAAGTATTATTTATAACGGCTGTTTTTTTATATCGTCGTTTTTCGGTTTTTGTTTTTATTTATTAGTTTTCCGGGCCATTATTATTTTAAGTTATCTAGCTTATTCACTTTTAAGTTCGAATTTTAAAATGTTATATATAATAGTTATTTTTTATTTTTTATATTAATATATAGTTTTATTTTATTTATTAGTAATTTATTTAATTATCCGAAAAATATATTCGGTTAAATTTTTAAAATTTTAAAAAAAAATTATAGCTATGATATTTTAACGTTTAAAATTATAATATTTAACGTTAATTATTAGCTTTTTTATAATTTATTACGCTATTATTAAATCTTTCGTTTTTATTTTTATTTTAAATCTTTTATAATATTACCTTAAACGTTAGCTATATTTTCGGCTAATATTTATTGGTTTTATTTAATAAGCCATTTATTTTATTTAATTTTATAATATACTTTTTTTTAAATATACCCGATAGTTAACTATATTTTTTATTATTTCTAGTTTTTATTTTTTAAGTTAAATATAAATAAAAGGTCGGATAATTTAGCTTTTTATAAGTTTAAAAATTATATAAAAAGTATATTATAAATTTAAATATATTTTATCAATAAAGCGAGCCGGTAAGCTTAAAAGTTGATTTTTATAATAACTTTAAAAAATCCGATAAATTTTAAGGCGAGTTTAGGATATTTTAGTTATAAGTTTTTAATTAAAAGCTTAACTATTTAATTAACGTAAAGTATTAAAAAATATAGTTATTATTATAATATTTCGCATATAATTTATATCAGATAAAGGGCTTATACTATAAGCCCTATTAATTTATAAGCCTTATCGGGGATATATCGGGGAAGGACCGGAGGTTTTTCCTTACCTTTTATTTATATAAAAAAGGTTCCCCCCCTTATATATAAAAAGGTTAAAAATTAATAGATTTATATTTATATCTTATAAATTAATATATTACTTATGCCTAATTATTACTATCTTTTATAATTTTGATTTTTTTTTCCCAAGTTACTTATAGTATATCGATTTTAGGTATATTTATTAAAAATAATACCCGAAAAGGCAAATAAGCTGCCGCGGAACTTTTATAAAAGCCGGATTTTATTACTATTAAAAAGGCCTATTATTTATATAAATAAAAAACCCCGATTCCCTAAAAAACCAAAACTAAAAAAGAAATAAATTTATTATTTAATTTTAAAAAAACATAAAATTTAGTTAAATTTAAAATACCGTAAAAGTTAATGAATAATAAACCCGCTATTATAAAAAACTTTATATTTTAAAATTTAAATAAACTATTTTATATGTTTCTTTGGCGTAATTTATTAAAACTTTGTATAAAAAATATAACGTGATTAATATCCGGGATACGTTATTAAAATTTTCGGACTCGTTATTATTTAATAGTAAGCTTAATATATTTAAAGGCTTAAGGCTTAACCTTTTTTTAGGAAAGTTTACCCCGCCGGATCTCGATTTTTTTAGTTCTAATAGCGATTCGGATATTAATTTTAATTATATCATTATATTTAATTATAATAAATTTATTTTTTTATTTAATTACGTTAAATAAAAATTTTAGCTTAATAAATACTGGGTTATTTTTTTAGCATATTTAAAAAGTTTCGGAAAAATACCGCTAAATTTATTTATATTTAAAATAAAATAAACTAATAGTATAAAAAAATATATTAAACCCGAATTTAATTTATAAATAAGCTAAAATAATAGCAGCTCCGATCGGATTAAGGTATTTTTAAATAATAAATTAAAATATTTATCCGTAATTCCGGATATTTAAAAGTTTATTTTATTATAGCGTTAAAAAATGCCGGCTAATAGCCGAAATAAAACTTTCGAAAGTTCGATATATATTTTTCCGGCTTGAAAACCTAATAATTTAAGCCAGTTTCGGAAAAAAACCGGGCCTTATTTTTTTACGGGAAATTACGGCCGAACTTTAAAAATAAAATTATTAATTATAATAAGGAGTTTAAAAAAAATAATATAATAGATATTATTATCCGATATTAGGAACTAATATTTATAGCTTAAAAAAAGTTACTAATTTTAGAAGCGGCTATAAATAAAGCTGTAATAATAATAAAAAAACCCGAACCCGGGCTAAAAGCTTTTCTATTAGATAAATAGATCTTAAAGTTTTAAAAAGCCCGAAAAAAAAACTAATTCCTTTAAGAAAAGATACTAGTATTAAGGTTATTATATTATTAATTTTATTATTAGAAATAATACTTAAATCTCGCTAAAACTTATCGGTAATAAATCTGAAACTAGGCCGAAAAATAAGTCGTAAAAAAAGTGTTATAATTATAATAAATTAAGATATTATACCCGCAACTATATTATAAATTAAAAAAACGGGCTTAAAGTTTAAAAACTACTGGAGCTTTTAAACCCGATAAAAAATTATTTATTTAAGTTTTATATATTTTTTAAACTTTTTATATAGTTTACCCGGGTATAAAAAAAAGCCTTTTTTATTATTTACGCTAACTGAAATATTTATTTTTCGGTAGACTTAATTAATTATACATTTATATTAAAATATAAACTAAAAAAGCCCTTTTTAAGGTTATTAACTTTAAAATTTTAAAGTAATAAATTATACCGATTTATAATATTTTTAAGTCGACTTTATAATAAAAAATAAACGAGATATTAACCGCTAGTTTCGACGCCTTTATATTATTATCGATCGGGATTCCCGAAAAAAAAGTGTCTATTTTTTAGGTTAATTAATTTTAAAAAGCTAACGGATTATTTTCGATTTCGCTATAAATTATTAGTATTTCGGTATTATAGGCTTTTTAATAAAATTATTAAGTTTTAAGTAATTTATTTAAAAGTGCCGAAATTATGCCGTTTATTATATAATTATTTAATTCCCGGAAGAAATCCTAAAATTATAGGATAAAAATAACCCTAATATTTTAATTATAACGCTTAAAACTATCGCAAATTTTCTATTTAATTTTTAAGGCTATTTCGACTTTTTTAATATTAATAAAGCCGATATTTTATTCCGCTAAAATTAAACTAATTACGTTATCGACTTATTCCCGGAAGTAAATATATTTTATTATTTTATTTATTTTTTCATTTATAATAAATTAAAAAAAACTTTAGGAATTTATTATTAAAATAAAAGCTAATAGTAAAATTCGAGATTTAAAAAGCTTTATTAGTACTTTTATATTATTTATGCTTAAAAAACGGTAGCTTTCGGCTTTATATAAATTATAAAAGCTTAAATAAAGTAACGGTTAAAAATTGCTATATTTTACTTTTAATTTCGGAATTATTAAATAAAA
Organism: Whalleya microplaca; assembly: GCA_022497155.1. NCBI lineage: Eukaryota > Fungi > Ascomycota > Sordariomycetes > Xylariales > Xylariaceae > Whalleya > Whalleya microplaca. The sequence continues at coordinate 365,719 of MU385731.1, read as the reverse complement.
TATTAAAGGCTAAAGTATTTTTAAAAATCGACTTTAAAATATTTATTATTATATCTATATTAAAGAAAAAAACGAATAAAAAACTGCCTTCCGGATTAAATACGGCTATTATAAATTTATAATAACATTTATAAGCTTTATTAATATCCCGGCTATTTTTTAAAATTATATTTATTAAGTTTTTTACGGAATTTTAAATATATTTTATATAATTTATTTCGATAATATCTTCATTTTCTCTTTTATTAAAAAAGCTTATATAAATTATTTCCGGAAAATTATCGAATAATTCCGAAATATAAAACTTTTTATTAAGCTATCGAAATATACGTTTTATTAATTTTTATTAAAATTCTTAAGGTATATTATATCCGATATAAATATATTTATAAATTAAAGCCGTATAAATATTATAGCTAATTAGCTTAAGCTATAATTTATTTATAAAGTCTAATAGTTTATCGGGTTTTATAATTTTTACTGTTATTTTATTATTAAATTTTCTTAAATTATAGCTTTATTAATATAATTATTAAAAAAGGACGTATTAAAATAAAAATTAAAATAAAGCTTTTTAAATAAGCTAATTAAAAAAGCTTTTTAAAAGCTAGTGGCTATATTTTAAATTGCCTTTTTTTTATTATATTTCGATTTAAAAAAATAAATAAAAATAAAAATTAACGTTTCGAAAAATGCTATATTTAGGATTTTATTATAATAAAATAATAAAGGGCGTTAGTATTTAATAGCTTTTCGGTTGCGGAAATTTACCGGACTAAAGCTAAATTACGGGACTCCCGATTAAAAAATATTAGCTATTATCGATACGTTTAAATATTAGCGATATTATTTTTAAAAAAGTAAGTTTTTTATAAACGTTTATATAAATTATATTAATTTAACTAATTTTATAACTAATTTAAAACTTAATATAAAATAAACTAAATAATATATACTATTAGCTTTATTTAATTTTGTTATTAAATATTAGCCGGGAAAACGAAACTTTGCCGATTTTATTTCGAGATGTCTTAATTATATAATAAAACAGTTTAATAATTTAATATTATTATTTATTTTAAAGCGGAAAATAATAATAAACTAAAATTTTATAATTAATAATAAAGTTTTAAGAATATTTATTTTTATAAAATACGTTTATATTTCGGTAAATATTTAATAAATATTAATTTAAATTGTTACCTAATATAAAGCCCGTTATATAACTAAAAATAAAACCTATTATTAAAATAAGTATTCCCCGGATTTAATTATTTTTATTTAAAATATATAGCAAAAAACCCTAAATGTCGAATAATTGAATTTTATATTACTACTAATCCTACCTAAAATATTTAATAAAGCCTGGGGCTTTATAACTTTATTTTTTTAATTAACGGATTTATATATTTTAGAAAAAATCTTTTTAATTATAGCTAATTAAATTATATTATAATAATAAACTAATTAGCTATTTTAGATAAGAATAAACCTATTAGCTACTAGCTTAAAAATTCTACTAAAAAAAACTTATAATAAAACATTCGGGATTATATATAATATTACGAGATTTGTTTTAAGTTTAAGGCGAAATACTACTGTTTTTATAGTAAACTAAATATTTTATTTATTTTAAAATATTTTATGTAAAAACTATTTATAAATTTTATTATTAGGTTATTTTTTTTTGCGAAAAACTGGACGTAAACGTTATTTTAATAATTATAAACTGTTTTATAAAAAATTTTTTATTTATAATATTTATTTATTTAAATGCCGTTTAATTAGTTTAATTATTTTACGAAAAAATTAAGTACTAATTTAGCGCCTTTATAAATATTATATTAAATTGGGAATTTATTTTTATAAGTAAGTTTTAGTTTAAATTTTACTATTATAATAAAATAAAACTACGATTTTTTAATAACGTTTTATTTTTAAACCGATAGGCAAATAAAGCGGATCAATTAAATATTAAAAGTATATTTGCGAAATTTTATTAAAACTTAATAAATAATATAGCTGAAGTTATTATTTTATACCGCGTTTGCTATAAATTTTATTACTAATCGGATAACCGGAAAGGCGTTTTTTAAAGTTTTATATAAATATTTTCCGGAATTTTATATTTTTGTATTAAAGCTTTTTGTTATAAAAAAAGTTCCCGGAATATATACCCGATTAAAATATTTGAAATAATTCCGAAAAAACTTAAAGAATTATTAGAAAAACATTAATAAATTATGAACGAAATATTATAATAATAAATATACCTTTTTAATTTTATACGTTAGTTAAAAAGTCCGGCTTTCGATTAAAAATTTATAATTAAAATATTTTAAGTTTGCTTTAAAATTTATAAGACTTTTTAAAGTTACTATAAAAATTGGTTTTTAGGTTTACCGGCTCGCTTTACCCGTAAAATATAGTTAAATTTATAACGTATTTTTTATATAACTTTTAAAATTATAAGAAGCTAAATTATCCGACCTTTTATTTATATTTAATTTAAAAAATAATAAGAAATAGGTAATTAAAAATATAATTAACTATCGGATATATTAAGGGAAAATATATTACGAAATAAAATAAAATAAATAGCTTATTAAATATAATTAATGGATAGTAGCTAAAAATATAGCTAACGTTTAAAATAATATTATAAAATATAAGGAAAAGTAAAAGAAAAATATAAGAAAAAAAATAAAAGATTTAATAATAATATAATAAATTATAAAATAGCTATAAAAAAGTACCAAAAAAAGCGAACCGAATATTTTTTTTTTTAATAATTAAATAAACTACCGATAATTAAAGTAATATTATATATTATTATAAAAAAACAAAAAAGTAGCTATGATATATAATATTTTAGGATTTAAATTTAAAAGTAAGTAAGCTATATAATTTGGGATAATGGGGGCCCGGAAAATTAATAAATAAAAGTAGAAACCGAGAGATAATAATATAAAAAAAGCGGCTATTATAAATAATATTTTAAAAATCGAATTTAAAAATAAATAAATTAAATAATTATTTATAATATTAAATAGGGAGATAATAATTTTATTAATATTATTAGAATTCGAATTTAAGTTTTAAGAATTAATTATTTTATATTTTATTAATTAAGTTATAATATAATATTTCCGAAAAAATCCCGGAGCCGGGCCGATAATTTAATTAAAAACTAAAAGTTCCTGTTTTAATTTAGCTAGAAATATAGCTTAAAGGCGGTTAAAATATACTGCTATAAAAATAAGATATACGTTTTTTATAAACGTTTAAATAGCAATAGTTTATATGGTAAAATTACAGTTTTTTATGCTAAAATAAAATTTATTTACGCCGGCGTAAGTTTAATGCTAGTTATAGGACTAAAAAGTTTAAAAAGGGTTGTTATAGGGTAGTAGTATATATTATAAAATAAATAGAGATTTAATATTTAAATTATAGCAGAGCTGTAATCCTAAATGCTTAGGATCTCTTATCTTTTTTATCTACTATCTTATCTTATTTAATCTAAGCTAATTCGCAGGGCCCTTCCGGGGCTTTATATTAAATACCGCGGGACAAAAAAAACTCTATTATCTTTAATAGCCTTATTTTAATCTAATAAATCTGATCTATAAATATTTATAAGTTTTTATAAGAACGACCTCTTTTTCGCTTAAAAGAATTCTTGTTTTTAGTATCCTTTTGTTCTAACGTAATAACTAGTTTTCCTCCAATTTGCCGTTACTAATACTTATTTATTAGTTCGGAAGAACCTTTTTTACGTAATTCCTTTTTAGGTTTCCAGCTATTATTGTTATATTTATAGCCCTTTTATTTAATCAAATAGTTATAACCGTTTTTGTAATAATTAAGTCTATAGTTAAAAATAACCTCCGTTTCAAATATAAATGTTACGTCTGGGTTTTTGTCTTAATTAAATACCACCGGTCCAGGCGGAAGGCTTATATAATAAAAAGGATCTTTATTATTAAAACCGGGAAATAGATATATAATTAAAATAACTGGGTAAATATCGACACTTTTCCCAAAATCTAACTCGTAAGTATTATACCTTATTCGCTTAATTACCTTATATAAGCCGGCGCGCTATTAAGCTAACTTTCTTTTAGGCTTACCCGAAAAATTATATCCGTCGTATAATTTAAAGTATACCTTATTTCCTTTCTTAAATTTTATTAGCTTATATTTCTAATTGTATAATTTCTTAGCTCGTAAAGCTATAAAATTTATAAATAACTCGGCGTTTTTATAAATATATTTACGCAAAAATCGGATATTTTTGTAACGTCTAAAATCGTTTAAAGTCGTAAATAAGTCGTTCGGTTTAAAGAGCTTAAATCTAAAAAGCATTTTATATATAGAAAATTTAATCGAATCGCTATATACGCTATTAAAGTTCTATTATAGTATAAACAATATATCTATCTAATTAAGCTTAGGATTTTTAAAATAATAGTACCGAAAAGCAATTTCTACTGTCTAATTTTTGTATTTAAATAACTTATTACCTTATAGGTAATATACTATAGTTATTAATAATTTTATCCCGATTGTCTTCTAAAATCTTATCTAGAATTTTAAAGTAAATTTCTTATTTCGATCGGAAATAATTTTAGATAATATTCCCTAATCGGATAAGAGTAATTATTTAGCCAGAACTGCACCCCAGTCTTCTACTATATATTTTTTATTTCCGGGAATAAAAAGTATACGTTTCGATATAGCGTATATAATTGTTATTAGTATATTGTAATATTCTTTATCGGGCTTTTTTAATTTCTAGAAAATATTTTCTGCTAACACTTTCGGGAGCCCTAAAATAAAATCTATAATAATAATACGCATGAGTAATAAATTAAAGAGTTTAATTAATTAGTAATCGCCGGAAAGTTTATTTTAATTAGTTTTATATATATCGTATATTAGGTAATATTTAATATATTTTTACCTAAATATAATTTACGCGTAATTACGTATCCGTTAAGTTCCTTAAGTATTTATTCTAATCTCTAGTAATATTTATTATTGTACGTTATTTTTAAAAACTCCTTAATTATACCGAAAAATATATATAATCGATATTTTTTATGTCTATCGATATTATATAGTAACTTATTAATAATAGTAAATAAATACCCGGGCTTAAAAAAAGTAATAACGTTCTCGCTATTTCTTATGCCGTCGATAATTTTCTTATATTTAGTATTTTTTTAATACGTGTCCGCGAAACGTTATTGCATTATATTATTTATAATAGCCTTATTTGTAATAAACTATACTTAATTTAAAACCGGTTTCTTGTCGGATCGCTTTAGTTTGTTATTTATACCAGCTATATTTCCGGCAACTAAAAGGCGACTAAAAGTATTTAAAACGTAGTTAATTTTACTAAAGATATAATATATTTAGAAGCTATATTGTAACAAATAAATAAACGCGTTTATAAATTAGCAATTAACGCGATCCGAAAACGAAATATTTAGGGATATCTAATTAAAAATACCTTTAGTCGCGAAATAATTAGTAAAAATAATTATAAAATGCTTATAAACCTCTAGTATTATACGCAAACGTTTTATAGCCTATATAATATAAGCTATTTTTAATTCGGAAAGCCCGTATTGCGTTTCTGCTTATAATAAGTTTCGACTTAAAAACATAATTAGCTCGATTTATAATTCCGGTATCGGTTAACCTACGATTTATTTATAGCTATTTTTGACGTAAAAAAATATAACGCCGAAGCCGCGTTCTATTAATATATCTACTTATATATATAATACTTTACCCGGGTTATAATAATATAATATAGCGTACTCGTAGATTACTTATTATATAATTTCGAACGAGGCTATTTCGGTTTTAGTTAGCTTATAATACGTAGATCTTGTATACGCTTAACGATAATTAGGGTTTTTCGGAAGTAACCTGCCGTTTTTCCAACCTTTAATAAATAAAGCTGTCTTTCTTTTTTATAATAGTTTAAATAGCCGTATATAATATAATATAAATAATTAAAAGAATTTTATCGCGCCTAAATATCTTTTTAAAGATTTAAGGTTCTTTAAGAACTGCTAATTATTTATAGCCGTTAAGCGTTTATCCGTTATAACCAGTCCTAAAATATCCACTCGAAAACCGAGCAATTCGATTAATAAATATTTTAAAAAAACTTTTTTAAAAAAAGTAAAATATATCGCTTTTAAAATAAACCGAAAATAATTTTTAAGTAAATTAGGTATTTTTTTCGAGTTTAAAATAATAATAATATCGTTAATAAATACCCTCGTATAATAACAGTAATCTCGCAAAAGTTTATTTATAAATCGTTAAATATAAGTAAAAGAATTCCGAAAATTTATTATAGCTATAATAAATTTTTCTAATTTACGTAAATTAATAATTGTAAATCTATCTCGGAACTTATAATAAACAGTAAATTAATAAAAAAAATTAGTAACGTCGACTGCTATAACCTAAGCCTTTTTTTGTAACGAAGTAATAATTTCGGCTTATAATAGCAAAAAGTAATTGTCGGATATCGCAGCCTTATTTAGCGGGCGGAAATCGGCAACTACCTTATCCTTACTTTTACCCTTTATAGTACGCTATACGATAAAAATAAAATATGTAAATAACGTAAGCTTATTTACCTATTTTATATATTTTTAGTTGTATAACCTTTTATATATTTTATTTAAGACTTTTATATCCTTTTTATTTAAGAAATAAAAGTAATTATTTAATTTATAGTTTTACCAGCTGTTTATTAAAAATATTTTTATTTATTTATCCTCCGGAATATTAATAATATCTTAGTTCTTCTAGATCTTAAAAAACTCGTTAATAATTTATAATATATTTTTTGCTATTTATTTATCGGCGTTATATATATAATAACCTAAATCCATTTTAATTTCTAATAAATTAATTAGTTTATAAATGCCTAAAATTAAATATAGTTCGGGGATTTTTAGCTTAAGTATTTCCCAGAATAGCTCGGCCGCTATTTTAGTTATATTAAAGATTGCGTTAGTTAAAAAAGTGTCGCTAACCGATATAGTCTAGTTACTAAAAGTTAGGCCTTATATTATTTCTGTAAAAAACGGCTAAATTAAATTATGCGACATTATATTAATAGCTATAATAATATTAAAAGCGTCGATATCGAATTTTGTAGTTATAATTAAAACGTTTAAAAAGCTAAAATTATCCGGTATAGCTAATCCGGTTTCGCTAGCTAATACTTTTATTTTAGCAACCGCTCCAAAAGTAGCGGCAATTAGTAAAAGCTTTAAATATCTTTTTTATATAACTTAAAAAAACCTACTATCTGTATACTCGCTAATAAAGCCCAGTCGCGTACTCTTACTTAATTTTAAAAATTTATTAGATATATTTTTTATAATTATAATTTATAGCGTCTTAGCTTATAATATTAAGCTAACTATTATTTAATAGCTTAATATAAAACTAAAACTACGATTATTAAATAAAACCTTTTATTCCGCCGGAGCTTCTACTATTTAGCCTAGCGCTAAAAAAAAATTACGTCGGAGCAAAACTTTCTGTATGTAAGGCCTAATATTATAAAATACCGTAAATAATATTTAGAAATCTATATCTAAAAAAATAATTATATCTAAATTATAATTTATAATCGTATTATATAAATAAAAGAAATTATTTCCTAATAATAACTTAGGCTTAATATTATTCTCTAAAACTTATTTTAATTTCTGGAATTTTATAAAAGTGTAATTATTATTAAATTTATATTTAGATATATAAAATATAAATATTATCTAATATTTTATTTAAATTTTTTTTTCCCGACTTTTTTTACCTTTTTTTTACGTTTTTTTACGGTATATTCGAAAATATTTAAAAATAATCGGGTAATTAGGGTATAACTTATACTAAAATCTTTGCATATATTTATATCGGGGGAGTCCGGTATAATATAAATACTAATTTTTAGATAAAAATATCGCGAATGTATTATTTTACCGGCCTTTTTGCGAAATAAAGCCGACCTAATTTTTATTAGCTTATTTCCGCGCAGGTTATCCTTTATATTTATATAAATATAGTCTATTAACTTAAACTTAATATAATAATTTAAAGCGTATTTGTATAAACGAAAGTACTAAAAAAAAAATTACGAAAAAAAAATATTATATAATAATTGTAATATATACGTCTACCTACCGGTTTAAATAAAAATATTTATAATATTTCGTTAGAATAGATTATATAATATTTTATATATTTTTTTTATTAGCTATTTAAGTCAAACTTTCGGAAATAATAATCGTATTATATTATTATATTAAAAACTATAAACCTATTATTTATTTCGATATCCGAAAAATCCGAATTAATTCCTTTAGATAAGTTATTTATAAAATTTATAATATTTAATAAAAAGAAATCCGATAAATCGGAATTATTTTTATTATTTATATAATTAGCCTTATCTTTATTACAAGATTTCTTTTTGTCGCGTTTACGGAAGTTGCGATTGCGTTTCCGTTCGTTTTTATTTTTACGATTTAATTTGCGGTCCGAACGATCCGTACGGTTCCTATAATTTTTACGATCTTTATAACGACTTTTACGGTTGCGAGATCTATTATAACGGCAGAATTTATTACTAAATTTGCCGGAACGTTTTATATTTTTATTATCTTTAGTTAACCGTAAATCCTTTTCGGAATATTAGTTAATATATAATACTCGCCGCTTAATAGTAATCTTAAAATACTTTTTATTTATAGCTGTAAGTAAAATTAGCTTTATTTTTATAATATATATTATATATTATTTAAATATTTTATAAATTTATAACGCCCGAAAATATTTTTTAATTTTAAGGTTTATATCTATTTAAACTTAAACTATTATTTTATATTAATTAAAGTTATATTTATTTAAAATTTTTATAGCTCTTATATATCGTAACTTTCTTTAAACGTATTAATTAAATACTATTTTATTACTCGCTATATATTTTAACTTCATTTTAGTTTTAATAAATTTAGTAATAGCTTGTATTAATTATATAATAAAACGTATTATTAATTAGTCGAAAATGTTTATTAAGTTACGGACTTATATATTAATACGCTTTTCTGCTAATATTTTAACGTTTTATTATATAATAGCTTAACCTTTTAATAGGGTTTTAAATATCGATAAAATCTGGGCCGCGTTATTTTATTAAATGTCCTAACTTTTAATAAACGAGTAAATACGTTTAATAAAATAATATATATCCGTAAAAATTAAAAAGTTTCTACTAATAACTATTTTAAAATCGTATTTATCGTAATAGTCGGGGTTAAATATTTTAATTTTTTTACGCTTTAGTTTATTAAATCGACCGGAACTACCCGCTGTATTAACTATATAAAAGATATATTTTCGGCCGCCGCTACTTTTAAGCGGGAAATTTGGGATTACTCCGCTTTATAAAAAAAAATTATATAATCCTATTGGAAATTAACGCCCCGGCTAATTATATTACTGTATAAATAGGTCGTTAGTAAATTATTACTATATTACTTTTAGGCGAGCCGGTAATTAAGTACCGAACCGTTATAATAAAGACTATAAATTTAAATTAAAGCCCGTATTAGGCGGAACCTTTAAAAATTATTAAATTAAGGCTGCGGTAAGCTATAAAAAATGTTACACGTTTGTAATAAAAACTTTAGCTTTAGGCGCTATCGGCAAAAATTAGTTCCGACTAAAAAATATTTATAAAGCCGTTTGCTATATTAGTTTCTAAAAGAAAGTTTAGGGCAAAAAGCGAAATATACGCTTAAAGTTTTCCGTTATAATATTACGTATATTTTTTAAAACAACTCCTATATTATATGTATTTTTATTCGTAATTATAAAAAACTTATTTATATTTTCGATTAATTATTTCAACCGATTTATACGCGTATTTAAATATTATATCGATAGCTTATTATTTATAAAATATTCTAGCCTTTTAAAATTTTAAAGCTTAATATTTATAATATAAAACTCGGCCCGATTATTATAGCCTTAGTCGCTTTATACGCCCGTAAATAATATCTTCCGGTAATTTAAATTAAATAAAAATAAATTATGTAATCGAAAAATAAAAAATTACGTCGCTTATATATAGCTAAAAACCGAAAGCCTTATATAAACGGCGTTTAAGGTTTCCGTATTAACGATATTAATAGTTTTAAAACGAATGTTAGGCTTTTTGTTATATTCGGAATTTTATAATAATTATACAGATTTTGCCGGTTTTTTACTTTTATTACATAGCTCCCGAAATAAACTTACCTACTTTATTTCGGATATAAAAACCTCGCTTTTAGGAAAACTACCGGATATACCAGATATATTAACGGAGCGGGAAAAGATAATATAAGGCGAGAATACGTAACGTATATAGGGCTACCGGCTCGAGGATATAACTCGAGGTAAAATACCTAATATAAAAGAAATAAATAAGGCGATAGTAGAAATAATAAGGTAGGGCTATCGATTATTCGGGGTAATATAAAGGATAATAAGGCGATAGTAGAGATAATAAGGTAGGGCTATCGATTATTTGGGGTAATGTAAGGGATTGTGTATTAATATAATCGCGCTTAATATATATATATATAGGCAGGGAAAAAAAAAGGCAGAATTTTACGTGCGGGGAATTTTTTTTTTATATTATATAAAGGCGGTAGAAAAAGCAATAAGCTTTTTTGCCAAATATATTTTATACTTATAACTTAACAGTATATTAAAGCGGGAAAAAAACGGGGTAATATGCCGTGAAAAAAGCGAATTTAAAATAAAAGATAAGTGATAATAACTAACCAGGTTATTAGGGCTCTAAAACGTATACAAATATATATATTAGGTTAGGCAAGTCTCGGCTGCCGGGAAACTTTTATATCGGCCTATTATCGGAAACGAAAAATAGGACGGATCTGGTGGTGTGGGAGGCTTACGTTAATTCTTTAATAAGAACGAAATCGGAACTAACGTTTGCTTATATTTAAATAATCGAAAATAATAACTTACCTATAATAATATAAAACAATTTATTACTGTTAGTTCTTTAATAAGGACGGAGCCGGGACTAATATAGGGATTAGTTGCTATAACTTTGCTGTAGTAACTATTATAACGGGTACGTTAATAATATTCGATTAGGCCTACTAACAGGGACGGAATATAGGCATAAAAGCGTTAGCGTAATAAATTAAAGCTCCTTAATATTACGTCGGCGATAATTAGTACCTATAAGCCTCCTAACGGAAACAGGTATATAACCGGCGCTCGATCGCTATTATCGGGGACGAAAAGTAGGAATCGATTTTAGCGGCGTAATAGTTAAAGCTATAAATCGGCTTCAATTAACTAATAAAAGTCTCAAAAAAATCCGTAAATTAAATTTAGCGACTATAATAAAACAGTATAAGTGCTACTATTTAAAAAAGGTTATTATAAAGTAGTAGTATATATTATAAAATAAATAAAGATCTAGCATTTAAATTATAGCAGAGCTATAATCCTAAATGCTTAAGATCTTTTATTTTTTTTATCTATTATTTTATTTTATTTAATTTAAGCTAGTTCGCAAGGCCCCTCCGGGGCTCTGTATTAAAGTTATTAAAAATAGCCCCGAAAAAGAACTAATTAAATAAATATAAAACTTATAGCCCCGTATTTTAAGGGATAAAAGGCTATATAAATAACTATTTTACGCTTAAAAATAAATAATTAATATTAGCGGCGGGAGTTTTATAAAACGTTAATAATAATATTTAAAAAAATTAAAAATATTATTTAAAGTTAACTTTTTTATTTTTATTATAATTAATAAAGTTATATTTTATATAATAGTTTTATAATAAGGCATTTTATATTTTAAAAAATCGCAGTTAAGTTAAAATTAGGTTTATTTATTGGTTTTTATTTATAATATATATAATAAAGCTATATTTTTAACGGTATTATTGTTTACGTTTATTTAGTATTTTTTGTCACGTGTTATAAGGGTTAAGGTGGCTTGGCGACCTAATTCCTATGTATTTTATGTAATCTTAAGATGGAGGAAAAAAAGGAATTTAAGCTAAAAGGTCGGCCGAGAAATTTACTATACATGTCAGGTGTAAGGCTTAAGCTATGATTACGTAATGCGCATAGACCATACCTTAAATCTTATACCTTGTGTCTTAATCCCTGTGCCATAACATCACTCCCCCGTTAGAAAAATTTGCGTCCCGAGAATTAAAATTAAAAAATAACGAATTGGTTTATCCGGGGATCGAACCTTAAGTAACTCCTAGGCAAAGGAAGGATGCCCTCGGTTTTATATACTAACTATTACGTTACCGGGCTTTTATTATTAGTAGGTAAGATTAGCGTATTTCGTATATTTAGTTATTTGTTAAAAAGGTGTTTGTTAATAAGTGTTTTATTTACGCCTAACTTTATGTAATCCTTTTATTAATTGCGGTGCTACTTTATTATTATTTTTATAAGGGGGATTATCCTCTTTATACTCGGCAGCCTTACGCTAATTAATTAAGTATATTAAAGGTCCGGCTTTATTAAAATTTTTATCGTAATATTGTTATAATATAATTACACTATTTTTAAAGCTTTTAGTATTATATTATTTAAGGTTAAAATCTTATTTTTTCTACTGTATTTAATATTATAATTTCTTACGATATATATATAACGATAAAACGTAATCGATTTTTTATTTTTTCTTACTATTAAGACTTATTACCTTACCTTTAGGGTTTTTATTAACTTATCCGGGTAATAGGTTATTAAAGTATTTGCGTAAGCGATTTATATAAAATATACGGGATCCCTTTTAGGTATTAGGCAACTCTAATTAATAGGAATAGCCGACTATTTTTTCTATCTTATAATAATTCCTCGTTATCGGGTAATTTAGCTTATTACTAGGTCGATTTATATTAGTACCCGGCTTTCTAAAGATATATACGCGATTGCTAGAACCGAAATCGGGTTTTCTCCGATAGCGATTAATTTATTTATTTATACGAGTTTACAATCGAGTTATAATTTCCCGTATTAAATTTAAATAGTTTTTTAAAGTCTGGGCTATTATTTATGCGTTTTTGCGATTAAGGCGCTTACGCGGAAATAGGGTAATTAAATCTTTAATACAAGCCTCCCAATTAAAAGGTAGAGGTATAGGAAATTCTCGTTTTACTTTATAAAATAAGTAACCGATAGATTTATAAGGTAAACTAGCTTATATTACGTTAGCTATAGAAATAATATTTGACTAATTATTTTAGTAGTAATTAATAAAAAGTCGTAATCGTTAATCGATATAAGCGTTTATAATTTCGGCTTATTTTACGGTTTATAAATAACCCGTAAATAATAGTTTTTATTTAATGCTTAAAATTTTAAATAATTTATTGGTAAAATTTGCGATAAATTAAGGTTTACGGTTACTTCCGATTTACTAAAGTAATCTATAGACTCGTAAAAGTTTATAATAATATATTATTATTATATTTTTAACTATAATAAACTTATTATATAAAATATATTAAGATTATTTATTAAGTCGATATATTATTATTAATAAGTTATTACGATTTTTTTTATTAGTTAGTATTAATTTAAAATTTATTATTAAATATTGTTAAGTTTATAAGGGTACCGGCAGAGGGTTTAGAAATCCCGGTTTTTTATTTTTAAGGATTTTAGACGGTCGGCATTTATAGTTATTAACGAAACGGTTTATATCGGAAGTTTAGCTTAGCTATTAATATCGTTTGGTTATAAGCTGCTTTATCTTTACATAGTTTAAATAGCTAGTAAGGAGTTTAAAATAAGCTTTAGTTAATAGTTAGGTACGTAATTAATTTTAGTCGGGGATTATTAAGCGGCCCGTATATAATACTAGCCGTCTAGCTATAAAGTAATTAAAATGCGGGGGTATAGCGCAAGCACGCTTTCGGTAAGTATTAAAGTCCCGATATATAACGTTAGCTTTTAAAAAGAGATCTACTAACTTAACGCCGGAATTAAGGGGTAGCTTTATATTTTAATCTAGTATAAATATATTTACTTCTTTATTTTATATTTTTATTATAGCCATATCGATATAAGAGATTACGGTATCGATAGTAAAGGTTATAAAAAGTTAGAGAACGGGTTAAAATAAGGTTATTATGCGGTAAGCTTTTTATTTGGCTTTTTATATCTTTAAATTCTCGAATTTTCTAAATAGGATATACGGGCTATATATTATAAATAGTTTATATAAACTATAACTAGTTATAACTATAATAATAATTTCGGTCGTTATTATAATCGTAATTATAATTACGATTATTATATATTAAACAATTATTTTATTATATTAATTAAAATCTTTATATAAAAGCCGGTATATATTAAAATATTTTAAAAACTTTTTTATATCGCAATTAAATCGCTAATTATAATTATAAATTTTCTTATTTAATCGGTTAAATATAACTTATAATATAATATAAAATATATTCTAAATATATCGGTTATTTTAAAATAAGCTAACCTTAACGTTAAATCGGCATTATTTTATATATCGGTATATTTTATTACCGATTTTTAAAAATTAAAGCTTAATTTTTTTCATAACTTATATATATACGTTTAAATTATCTATATAATTTAAGGCTTTTAAAAATTACTTAATATTTAAATTTCTATTATTTTAAATTTAAGTTATAACTTTTTAATTAAATTTATTTTCCGTTAATATTTTTATTACTTTAAAATATTATAACTTTTTATATAAATTAATTTAAATCGTTACTATTTTTTTATTTACTTAAAATTCAACTTTTTTTAATAAACTTTTATATAGCCGTAATAAATTATATATTTTAAAAAAGTTATTAAGTCTATTAAAAAATAGCAATAAATTTTACGTTATAAAATTTACGTTTAATAAATATAATAAACTTATTAATTTATTAAAGTAATATTACCTTCTTTAATAAAGTTTAAAATAAATTAAAAATTAAAATTAACTATTTTATTATTTACATAATTTTTTTTAAATAATCATTTATTTAATAAAATAAATAATCTTAATTAAAATTATTTTAAAAAAAATTAATAAAACTTTTCCGCTAATATTATTATTATCACTTTTGCCGGCATTATTATTAATACCGCTATTATTAGCCATATTAAATCGGAAAATATTACATTTATTAATATAAACTTTTTCATTAAATATTATTACCAGCTTTATTTTAAGTTATATATTTTTTTTATTTCTCTAATATTAAATAAATCCTTTAATAATTACTTTAAAATATTTAAAGTTTAATTTAAATCTTATAAATTATTTTTTTATTTTTTATTTTTTAACTATATTTCATCGTTAAAAATATTAATTACGTTTAAAAATTATCGGCATTTTTTTAAATTCGTTAATAAAGTTATTAATTTTTATATTAAAATAATTAATACTTAATTGAGTAGCCTTTTATTTATCGGGCTAAATAAAAACTTAAATTATTACTATAAATAAAGTATAAATAAAAAATTATATTTATTAAATATTAAATATAAAAAATTAAGTTTTAAATTAACGTTTAAAATTGAAATATTATTTTTTTTATTTAATATTTTCATTATTATTTATAAAATCGTTAACAGTTAAATTATCGGTTATAAATAATTAAACTATTAATTATACCACTTATAATTAAATACCACGTATAACTTTAATATAAAAAAGTTAAAAAAATAAATATAAAATAAAATAATAAAAGTTTATATAAAAAATCTACTTATATTAAATATAAACTTACCGGAATTTTAATAACTTTTAATAATAATAATAAATATAATAAAAAATAAAATAATTTATTATTAAATTTTATTTACCGGAACTTTAATAAAATTTCATAACTTATTATATTTTAATATATATTAAAATTTCGGCGTTTATAAAAAACCTTTAATATTTATAAATTTTTATATAATAAAAAAACTAAAGTTTATAAGTATTAATATAATTTAATACTTAAATTATTATTATATATAAATAATAAATTGTAAAATTTAAGTTACTTATTTATAAAAACCCAATATTTACTTATAAATATCCGATAATAATAATACTTAATTAGTTTAAATTAATTTTTATCGCTTTAACTTAAATAATTATCGTAAATAAAGTTATAAATAAATTAAATTATAATATATTAACTAAATAATAATAATCTTATAAAAATATAATAATTAAAATAAAAACTTTTTAATAATAGTGTATTAAAGATATTAATAATACATTAAAAAATGCGGGTTAAAAAAGTTTTTCTTAATAATATATTAAAAAAATACAAGTTAGAAATTCTTTTCCTAAATAATATTTTTTCAAATATTAATATAATTTAATTCATAATAAAAATATAAGTATAATTAATTTAATATATATTTTAAAAAAGGAAAAAAACTCTTTTTAAAATAATAATTATTATATTATATATAACTAATTTAACTATTTAATTTAATTTTATTATATATTATTTATATGTTTTTTTAAAATAACGCATTAATAAATATCGATATTTTTATTATTAAAATCGAGTTTATATATAAGATATTTTATATTTTTAAAAAAAATTATAATTTATATTACTTTTAAAAATATTTTCAAAAAATTTATTAAATAAATAATATTTATTATATAAATTTAAATATATTTTATTACTTTTATTAACTTTTATTATTTTATATTTTATATTATATAAATATTTAGCTCGAGTTATAGCAAAATTTATTAATAGTTTAATATTTTTATAAGTGTTTTTTTAAAAACGGAGTGTTTTATTTTTTTTATATTTACAATAATTAAAACTTTATTTAATTTAAATAATTTAAATATAAATAGCTATTTTTATACGGAAGATTTAATTATATTAAAATATATATTATATTAGTTTTATTATAATATAAATATAAGATTTGTTTAATTAAATTCGGAATTTATAAAAACGTAATATTAAATAGCTATTTCGAGTCTTTAAATTATATATTTAAAAAACTTATTGCTTTATAAATAATTAATAATAATTATTAATTATTAATAATTTAACTTTAGAGGTTTTTTATAGCTTTTTAAAAAATACAAAAGTAAATTTACGATTATAATAAAAAATAATACTATTAAATATTCCTTAATCCGAAAGTAATAACTTTATAACTAAAGCAGTTTTTTATTTTTAACGGTATATTTTTTATTACTTAAAATTAAAAACTTTTATTTAAATATTATATAAAAGTAATTATTATTTTAATAATAATTTAATTTAATAGTAATATAAGTTACTTTTAAATACCTATTAAAACACTTATAACTCTTTACCGCTTGCCTAATAAAACAATTAAAAACTAATTACTCATAACTGTTAATAGCCTTTAATCGCCCCTTTTTATTAAATAAACCTTTTATAATAAAATACCTAAATAGTTAATTATTTAAAGGTCATTTATAAAATCTATTACTCCCGTAATTATTACCTCCTTTTTAATAGCTTTTTAATACTTTTTTAGCTAATATAACTAATAACTATTATATTTTATTATAAGCCAATCTTATGCCTTTACAGCCTCGTTATAAACCTTTAACTTTTTATAGTAGTTATAATATATATTTATTTAAATATATATTTAAAGGCCTTAAAGTTATAATAAAGGTATATTAAAAATATATATAAATTAAATAATATAACAGGTTATAATTATATTACGGAAAAGTAAGGTAATATATTTTATATTATTATTAAAACTATTTATTATTTAAATAATAATTAATTAAATCAATAACTATTATTAAAAATTTATAATACTTTTTTATTTATGCTTTTTAATTATTATAATAGAATTTTAAACGTAAATTTAAATAATTTTATAATAAAAATTATAGCGATTATATATATTAATAAAAAAATTTTTATTAAATTAATTAATAATTCTTTATTACTTTATTATAATTAATTCGGTAAAAAAATATACGTAAAATAATATTAAATATATACCTTAATTTAATAAAATTTATACGCGATTATATAATTCTTTAGCTCGGTTAATATACACTCCGTACTTTAATAATATTTATAATTATAAATTATTATTAAAAATTTTCCGATTAAGCTATATAAAATATATAGTTAATATTTATTTTATTAATTTACGTTATAAATTAACTTATTAATAATCGTAATTAAATAGCCGGGCTTAAAAATTAAATAAACGTTTTTATTATTTTTTAAAACTTTTTAAAAATCTTACGGAATTTAAAATTTTTAACGTATATATTTATTATAATATAAGCTTTATAAATTATAATATACCTTAAGCCCCGTATATATAATTTATTAAATTATATACTTAATTAAATAGCTTAAGTAATTAAGTAAAAAAGTTTTTTAAATTAAAATTATTATATAATATTATAGGGCTAATATACTGTAATATATATATATCGCTTATTTTTTCTTTATACTTTTAAAGAAAACATATATAACTTAAATAGCCTTCTCGCCGATAATAAATACATTTTTTTTAATTAATCGCTATTATAAATAACTTTTTTATTACTTTAATTACTTTTAATAAATTAAGCATAAAATAGTATCTCTTATATTACTTTTATTCCGATACTTTATCTTAAAATATTTAGCCCTTCCAAATAAACTTTAACTTTTTTACTTCTTTAATTAATCGAGAAAAATAATCCAAATAAAGGCAGTAATAAAATAGGGCTAAAAGAGAAAAACTTTAATAAAACCTTTAAAAAACCACTAAATTAACCGAACTTATAAAAAAAAGCACTAATTTAAAAAAAACTAACAGTAAACGATTATTTAAAATAAAAAACTAATATTAAAAATAAATTAATTAATAAAAAACTTATAAAAAACCTATAATATATATTAACAAATTAGTAACGTAAAAATATAAAAACATAAAGTATAAAAGGTACAGGAATATAGTAATATAAAAATATAAAAAAGTATAAGTTTTAATATAGCAAATTAAATATAAAAAAATTAATAGCATAAAAAATTAAAAAAATTTAAAAAATATAAAGTATATAGTAAATAGTATATAAAAATATGCTATAATTTAAATTTATAAAATAAATTAAAATAAAATTTAAACAATAAAAATAATATCCGAGCTTTTAATTAGCCTATAGGTAATTTTATTACGCGATTAATTAATTAATATAATAGAATAATTAAGTTAGCGATTTATTATTAAGATTTTTTTTAAAAGTCTCCTAACTTTTAAAGCTATTATTAACGTCTTAAAAGATAGTTATAATTTTATATCTAAAGTATTATAAAACTATAACCTAATATAATTAAAAAAAATAAAATATATTCCCTTAAAATTAAATATAACTAAAAAATTAAAATAGCTAAATAATTATATATTTTAAATCATATAAAATATAGCCAAAAAACCCTTTCGATTAACCGATAATTAAAAAATTATTAACTTTATTATTAATTAAAGATATTATTAAAATAAAGAAAATTCGGCATTATATAATTAGAATATTTAATTAAAAATAACTGGCTAAAAAGCTTTATTTTTAATATAACGAAAGATATATAATTTAATAAAAAGCTTACGGATTAAAATATAGCTTTTAATTAAAAGCGAATTATTATAACCGGAGAAGCTAAGTTTATAATAATAGCTACGTTATTAAATTTTTAAAATTATTTATAACATTTATTTAATAAAAATAATATTATAAATTAAATTAAAAATATAACGTATATATTTAATAAATATAGTTTAATAAATAATATTAAAATTAAGGAAATATTATATTAAATAAATAACCAAATAAATAAATAATAAATTAAAGCTTTATGAAAAATATAACTATTAAAAAAAATAAAGGTAATTTTAAAACGATATTTTAAAATTAGTAACCTAAAATAAATAAAAACTTTTATAAAATAGTTAAAAAACCTAGAAAAAAATAATAAACTATTCGGACCTATAGAAATTTATTATTATATTTTAAATTATTCGGTTCGGGTAAAAAACGTTCGGAAATAAAGAAAAGTTAAGAAATAAAATATTATTTTCGTTAGCGGTTTATAGCAAAAAATCGATTAAAAAATTATTAAATAAATCATATAATTTTACTCGAAATTATATAATAAACTTTTCGAATTAAAATATAAAAAAGCCTAAAATATTATATATATATAAGCGGATATTATAATTAGCTTAATAAATTATAATATTTATAAGATTTAATAGATTTTACTTAATCGATTATATAAAAATAACTCGGTTAATCGCTAATATTCGGTTCGGTTCCGTTTATTATTAATAAACTTAAAATAGCCTAAAGTTATTTAAAAAAAAGACTTTATTTTTTTAGCTAAACGAAATAAAAAACCTAATTAAGTTTATAAAATAAATATTTATTATATAATTTAAAGCTAATAAAAATTTTACTATATTTATAAAGAAATTTCGATTAATATTACTAAAATTAAAGTATTATATTCTATAAAAAGAAACCTTTACTTAATAAAATATTTAAAAACGTAAAGCAGTAAATATATCTCTTAATATTTATCGCGCCGGGCTTTTAAATAAAAAAGAAAAATATAAAAAATATAATAGCCGATAAAATTAAAACAACCGATATATATTATAACCGACATTATTTTAAAAGTATAATCGAATTTTTTTTTTTGCGGAAAATTATAACATTTTTTTAATATTTATTTTTAATAGCGTTATTAAACCGCAATAATATAATATAATATAATAATTAATTTAAAAAATATTTTATCGGAAGTTTTTAAGTTAGTTCCGAAATTAAAAACATCTTATTTTTTAAATATATAATTACCGAAAGTAAAATAAATAAAAAAGGTATTATTTAAGCCTGCCTATAATTTTTATACGAAATAAAAATATGCGATACTTAAATTCGGAAATTAACTTATTATAATTATTATAAATATAATAAAATCGAAAAAAATATAAAATTTAAATAAAACTATAATTTTATTCGATTAATAGCTAATTTATAAAATTACAAACCGGAAATAATATTAATTATCAATATAAAAATTAATAGTATTAAAATAAAAAGCCTAAAAAATAACGCTTTTTATAAATTTATAAACTTATAAAATTATTTTTAAAAAGATTTAATTATAAATAAAAACGGGAATCTTATATTTAAAATAATAATTAAGCTATTTTAATATAAAATAAAAATAAAATTAATATTTTAATATTAAAAAGGCATAAAAATATAAATAATAATATATCTATAAAAAAACGATCGATAAAATATTATTAAAACTAAACCCTTTATTTTTAATAGTTTTAAAAACGCCAAAATAAACTTAAGCTAATAAACTAAAAAATATTATACCTAATTAATTAGTTTTAGTTTTAATTTCGAAATACTAATAAAAAAAATCTTTAAAAATATAGCGAAAAAATTTAAAATCTTATAAAATAATTTAATTAAATATTATATAAAATTTAATAAAATATTACTTTAATATTTAATAAAATATTACTTTAATATTTATTTAATAAAGCGGGTAAAATAAATCGAAAACCTTATAAAATAATTTATATTTCTTTAGCCGAAATAATTAAATAATAGTAATAAAAACAATAATTTTAGTTTAATTTTATATTAAATATATTATAGCTAGTTTTTACGCCTAATAAATTTTAGGATAAATTTACGAACGTATCGATTAATAATATATTTATAATATCCGGTAATGCTACTTAAATTATTATAACATTTCTGCCGGTATTTATCCGGAATATCGGAATATATATTTAATTATTACCTTAATTAATTATAAAAATTAGTTTTAAACGCTATAAAAAATTAATTATTATAATTATTAATATACGTGCCTAATTAAATATTATTATATAATTATATATTTTTAAATATTAAATACTTATATAAAAAACTAAAATTACGTAATCTAGCTTTAATATATTAATAAATAATAAAATTAAAAGCTTTAATTTAATCGAAAAATTTATATAATTAATAAATTATAATTTGCCGCTACCGATTTATATAATTAAAAATTTTAAAGCTATATTTCCGTTACTTTTTAGCCTTAATTTTATTTTTTAATTATATATAATAATTTATTTTAAAAAAGGCTTATTAATAGTTTCGATATTTTTCGGGAGTATTAAGATTATAATACCTCTTATATATAATAAGCTAATTAAGCAAACTTTAGCTAATATTATTAATTTTTAAAAAACTAATAACTGCCGATATTAAAGGCTAGGTTAACAATAAATAAAGGCTTTAAAATATTACAGCAATAATAAACCTAACAAAACTTAAAAATATAGTTTAAAATAATTTAAGTTTAAAATAAATTAATAACCGGATAAAAATTATTATTAATAAGATATTTTAAAATAGCGATTAAATACGAGCTTTGCTATTTAATAATTATTTATTAGGTTTATTACGGGAAATTATTAAAAAAAGTTTTAAATAAATAATATAGTATAGAATATTATATTATAAAAAGGTATTATAAAAAACAAAATTAAGTTATATATAATATATAAAATAAAGGCGCGAAAACTTTATGTAATTAATAATATTAAATTAAATAGTATAGTTTTTTTAGGGTTAATTAATTAAAAGTAAGCGATATTATAAAATATAAAGCCGAATTTCGAACATTTAAATATATTTAAAATAAATAAAAAATATAAAAGTATTATTTCGCGTTTCGCTTTTATATTGCGAAATATTAAGTTAAGGAAAAAACGCCTAAACGTTATTAAAATAAAACTACTAAATATAAAACTTACGGATTAAAAAAAAGTAATCTTAATTAAAAATTTTTATCGACAAAAAATAGCATTAGCCTAAGACTTTATAAAAATCGGCCGAATTAAAAAAGAAGTATTTTTTTTATATAAAACTAAAATAATATTATATAATATATAATAAGCTAAATTAATTTTTATTTTAGCGTTACTAAAAATATAAGTTTTAAATATTTTATAAAGTCGGTTTAAAAATAAAATATTAAAAGAATTTTATGCCTTATATTATAACGCCTAATTTATAATTAAAAAAAGCATAAAAACTTTCGGTTAATTAATTCGGCAATAAAATTAAATATTATATAAATACGAAACGCTTTTTTCTAAATAATTATAATAAATTTACGGAAGAATTTACTATATAAGCAATAATTTTTATAATATATTGTTTAAAAATATAATTAAAGATTATTATTTATATTTAATAAAAATTATATTATATTTTCGACACTAATCGGGCTTTTCCGGATAACGATTTTGTTATAAAAAAAACTAATTCGGTAATATAATTTTTATATATTATTACCCGGATTTTATTCAACTTTATATCTAATAAATATAAGCTATTTTTCGATAATATTAATATTAAAAAGCTAAAAACGAAATATAATAATTAAAAAATTATATTAAAAATAAAACAATTTATTTATAAATATTTAAAAAATATTAATAATATTTTATTTAATTTTAAACTAACGGGAGCTATAATTAGTATAAAAAAAGCGATTAATATAAAAACGCTACTATTATTATTAATTAATTATGCGGTATTAATAGTCGTTTTTTTAATTAAGCTAAAGTTATTAAAATTAGAAAATATATATTTTATAATAATGTTTTTAAAATACGGGCATTTTTAAAAATTATAGTTTATTATTATATATAAATTATATATTATATATTAATTACTTTATTATTAATAAAATTTCTCCGGAAAAATATAAAATAATAATAAAAAGTAAAATAATAATAAATTATAAATAAACTTAAAATAACGTTAATTAATATATCTTATTTAATTATATTTAATTATATAAATAGATATATTATTTAGTTTAAAATTAATATATTAAGTATTAAATAAAAGTATATATTAAAAAAAATTAATAGATATATTCGATTCGCGAGATTTAAATCAAATATATAGAAAAAGCTAGAATTTAATTACAATATTATAAAACGAAAATACCTTAAAATAGTTAAGTTTTTTTAATAATCGCGAAATTATTTTTACAGTACGAGATTTATTTTCGAAATTAATATTAAAGTTTTAATCGCTTTACTAAATAATTGATTCTTTAGCTTACTTAACGTAACATTAACCCGGCAAATAGTTTTTATTAAAATATTTAATTTCGAAATAAAGCATATATTTAAAAAAATAATATTAAATAATAGATAGTTTATTACGCAAATAATTAAAGCTATCCGATAAATTAAATAATTAATAAAAAATCGACAATTTTATTAATATTTAATTTAACGTTTTTATAATAAAAATATTTTAATTAAATAAACTAATATAAAAAATACCGGAATTTTTTTTATTACTTATTATTTTATACCCGCTAAAAAACTAGTTTAAAGCTGTCTAAAAAATTACAATATATTTTAGTACTATAAAGCTACTTAATCGATTATAAATTCCTGATATAACGAGATAATATTATATAAAAATAAACTTCCGAAATAAAATTATTAAATATATAATTTAAAAGGGAATTTTATAGCGGAAATTTTATAAAAAATATAACTAATAATATATCGTTAATAATATTAATTAACAAAAATATATTATTAAAAATTACTACTCGAAAGTTAAAATATACCGAAAATAAAAATCGACTTATAATAAAATAATTAAATTTTATTATTAAAAAAATATTAAAAAATTAAAACTATTATTAAATATTGCTTAAAATGTTAGCTTTTTATAAATAAACGATTTAAAAATCGAGAACTTTTTTAACGTTAAAATAATTATTAATTATTTAGATTATTAATATTTAGTTTTTGCCAAATAATAATAAATATTTAGCTATTATTAAAATAAGAAATAAGCTATTAAAGTAGCCTAAAATTAAGGTCTTGAAAAATATTATAACAGCTTAAATATAAATTTTTTTTAAAACTTTATTTATATTAATTATAATATTTTTATAATAATTAAATATAATAAAAACTTAAAAAATAAAACAAAAATAACTAAAAATATTATATAATTAAACATTAAAATATAAGTCGGATTTATATATTATTTTTAAATATAAAATAAATAAACATAAACTATTAACCGATTATAAAATTTTTTATATATATAACGGGAAAAATTAGCAAATTATAAATTAAAAAACTTAAAGCTATATTTTAAACTAATTAAACGTTTATATAAAAATATAAGTTTATATTATATAAACTAGTTTATAATAAAAATTTATTATACCGATTAAAATAGTTTTATTATTTTAGCAGGTTTTTAATTAGTTAGATATTTATAATAAAGAAAATTTTATTACTTAAAAAATAAAAATATTTAAATAATAAAATAAAGATGTCGCAAAAATAATATAAATTTTAATAATAAAATAAAAAAAAGCGGCGAAACGAAATAATCGATAATATTTTTTAAAAAAAGGTTAAAATAATTAAAATAAAGCAGCTTAATTTTATTTTATAATATAATATAAAATATTGATATATTTAAAAACAAAAAGCTAAAATATAAATAAATTAAGCTATATCAAATTATAAAAAAATAAAAATAAAATAGGGTTTTTAAAAAAAATTAAACGGGGTAATATTATAAGAAATATTTTCTTTTAATCGACTAAAAAGATTTATTCGAGATATAAAAAGGTATTAAAAACTTAGCAAACTTTATAATAACTATTAATTCAGTAGTTATAATAAAGTAAGAAATAATTATAAAAACCTTAAATTAATAAATGATAATATAATATATTAAAATGAAAATATATAAAAAAGCCCGGTAACTTATAGCTAAATTAAAAAAGTTAAGCCTAATAAAAATTAGAAAATTATAAGAAATAAAATACCCGAAAGAATAATTAAAATTAGATTATTTAAGATATTATTAACGGAGCGAGAAATTTATAATTAAATGTTAAAAAAATAATATTAATAAATTAAGTTAATTTTTTTACGTTTTATATAAATTAATATTTTATAAAAATAAGGTTTTATAAAATTACAGTAAATATAAAAAAGTAATAAAAAAACTAAAATTAAGAAATATAACCGTAAATTTTAACATATAGCTAATTGATTAAACGAAAGAAATTATTATAAGTTATATAAAAAGCTATTTATGTTTTCGGCAAAAAATAGATTTTTTTAATAATTTAGCTTAAATATATATTACTTTTAAAACGACCTATTAAATTAAAATTATCGTAATTAATATCGATAATAAAATTTTTTTTTTAATTAATAAGCTTATAAATATATATATTTTTTATTCAGGAATAAATATTTATTTATTTAAATACCGATTATATAATTTTTATACAAGCTCCCGAATTAGCTTTTTATTAATCGATACCTATAAAATAGCTATATTTTATTATAACATTTATTTTTAAAACTAATAAACCGATTTTTATAAAACCGGTAAAAAAACTTTATTATAAATACTATATATTTAAATAAAAACTTTAAATTATATACGGTAATTTTTAATTAAGCGAAATATAAAGTTATTAATAAAGTTAGTTTCGCGGATTTCGATAAGGAAAAAATACTATTAATCGAAGGTTTTTTTTATTACTTTAAAATACTAAATATATTTTAAGGCAGGCTTTTATATTTAACCTTTATAATAAAACTTCGAGGCTATAAATTTTTAAATATAATACCGACTTTTTAAAAATTATTAAGAAATTTAATATTTATTAATTTAATTATTTTATATTAATTAATAGAAATTATATATATTAAATAAAAAAAATTTACCTGAATAAACTTATTTATTATATTAGTTTTTAAAAAGTAACGGCTTATATTATTTTTTAACAATTAAAATAGCTTATTTTTATTAGTTTTAAAATTAAGGCGACTAAGTTTAATATTAATATAAAAACTAAAAATACAATTAACGTTTTTTATTATCGAGTTAAAAGTTTTCCATTATTTAAAAACAGTAAATTTAAGACGCAAAAAAAGCTTAACGTTAGGGTATAAATTAATAAAAAAAAACGACGGAAGTTTTTAGGGATTTATATAGCCGATTTACTTATTTTAAAAAAAAAACAATAAAATAAAGTAGGATAAAAAAATCGAAAAAAATTACGGAAATTAGGGTTATTTTAATAAAATTTTATTCGATTAAATAGCGGGGGTTTAATATTTATATTACGAGTTTAAAAAAAGCATTACTAATACAGGTTTTATTTTAAATATTTATTAAATTTTAATAAACTAACATAATATAATAAAAGCGTTTAAGGTTATTTAATTCTCGATTAACGCTATTATAATAAAGTATTTAACTTTTAGATATAAGATTTTTTATAAAAAAAAGAAATAAATAACTTATATAAAAGGTTTATAAAAAGAGTTTTTTTTTTTTACTTTTTATATAATAATAAGCCTTAAAATATAACTGCAAATAATTAATTAAATAAATATTATAAAACGAAAACAAAAAATAAATATTTAGGTTAGTAATTATTAAAAAAAAGGTATAAAATATAAAAATAAAATAAATAAAGGATATAATAAATAGTCTAAAAAGCGTATTAAAGTTAAATCGAATAAGCCGAATTTTAAAAATAGTAATAACGATTTAAATACTTTATTATATTTAATATTTAACTTATTATAAATTTAAATAATTAATTAAAAATAAAAAAGAGTTTTTAACTTATTTTTATTTATTATAAATTAAAACCTAACGTAAAAAAGTTTTTTTATATTAATTTATTAATAATTTTTATCTAACTATTTATTATTTTTTTGCTTTTATTCTTTATTATCTTTAATTAATTAGTTAAATTACTTAATAATTTTATATAAACTTATTATAATAATATTATATCTTAAATCTTACTTTTTATATATTAAAATATTATTATAACTATTATAGCTTAAAAAGTTACTTAAAAAAGAAAAAATAAATATAAAAACCGGAATAAAAATAAAAAAATTAATTAAGTAGCTTATAAAAATATTAAGCTTATTTCGAAAGCTAATATTAAGTTTAAAAATATATTTAAAAACGAAACTAAAATTAAGTTTGCGGCTAATTCCGATCCGGAATATAAGACTAAAATAACTTTATTTATTAGTTTGTTTTTATAAAAATAGTTTCTTTTTTTAGATTTTAATACATTTACTATAGTAGCTAATATTAACTTTTATACTATTAATTAGTTTCGCGGCTTTTTTATTAAAATATACAGATTAAAATTTTAAAATAAAAATAAGCTATAATAATTAAAGCAAAAATTTAAATAAATTATTAATTCCTTAAAAATAGATTTTTTATTAATCGGAAATAATAGAATATCTAAAGTTATTTTTAATCGAAATGCCCTTTGTAGTTATAATCAAAATAAATAAAAAATAAATAAAACATTAAATTTATATAATATTTTTTTTTTGCTTAATATAAACGTTAATATTACGACATTATTTTTATAGCTATTATAATTTAAATAAGTATTATTACTTTCGAAAAAAAAGCTTATTAAAACTAAGGTTTATTTTAAAACTACTGTAAAATTTAATTAAAAAATTACTTAAATTAATAATTAGTTCTTTTTTTAGATTATTTTAAATAACCCCCGGTTTTATATTAACGGCATTTATATATTTGTATAACTTTATAGCTATTAATATTTAAATAAAAGGTAGCCTTTATTTTTTTAATTATTATATTAGTAAAAATTTATATTATTCTTTTCGTTTAATTTTATAAATACTTAAAAAAAAAAAACTCGGGCTATTTTTAATCGATTACGCCGTATTTAAGTCTAATAAAATAATATAATTTCTGTTTATATTAAACTTATTTAAATAATATAATAAAAAAATAGGTTTAATTATAACTTTTAGGTAGCTTATTTAATTTTTCGCTTTTTTTATACCCCTATTACATTTTTTCGCTTTTATAAAACTTTTTATTATATTAACGAAAAGCGAAAATTAAAAAGCTAGATTATAAAAATAAAATAAACGGTAACTTATAAAATTATTAATTAACCCGATAGCTTTAACGAATTAAAACGAGAGCTTAAATTTAAGCCTACTTTTACTTTTAGTTTATTTAAAGCAAAAAAAATATCCCGACACTAGTTTAAACTATATAAAGCTTATATAAACAAGGTTATAATTAAGTCACTAATTAGTAACTTAAGTCATTAGATTTAATAGCTTAAGTTAGTTACGCCTATAACTTAAGTCAGGCTAATTAGTCAATTACTTAACTAAAACTAATGCAAATTAGTCTAGTAACTAACTAAGACTAACTTGCTTAAGTTAGTTAGTCACTTAAAAATAACTAATGACTTATTAAGAAATTACTTTTTTTTAAAAAAATTAAAAAAAATTAAATACCGCTTTAAATATTATATATATTTTAACTTTAAATTAATTTATAATATTACTTTATTACTTTATAACTTATAAAGCTAAAATAGTAATTTTACTTATTAAAATAAGCTAATTAATTAAATATTAAAATAATTTAATTTAAAATTTTCCAATTTATTATTTAAGCACTTATTTTAAAATTTGCTATAATAAATTAAATATCTTTTTTATTATAATACTTATTAAAGCCATTTTCTAACGTATTATAAACATATTATATAATATAATTATTAATAGTAAAAAAGTTATAATATAATTTAAATTTATAAAGTTATTTTTATATTAAAAACATTTAATTTAAAACTTTTTAATTTACTATTTAAGTACGTTTTTTAAAAAATAGTTATAATAAATTCAATATCTCCTTTATTATAATAAATATTACAACCCTTTTTAGTTTATTATATATATATTATATATTATAAATATTAACGCTAAAACTATATTATTATATATTAAATTAAACAGATTATAGTCATTTTAAAAATATTTAATTTGAAAATTTACAATTTATTATTTAAATATATTTATTAATAAATCACTATAATAAATTAAATATCTTTTTAAATATAATATAAAATATTATTTTTACCTATAATATATTAATAATACATTATATTATAATTATTAAGCTTAAAATAAAAATAATACATTTTAAATAAAATAAGTTATATAAAAGTTTAAATAATTATTAAAAAAATTACAAAGGCTTAGCTTGTCATTAGTCATTTTTAAGTCACTAACTAACTAACTTATAAATGACTTAAGTTAGTCAGTCACTTAACTAAAACTAGCCTAGTTAGTCAGCAGGTCTAACTAAGACTAGCTTAGTTAGTTATAACCCTTAACTAAGACTAGCAAGTTAATTAGTGACTAAAAAATGACTAATGACTTAAGTCATTTATCACAACCCTAAATATAATGCTATAATTAATTTCTAATAACCATATACACTTCGCATCCATAAATATAAAATTTAAATTAACCCCGGAAATTAAAGCAGCTATAACGGGCACCCTAATCCCTAAAATTAATAAATCAAACCTAACCCTTATAACTAATACGGCATACCTAAACCTCACGCAAATAACAAAGTCTCATTTTATATATAGTACCACTCCAGTCACTAATATAGTCTTTAACATAATTTAAGATATTTAACCACCCTAAAACAATACATTTATCGCCGACGCAGTTTTTAATATAATCGAAAAAACCCAGCCACCTTATAAACCTGGGAAAAAACTATATCCCTATATACCTAATTCTCTTTATAACCCTAACTCTTAAAACCCTAATCCTTACAAGTTTAACAATAAGCCGCGACCCCGCATTCCCTAAATATAGTTAGCATTCGGAATTAAAAAACCATCGGATCTGCTAAAAAAAATCACCGATAAAAAAATCCACGTTTATATAAAAAATGCTGCTTTTGCGAATTAAATATATAATTTTATCTCCGAATTTCCCGAACTATAAACCGATTGCGGCACCGTTAATATACTAGAAAATAAGCAACTTAAAATCCCGTTAATTAACAGTTAAGAAAAGCAAAAAATAAATGTAAAAAAATACCCACTAGGCTAAAAGAATTAAAAATTAATAAATATTATATATAATATATTATATAAGCAAAACTAAATAAAATAAATAAATAAGCCGACGCTATTTACGTATCTTATATTTGTTATATAAAGAACTGTTAAAAAAATTTAAAAAAAAGTTATTATCGATTTAAAAAGTCTTAATAAAATAGTAATACTAAATAATTATCCGCTTTTATTATAGTTTAAAATAATTATATTATTAAGAAAAAAACGGTATATTATAGTAATTAATGCTATAATATTTTTCCATTAATTTTTAATATATAAAGATTATTGAAATCGATTTATAATAGTTAATTATTAAAGCTTAAAGCGTTTAATAATAGTATTAATAAAGTTTCGTAATTTACTAGTATATATTTAGCGATATATAAATAAGCTTTTTCGCGACTTAAACTTTTATCGCGCCTTTATCGATAATATTATAATCTATTCGGATATTAAAGAAAATTATTTAAAGCATTTATATATTATTTTTGCTTTTTTCTCTTTTAAAAGTTTATTTATATCGCTAAAAAAATCCTTTATTAAATACCTTTCCGTAAAGTTATTAAAATTCCGCGTTAATACGTTAAAACTCTTTATAACGGAAAAAAAATTAGCCGTATTCCGTAACCTTATATTTTTTAAACAGCTAAAAGCATTTAAATAATATCTTAATATAACTAGCTTCTTTTGCCCCTTATTATTATATTTTACTTAATTAACCGATTTTTTATAGCGCTATAAAATAATTTTACTTGTAAAAAGTCGCACTATAAGATAAATTAAGAAAGGCAACTAAAAGAAGCGGCAAATATACTATCGGTTTAAATATTATAAACCGACTAAAATAAAGCTTATATTATTTAAAGTAGTTTAAAATATTATATATAAAAAAACCACGCTATATTACTAAAATTTAAAAAAAAATTTATTTATATAAATCGATAGGTCTTTAAAATAAGGGTTCGGAGTAATAATATTTTACCTTAAACCAAAATATATATAACATTTTAAAGATATTATTCCCTCGGCATAAGTATTGTTAGTAATATTTTTTAATAAGACCCTTTCTAAAGCTAAAATGTAATATGGGCCGTTAGAGCTAAAAGTTACTTGTTTTATATAAGCAGTAAAAAAGCTCCGCATAATTATTTAGTTAATATTACGTCCCGTTATAATACTTACTAACTATACCGCGATAAAAGGAATTATTAACCAGACTATTCTTAGCATTATAGCTATTAATAAAGGCAATTACCGGCTAATTAATTTATTAATATACTTATTATAATATAGTTTTTAAGTCTATTATTTCCCGGGCAAGCTTAACTTTATCCCTAATATATTAAAGCAGCTTTACGCTTTATAAAATATTAAAAATAAACGAGAATAATTAAAATATATAAATAAGTTTATAATACTCGACTAAATATAATTTATTATAATAACCCGGGCGCTTATAAATAAAAACTTATAGGACTAATTTCGCAAAATATATAAAAAAATAAGCAATTAGCCAAAATTATAAGTAATATACGTAAAGGAAATAAAAGTTCCCAAAAATATACGCATTTAAAATACCCTTTCGAGGTAAACAAGAGCCTCTTATATAATGTCGCGCGGGATAGTATTAAACGCCTATACGTCCCTTATTCCCTCGTTAAATTTTTTTTTAAAATAATATATAATAACAAGTATTATTTCGGCATTAATCGCATACTTTAAAAATTAAAGCTATTCGCAATTTAACGCAAAATATATCTGGTTAAAAAATATATTACGTACTGCCTAATATATAAGGTTTATTAGACAAATAAAAGCAAGCCTATAAGCGATTATTAGCTAATTCGTTACAAAAACCCTTTGCTAATAAAAAATATTACACTCGACTTTATTCTCGGCTTTCCTAAGGTTAAATTAACAAGAATCTTATAGCAAATTAATAAACCCGACAAAAAATATTTTAACGTATTAATAATAGTCAATTGCTATATGTTTAAATACTTAAAACTTATCCCTAAAAATTAAAAATATAGCGTAAAAAATTAGGCCATATTATTTATAAAGTTCTTATTACTCGCAAACTAAAGTATTCTTACAGGCATTATATCTAACAAAAATTCTAAATTCGTATTAAATATTTAAAAGAATATATAAAACGCATTAAAGGCCCGCTTATAAATAACTATAATATAGTATGTTTAAACAAATAAATTATTTAAATATAAAAACTAAACAGTTGAAATAGCTATCCGCTATTACTATTTTAAACATCCTAACTCCAATTAAATTAACATACTTCCCGTACTATAATAAAACCTTAATAACGTATATTTTAAAATAATTAAAATGTCGCCGTATAAATTACTTTTCGGCTATAAGCTTCCGGGACTATTAGACGTTATTATAGACGTTAATACGTATTTTTTTAAATAATATCCGATTTATAAAAAAGCATTTATAATAAGACACTTTAGTTGTAATAGATTTCGTAATAATATAAATAAAATACCGATATAATAATAAGTATTAAGTAATTAAATTTACTGAAAGCGATAAGGTTTTTTTAAGATTATATAAAAAATACTATTTACCCGGAAAACCTTTTAAAAAGGTATCGCAATTACGCGCAGGACCATAGGTTATTAAGCGACAAATTAGTCGCCTCGCGTATAAATTAAATATACCCCGTAATTTCCTTATTTATTTTATTATTTTAATTGCTTATTTATTATTTACGCTAAATAATTAAAATATCTTCGATCGATATATCCCTCCTTTAAGTTTTATTTATACGGAATAAGATATAGCCGATATAAATGTTAGTGAAAAGCCATTATACGAAATAAAAGTTATTATAAACTATCGAGTTAATAAAATAAAGATAGAGTTCGATTATAATGTTAAATAAAAGGGATAGCCTTATAATAATAATATATAGCAGTTAAAAAAAATTATAAAAACGTAAAGGACCTTATATAAAAATACTGGGACAAATAAAGAAAAAGATAGCCTATAATTACAGCTAAACCTAATAATATATAAGTAATACAGAATGTATGGGGTGGAGTAATATATTGTACGAAAGATGGAGATCTAGCATTTAGGTTACAGCGGAGCTGCATCCTAAATGCTTAGGATCTCTTATCTTTCTTATCTACCTTATCTTATCTAAGCTAAGCTAGCCCTAAGGGATAGGGGCCCGTAAGGCCCCGTATTAATAAGGACTTAAACGCCTTCTAAAAAAGACTAAATAGCGTAAAAAAGGCCGACCGAAAAAATCCCGCTAATTATATAATTTAATCTTGCTAAATTACTAAAGGCAGCAATAATTTTATCCGCCGGCAGTTTAATATATATTGCCCCAGGGGGCATGCGTACGGACTATATATGATAAAATAAGATAAGATAAGCCAGTTTAGCTATATGTAGCACAATAATAGCTAGTTAAAAAAAATTCCTTCTTCTTTTTTCCTAATACAGATTAAATTAATACACCTACATATTGCTTATATCATATTAGCTATATATAATTTAATATATATTTTAAAGTTATTTAATAGAATATTAATAATTAGTTAATATTTTTTTATTAAATTTTTTATTTTTAACTATTCGCTTAAAATTTTAATAAATCGGAAAAGTATCGTTATTTTTTTACGTAATATTTAAGTTATTTAGTTAAAATTTTTTAAAATATATTAATGCTTTTTAATAGCTTAATATTTAAGGGCGGTTTTAGATTTTTTAAGGCAATCGGTCGGTATTACTTTTTATATTTTTTAGGTATCGTAAGTAATAATATTACGCGTATAAGCGCGTTTTTAATCGGTAGGTAATATTTTAAAATATAGTCGCTAATTAGGTTAATTAAATTAATTATTAGTAATATATATAAAGGTTATATTATTAAAATCACTAATGTTAAAACGTATTTTTATAATAGTGCCTATTAATTAAATCGGTATTAAGGAAATTTAAGCTTTTTTAAGTTATATAATAAATATAATTTATTTATATTCATATATAAATTACTATAACTAAAGGTAAGGCTTTAATATAAATACTAATTATATATTTATAAGTAAATAAGGAGAAAAGCTATTTCGGACTATAGGAATTACTTAGAAAACTTAAGCCGGATATCCCGCCGGGCGGTAACTATTCTACCGTGCCGTTACCGATTAATATACGGGAGTACGTAACAATAGGTGGTCCGTGTACCATATAAGTACATACTTTCCGTAACTCTTCCGAATAAATATATATATTCTTAAATTAAATAATATTTATAACACTTTTTACTTTAAATTGTTTTTTATAACTTAACTATATTAATAATAAGAAAAATATAAAAAAGCTATTTTTTATATTAATATATAATTTAGCTACGTTATTTAATTTTTATTAAAAATTTATTTAGCTTTATTAAGGTTTTTTATAAATTAAATTTTTTATAACTTTTTATTAAAAGTTTTTCGGAATTTAGCGAGAGTTTCCCGAACTTTTTAAAATTTTTTATTTCTGTTTCTGTTTTTTTTTTCGTTATTTAAAGTTGCTAATATAATAAGAGCTTTAAAACTATAAATGCCGCTTAAGCGGAAGCGATTTCCTAAATCGGAATCGCGTATGCGATCGGGCTATAATAAGTTCCGTTTTAAATCGGGTAAAAAAAAGTGTACTTTTTTCCGGGCGCGCTTTTTATTAGCCGTATGTTTTTTAAATATATATGTATATTATTACCAATATAATATATCGTTTCGGTATAAAATATATTAATCCGGTACTTTCGGGTTTTAAGGTCTTTTTACGGGTTCGTAAATGCGATAATTCTAATATCGGTTATATATAAAATAAAAATTTATAGTTGTTCTCGATAGTAATTAATAATTAATAATTAATAAAATAAGCTTTATTATTATATTATAAAAACTAGCTATAGTAATAATAGTTATATTTTTTACTTAATTAATAAAATATAATAAAGCTAAAAATTTAATATTACGGGAGGTGCGCAGGTATTTTATATAGTGGCTACCTTACTTTAATTAATTAGTTACGAAATCCATACATTACCGATTTCACGCTTTATTACCTTAAGCTAGGATTAAGCTAATTAAGTCATAAGATTAAGTGGATTTATAACAAGTAGTAAAATATTTAAATTAATTTTACTAAAAGTACGAAATAAATTCCGGTACTTTTTTAAGACAGTTTTTTTTTAAGTTTTCCGTTTTTTTTAAAAAAAAGTTTCGTTTCTTTATCCCGTATTAATTAATTAATTTTATATAAAATAGTTATATATATATATATATATATGTTTTTTATATTAGTTTTAAAAAGGTTTTATATTAATAACTATTATATTTATAAGCCTTTATTTATACCAGCCGATTATATTTTCCCGTAACTTATAAGCGCTTTTTGCGTTATATTTTTACTCGCTTTTTTTAGCGCGTTTTTTTATAAAATAAAGGATTCGAGTGGTCGCGGGTTTAAATATATATCCCGGTTTATAAAAATTTACTATATAAACTTATTAAGCCGTTTTTGCGAATATTATTAAATAGTTTTTTTAATCGCTAGCTAATAAGTTACGTTATTAATTTCGGTTAAAGTTTTAAATAACGGCATAATTTTTTAGCTTTCGAACTCGCCGATATATAGCTTTTTTTATTTTTTAATGAGTTTATATTTACATTATATTTTAGCTTTAAAACCCCGACTATCGGTATATCGCTTTTTATTTTTATTTAATACTTTATTATAACAGTTAGTATTTAATTAAAAGAAATTAGTTTTAAAAAAGTCTCCCGCATTTTTTATATTATAATTATAAAGGCCCGGGAGGTTATTATATAACATATTTTTAAGGTATATTAATTACTAATACCGATAATTTATTAATATTCTTTAGCTAATTAATCCCGTTTTAAAATTAAATTATGCTTTATATTTATTACAAGAAAAATCTTATTATAAAATATATAATTATTTATTTATAAAGTTAACTATAAAGTTTTATTAATTGCTTAAACTTTTTTTCCGTTATACTTTCCGATATAATTAAAAACAAACTTTATAATAACTTCCGGATATAAGTACTTTTTTATTTTTTATAAAAGATTTATTTATTATAATATAATTATTTCTTCCGGTATTATTAAATTTATTTTTAATTTTTAATAAACAGCTATATATTAATAATATATATTTTAATAAAAATAATATACCGCTTAAATAAATATTTAAAAAATCTCGGGGAACTTCCGTTATTAAATTAGCTAAGTTAATTTATAATATCTCGGCTTTAAAAATAAAGTTTAATTATTTTAGGGTGTTACGTTTTCCGGCTTTTTTTTAATTCGATTTTTGCTAAGATTTATATAACTTTCTTAAATCGAATAAGTTTTATAAAAAAAAAATTAATATAAGTAGCTTTATTTATTATAAATTAGTTAAGACGTTAATTAAAATATAATAAATATAAATAATTAGTTTTATTATATTTTTTATTATAATAATTAAAACAATATTTCTAGAGTTTTATTAATTCGGCGCTATTTCGAAATAAAAAAGTTATTATAATTATTAAAAAAGTAATTAATATATTATTAAATTTATTTAGCTTTAAGCTAAAAATTCGTTACGGGTTTTTTCCGGAAATATATTATTTATATAGGTTAATTTTTAAGCTTAAAGCTTAAATATTAGCTTTATTATTATAATAGTTTTAATAGCTTATATTACGTTATATATATTTATTAGCTATTTAAAAATAAGTATAATTTTGGCGTAATAAATAATATAATAATTAAAATTATAAAATAAGTTAAAATATTAAACGGCTATTTCAGGTTATAAATAATAAATAACTCGGTTATAAAACTTTTTTATTTATTTATTACGATATAGCTGTTGTTTTTTTACTAATATAGATACGGCGTACGCAGTATGCCATATAAGCCAGTACTAGATATTAGGTTGCGACCTTAATATTAAATATCCTTTTATGAAGGTTTGGTGTAGGGGTAGCTGGCCTGCAGCCACGCCGTTATAAATATAATAAATTTATTCCGAAACTTTTAAAAGCTTTTTAATATTTTTATTTAAAGCTCGATAAATTTAGATTATATTTATTAAAAGTTATTAAAATTATGTTATTTTTTTAAAAGTATTTTATTAATGCCGTAAATATAATTAAATAATATAAATTAATAAAACAAAAGTAAAGTCTTAATTACGTTAATAAATATTTTTAAATATATAATTTAATAATTATTATATATATATAATTAATCGGGAAATAATTAGCGTTAATAAATAGTAAATTTTTTATTGATAATATTATAGCTAATTTTATTATAATAAATAAAAATATTAACTTTTGTTATTTTTTTATTTATATTAAATTCTAATATAATTTATCGAAAGTTTTAAGTTAATAAGTCGGTAATAATTTTATTAATTTTATTTAAGTATATATTAAAGTTATTAATTTAAATATTTCGTTATTTAATTTTTCATAACCTTTTAATTATTTCGTTTTAAGCTTTATTTATTTAAAGGCTTAATTGTATTAAAATATCTGTATTTAATAAGTAATTTTATTATAAAACTTATAATTTAAATCTATTAAAAAGGCTATTAATAGAATTATATAAAGCCGAATTTCTTTTAAAAAAGCGTTGAAATCGGCCGAATATATTTTAAGAAATGCCGATTTAATAAAAGTTTTACTTGTTATAAAAAAAGCTTTTTTACTTAATTTAATAAAAGCTTTAAATAAAAAGGTGGGGCCTTTTTACTTTATATATATATATTAATAATATATAATTTAACATATACTTTAAGGTTATTTAATAAACTATTAATTATTAAAAAATATATTTTTTAAAAATTTTTAATTTTTAATTATCCGTTTAAAATTTTAATATATTGGAAAAGTATTATAGCTTTTTTTTACATAATGTTTAAGTTATTTAAATAAAGTTTTTTAAGATATATTAGCGTCTTTTAATAGCCTAATATCTAAAGGCAGTTTTAA
Source organism: Whalleya microplaca (assembly GCA_022497155.1). NCBI lineage: Eukaryota > Fungi > Ascomycota > Sordariomycetes > Xylariales > Xylariaceae > Whalleya > Whalleya microplaca. The sequence continues at coordinate 326,512 of MU385731.1, read as the reverse complement.
AACCTTTAAAACAATCGGTCGGTATAGCTTTTTATATTTTTTAAATATTTTTGCCATGGATTCACTTGATTTTGTGACCTAATTGGCCTGATTCTAGCTTAGGGTAATCTGGTAACAAAGCGTGGAATCAGTGATGCACGGACTTCGCAGCTAATTAAGTAAGGTGGGGTGGCTATTATATTAAATACCTGCGCACCTCCCGTAGTTTTAAATCTCTAGCTTTGTTATAACATATTAATTGAGCAAAAGGTGTGACTTATCACCACTATAGCCAGTTCCTGTGACAATTATAAACAATAATGTTATATATATTAGTGCGTTTTTAATTAGTAAGCGATATTTTAATTATTTATTAATTAAATTAATCGGATTAATTATTAATAATATACATAAAAGTTATATAACCGAGGTTATTAATATTAAAATATGTTTTTATAATAATCTTTATTAATTAATTAAATCGGGTATTAAAAAGTTTAAGCCTTTTTAAGCTATATAATAATTATAGTTTATTTATATTTATAAATAAACTATTATAATTTAAAAAAAAGCTTTAATATAAATACTAATTATATATTTAAAAAAAAGCTATTTCGGACTATAGAAATTCCGTAAAAAACTTAAGCCGGGTGTCCCGCCGGATAATAACAATTTTACCGTACCGTTACCGATTAATAATATACGGGAGTATATAGTAATAAGTGGTCCGTATATATTATATAAATATATACCTTCCGTAATTTAGCTTATTTAAAAAGTTATATCTTAATTTCTATTTTAATATATCTTTTTTTAATCATTATATTAATAAAGCTATAATTTAAAAGAATTTGATAATAAAGTAGCAATAAAAATTATAAAATTTAATAAACTATTAAATTTTATAAATAAATTATAACTTAAATTAATTAGCTATAATATTTATATAATTGTAATTTATAAATATACTTATATCGAATATAATATACCTTAAAAAATTTAATAAAAATTAATAAAACGTATATTTCGATAACTAAATAAAACACTTTATATTTTAAAAACGTTCGATAACTGAAATAATTTATATAAGCTTTTTTAATAAAGCAGAATATAAAGATATTATTAAAATAAGCTATATAAAATATGTTTAAAATACCGTAAAAAACTTAATAAATATAACTTTAAAAAATGGCCGGAATATTAGTAAAATTTATAAGCATTATTATAAATTTATAATAGCCGTATTTAGTTCGGAAGGCAGTTTTTTATTCGTTTTTCTAGTATAAATATAGTAATAAGCATTTTTAAAGTCGATTTTTTAAAATACTTTAGCTTTTAATATTTTATTTAATAATTCCGAAATTAGAGGTAAAATATAGCGATTTTTAACCGTTATTTTATTTAAGCTTTTATAATTTATATAAAGCCGAAAGCTATTGTTTTTTAGATATAAATAATATAAAAGTATTAATAAGGCTTTTTAAGTCTCGAATTTTATTACTAGCTTTTATTTTAATAATAAATTTCTAAAGTTTTTTTAATTTATTATACATAAAAAATAAATAAAGTAATAAAATATATTTATTTCTAGGAATAAGTTAATAACGTAATTAGCTTAATTTCGGCGGGATAAAATATCGGCTTTATTAATATAAAAAAAGTCGGAATAACAAAAATTTGCAATAATTTTAAACGTTATAATTAAAATATTAAAGTTATTTTTATTTTATAATTCCGGGATTTTCTCCGGAAATTAAATAATTATATAATGAATAATATAATTCCGGTACTTTTAAATAAATTATTTAAAGCTTAAGAATTTTATTAAAAAGCTTATAATATTAAAATACTAATAATTTATAGCAGGATTAAAAATAATCCGTTATTTTTTAAAAGTTAATTAGCTTAAAAAATAAACTCCTTTTTTTCGGGAGTCCCGATCGATAATAATATAAAGGTATCGAAACTCGCAGTTAATATTTTATTTATTTTTTATTATAAAATTAATTTATAAAATATTATAAATCGGTACGGTTTATTATTTTAAAGTTTTAAAGTTAATAACTTTAAAAAAAGCTTCTTTAATTTATATTTTAATATAAACGTATAGCTAATTAAGTTTACCGAAAAAAAGAATTAAATTTATATAAATAATAAAAAAAGCTTTTTTTATTATACCCGAATAAATAGTATGAAAAGTTTAAAAATTTTATAAGCGTTAAATAAATAATATTTTTATTAAATGGACTTTATACTATAATATAGGTATTATGCGAACGATTAAGGGTTATAACTAATTTATATTATTATATATTTTTTATATATAAAACAAAGTGAGGGAATTCTTTATATAAAGAAAATATAAAAATCTTTTTACGTTAAGATAGCTTAATTAGCTACCCCTAATTATACGGCTAAATTAAGCGTTATTTTAATACTACTAGTTTTTTATTTTATAGTTATATAATACCTTTATATTATAATAGGTAGGTTAAATTACTTATATATTCCGCTACTCTTTTATTTATATACGATAGGTTACGTTACTTATATAATATATTAGGGAGGTTATATTATTTATACTTTTCTTTTTTTATTATATAATAATAAAATTTTATTTTATATATATATAAATTATAAAATAAAAAAGAAGTAATTATTATATGTAATAAGTGCGTTAACGTATATATATACCTTTTTTATTACGCTTTTTTACGAAAAACTTTTCCCTTTTTTTTTCTTTTTAATTATATATATGTAATATTTTTAAAATTTAATAAAGGTTTTTATAATATTAGGTAGTAATACGGAGCGTTAAATTTTATTACTTATCCGAAAAAATAATTTTTATATTTTTATATAGTTATTTTATATAAATATATATATATATATATATATATATTATTAATTTATTACGTTAATATTAATTATTTTTTTAGGAAAAAAATGTCGTATCGTTATTTTATTTTTATACGATATTAAAATATAGCTCTCGCCCGGAAAAAATTCTTACGTTTTTATAGCGAAAATTATCCGGCAGGAGTTATATTTTCGCGCCGTTTTTATTCAATTTTGCGAGGTCGTAATCGCTATTATATAGTAAAACGTACGCGCGATAACGCGTATAAATTCTGGGAGTGCTATTATTTTATTTTTGTTTAAAATAATACTTACGCCGAGTATATTTAACACTCGTATAATACGCGATATAATTACTATATTTAAATAATATTAAATTAAGGTATTATTTAGGTATTAAAAGATTTAAAATTTAATTTAAGGTTTATAGCTTTTATATTTATAAGTTACTTTTTATATTATAAATAAATTAAAATTTTTCTTATTTTATATGTTGAAATTAAAAATTTAAACATTAAAAGTAATATATTTTATTTATTTCAATATTAATATTTTTATTATTTTTAACCGATTAATATATATTTTAATTTTAATTTTAAATTTATTTATCGAAATTAATTATTTTAAAATTAAATTCGGTATTCTTTTAGTAAAAACGCTAACTAGGCTATTTTTATTATTAACGTATTATATTTTTAAGATTTTTTATATAAGTTTTTAAAATAATGATATTATTAATTATTAGCTTTTTTTTATTTATTATATCTAATTTTATTAAATATTTATATAATAATTTTAAATTCGAATAAATAATAATTAAATTTTTTGAAATATTTAAATAGTTTATAATTTAATTAAATATTATATTCAAAGCTATGCCGTTATTAAATTTCATTATTATTTTATATAATTTATTAGCAAGTATATTTTATATAACCTTTTTATATTTAATAAAGTTTTAGTAAACTATATTTCCGTAATTTTTAAATTTTTATACGGTATAAGCCGTTTTTATAGCTAATATAATAATAAAACTAAATTAAAAACTTAAATCTTTATTATTAATAAATAATTTATCGGTAAAAATATATATTTCTATACGGTATAAATTAAGTAGTACGTAAGTTAGTTTTTTAAGTATTTTATTTATTATTAAAGTTATATATTTAAATTTTTTATTTTTTATTATTTAAGTTTTTAATTTAAGTTATAATAAATAAATTATATAAAACGTTTAGTTAATAAATTAACGTTATATAAGTATTTTTTATATACTATATTATATATTATTATTATAGATTTTTTACTTAAATATCGATTATATAAAATTAATTAGTTTATTTTTTTAAGTATATAATATATTATTATTTTTAATTAAATTTTGCCGTTATTAAAATTCATTAATGTTTTTTTAGTTAAAGTTATTTTTAATTTCGTATAAGATGTCTTTTTTATAGCTTTTTTAATTAAAAATTATATAGTAATAAATAAAAACGTATTGTTTATTTATAATTTTACAATTTTAAAAAAATTTCGTCCGTTTATTATATATAATAAATATAAGTTATATATTAACATTATTATATTTAATATTTTAATATAATATAAATAATATAATTTAACCTTTACTAATTTATATAATAATTTATTAATTAAAAATATTATATTTAAAAGGTATTTAATACGTAGTTTAATAAGTAATTATATAATAATAGTTTTTATTAGTTAGTTTATTACTTATATATAAACTTAAGTAATATTTCGGAGTTTTTTATTACGTTATAATATAATATAAATATTAATTTTATTATTAATATTATACGTTAGTTTATTTTTTAAATTATTAAGGCTTAAGTAAAAGTTAGATTTTTCTTATTATTTCCGTATTTTTATATAATAAGTCATAACTTTTTAATCAGTTTAATTAATTTGGTTTTAATTTTTTATATTATTTATATCGTATATAGTTATAAAACTTTATATTTCTCGGCGTTATATTATATAAAACGAAATATATTTTAAATTATTAGTGCGTTAACTTTTATAATATTTAATTTTTTAAACGGGACTTTAAAAATAGTAAAAATATTATTATATTACAATTTAATCGCTAATTAATAATCGGCTTTTCTTATATAAATTAATATATAGCGTTAATAAATTATTATATATTATTAATAATAAGTTATTATACGGCATTTTTTTAGCTTTCTATATTATTTTAGCTATATTTGTTTTAGTTATACCGGTATTATTATACGAGTATTTTTTAAGTCTTTTAATAATATAACCTTTTTTATATAATAGTAAAATTTAATATATATCGCGCGAAATTGAATTTAATTATTTATTATATTAATTATAACGGTATAGCTGTTAATCTATTTAATTTTATACGGCTTTTTTTAGCTTTATTTTTTTAGATTAAAATTTTATTTTTAAATAGTAAAAATAATATTTCGTATATATTTAGTTTATTTCGCGTATTAATTACTTACTTAATTTTAATTTCTGTATAAATATGTTTTAATATTTTTATTACTTTTTATACCGCTTTTATTTATTATATAATATCGGGTAATATTAGTAAGTTTTAATTAATTTTAAAGTATATTTTAAAAACTAGAAATATAAGTATAGTATTATTAAATCCGGCTATATTATTTAAAGTTTTAATTATTATTTATAAAATAATTTTATTATTTATATAATAGCTAATTTTTGCTTTTAATATATTGTATGTTTATTTTAATGATATATATAAACGTTCGACTTTTTTTATTATTTAATATATTTTAATTAGCAATTTCTTATATGAAACACTTATAATTTTTAAGTTTTTCCGAAATCTGTTAGACGTAAAATTTATATTAAAATTATATACGATATAATTTAGTAATTTAATATAAATATATATTTAATATTTATATAATATATTTTAAGCATTTCGTATAAATAACGACTTATAAAATATAGCTATTTAAAAGTTTATATTTATATTAATAATGTATAAAACGTTTTAATTGTTTAATTATATAACGTTTATAATAATTTAATAATTAAAATAACTTTTATTTTTTTAGCGAGAATTTAAATTTTCAAGGGATAAAATTATGCGATTAATATTAGTAGGAAAATTTCCGGATTTTTTTTAATACGAGTTTTTTAATAATATTATAGCTTATATTTTTAAGGTATTTATATAATGATTTCGTACGAGGGTATTTAAAGCGACAATATAATTTTTTAAGTTTTATTTTTATAAAAAACGTTTTAGTTTTTATATAATTAATATTAAAATATAGATATTTTTATTTTTATATTATAAGAATTATTTTACTGTTTTATTATACGATAATATTAAGGATATTATTAAAATACGCTTTTAAATTATCGGCGTTTTAAAGCGAAAATAAAAACGGCGTCGATATTTTTAAAAAATAATACGTAACTTATTTTAAAAGGTTTTTTTATTTATATTATACTAATTAAAAAAAGTTTTATATTGATTAAACTTAATATATATAAATTTTAGTTTTTATATAATATTAATATTTAAGTTTTCTTTAAAATATATTAAAATTTGTGGTTTTTTATAGTAGAAAATTTCGTTACTTTTATATTTTATAATTTACTTTAATATATTATATTATATAAGCTTTATAATATAAATTAGGTTACTTTTATAAGGTTAAGTATTATATAAATATTTTCGTTTATTATATAGTAAGAAAATATAAGATTTATTAAGTAATTAAATTAAATTTCGTTTTCGGAATTTAATTTATCGGTTTCGTATATATTTAATAATCATAAGGTTTCTTTATATTTTATAAGGTATATATTAAAATTTCTATGCGATATTTCTTATTTTAAAATTTAATATATTTATAAATATTAGTTTTTTATATTTGTTTTAATTTTAAATAATTTATCGACTAATATTTTACTTTTTTATATGCGAAATATTTTTTATAATATTATATATATTATTCGGAAAAGTAATAGTTTAAAAGGTATGTTATTATTCCGCTTTATCGGTAATATTATACGGGAACATTTCTTTTTATTAAATAATTATTTTTATTTATTTTTATAGTTAGATTTATATTATCGGTTAATATAGGTAATATTTAATATTGTATTATATATATATTATATTAACCCTTTATTTATTACTTTTGAAAACGATATTTATAAATTAAAAAATAATATCTCGTATCTTAGTTTTTATAATATAAAAGCTATTTTTAGTTCTAGTATTTCGTAATATATTCGAGTAATAACTATATCTAACAGAAGTTCTTTTTAATATCTGTTTTTTAACGTTTATTATATAAATTAAAATCGTTTAAACAATATTCTTAATATTTTTATTATCGTTTTATTAGGATTTTTTTTTTAGTTTATATAAAAATAAAAATAATTTCATTAATTTAATAAATATTACAGTTAAAGTTAAACTTAAAGTACGTATTCATTACTACGTATATTTTATTTTATTTTTTATTTAAGCCGATATAGTTAAAATAAAAGTTTTTTACGCAGCCGGAAAAAATATTAAAAAATACCGTATAATATTAGTTTTTTATAATTTCTAGCTATCGATAATAAGTAGTAAAAAGTCGTACTTTATTATATAAAATGTCGTACGGTTTTTTAATATAGTTACGGTTTTTTTTAAATATTAAAATCTTATATAAATTAATCAAGTTATTATGAATAACCCGAGTTAGTAATAGTTTATATATAATATTTATTATATAAATTAAATGTTTTCATATATTTATACGAGATTTTAAAAAAAACTTTTTATTTTTTATAAGAATTTAATTTTTAAACAGACTTATTATATAATTTCGTTTATTATCTATTTTTAGCCGCTTTATTTTAGTTATTTTACCGGATATAACGCGGGACTTTTAACTGTTTATTATATAAAGGTAGGTTGTGATTAAGTCACTAATTAGTAACTTAAGTCATTAGATTTAATAACTTAAGTTAGTCAGGCCTGTGACTTAAGTTAGGCTAGTTAGTTAGTCACTTAAAAATGACTAATGAGTTATTAAGAAATTACTTTTTTTAAAAAGAAATTAAAAAAATTAAATACCGCTTTGAATATTATATATATTTTAACTTTAAATTAACTTATAGTATTACTTTATTACTTTATAACTTATGAAGCTAAAATAGTAATTTTACTTATTAAAATAAGCTAATTAATTAAATATTAAAATGATTTAATTTAAAATTTTCTAATTTGTCGTTTAAACACTTTTCTTAAAACTCGCTATAATAAATTAAATATCTTTCTTATTATATTACTTATTAAAGCCGTTTCTTGACTTATTATAAGCATATTATATAATATAATTATTAATAGTAAAAGAGTTATAATATTATTTAAATTTATAAAGTTATTTTTATATTAAAAACATTTAATTTAAAACTTTTTAATTTATTATTTAAGTACGTTTTTAAAAAAATAGTTGTATTAAATTCAATATCTCCTTTATTATAATAAATATTACAACCCTTTTTAGTTTATTATATGTATATTATATATTATAGATATTAACGCTAAAACCATATTATTACATATTAAATTAAACAGATTATAGTAATATTAAAATTATTTAATTTGAAAATTTATAATTCGTCGTTTAAGCACGTTTATTAAAAAATCACTATAATAAATTAAATATTTTTTAAAATATAATACATAATTATTATTATATTATATTTTAAACCCGAGTTTACGGCAGTTACGCCGAGATAATAGTCCGAATTAAACTTAACCCCGATAATTACAGCTGCCGTACGTATCGCCTAAGTTAAAGAAGCTATTTAAAATATATATAAGTAAATCTGATTTGACAGAGGTAATATAGGAGGTAATTTCTTAAGTGCCGATTGGTAAGTAGATTTTATTAAACTAGCACGCTAATTTATATTTATATATCAAATGTCCTAGGTTTTTTTTTAGTTTAGTTAAAATATTATAATTATATAGAAAATAAATAATTATGTAAATAATAATATAATAGTAACAAACGCGTAAGAACTTTTTAAAACTTTTATATTTAAAATAACTTAGCTAACTATAAATATTAACGTAAAAGTATAAAATGTTAATTTATAAAAACAAATAAAAATTATTGCAGCTAAATATAATAAATAGCCGGTTAAGTTTATTTTCCCGTTTTAATTATTAAGTGCTAAGGGTATTATAGCTTGGCTTAATTGTAAAGGTATAATTAATTATAATAACTTCCTTAAAACCTTTATAAAATTCCCGGTTGCATTATTTAATAAATTTAAAATACGTAATATTATAATAATAGTATATAACGGCTAAATAAATTCCTTATTAAAGGTTATAAGAATATTACTTTATAATATAAACGTTTTATATAAGTCCGCCTTATTTTTCAGAAAGCGAGTTTATTAATTTAAGTAAGTGTTTTTTTAAAATAATCGAGGAAATAAAGTTTATAATGAAATATTATAGTTCTCCCGAAATAATTAAAAAAAAAGATTATTTAATTTAGTTATATTTATCCCGTACCTATTATAATATAAGCTGTTAAAAATCGAGTGTTTTATTTACCTTTACCTCATTTATTAACTTACCCGCTAAAAGCGGGGCTACTAAAAAAAACTTTCCTAACGATAATCTTGATTTATTAAAATTTAATCTTTTTACTACTCTCACTATTTAAGCTTTAATATAGGTAAAGATATTCCCGTTTTTAAATTAAAATTAAATATTGTATTAAATAAGGTAAGCCGATAAGATAAATAATTAAAAAATTACAATTACGAAATTGTAAATTTAAAAGAACGCTTTCGCGAAACTAATATAATAACTATTATTTTTACTTTTAAGTTAAAAAAAAGCACTAAAATTAATATGCTTAATTTTTATAATAATCCCGATAAAAATATTACAGAGTTTAAAAATTAATATATTTAAAATAAAATAAACTAATTATTAATATAGATTATTTTAATTCCGATTGTACGAAACTTGTTAAAATGTAATCCCGATTAAAAGGTAATATAGCTAAAGATTTCCGACTTTATTTCCGAAAGATATATTTGGATAAAATTACTAATATAAAAACTCTATTTACCCGTTTATACTAATAATATTTCGATTATAATTAATCGGAAAAAGTAAAAGCGGAATTTTATAATATAGAAATAATACCTAATACTAATTTTAATACCTTTAAGCAGGGTTATGATTAAGTCACTAATTAGTGACTTAAGTCATTAGATTTAGTGACTTAAGTTAGTCAGGCCTATGACTTAAGTCAGGCTAGTTAGTTAGCTATTTGACTAAGACTAGTGCAAGTTAGTCAGGTGACTGACTAAGACTAACTTGCTTAAGTTAGTTAGTCACTTAAAAATGACTAATGACTTATTAAGAAATTAGTTTTTTAAAAAAAAAGATTAAAAAAATAAATACCGCTTTAAGTATTATATATATTTTAATTTTAAATTAACTTATAATATTACTTTATTAATTAATAACTAATGAAGCTAAACTAGTAATTTTATTTATTAAAATAAGCTAATTAATTAAATATTAAAATAATTTAATTTAAAAAATTCCAATTCGTCGTTTAAATATATTTTTTAAAAGATCGCGATAATTAATTAAGTATTCCTTTAATTATAATACTTCTTATAATTATTTTTTAATTTACTGTAAAGGTATTATATATTATATATATCGACGTTAAAATAATAATATTATTATTTAAACTTACGTGGTTATTATAATATCGAAGTTATTTAAGTTAAAATTTTCTAATTCGTTATTTAAGCATTTTTATTAAAAATTCGCTATAGTAAGTTTAATATCTTTTTTATTTCAATACCTATTATACCCGTTTTCTCATCTACTATAAGCATATTATATAATATAACTACTAATGTTAAAATAGTTATAATATTACTTAAATTTAAAAAGTTACTTTTATATTAAAACTATTTAATTTAAGATTTTCTAATTCGTCGTTTAAGCACGTTTTTAAAAAATCACTATAATAAATTAAATATATTTTTAAATATAATACATGATATTGTTTTTACTTATAATATATTTATAATATATTATATTATAGTTATTAGATTTAAAATAAAACTTTTAACTTTTAAATGAAATAAGTTATATAAAACTTTAAACAATTATTAAAAAAATCAAAAAGGCTTGGCTAGTCATTAGTCATTTTTCAGTCACTAACTAACTAACTTGCAAATGACTTAAGTTAGTCAGCAGGTCTGACTAAGACTAGCTTAGTTAGTCATAACCCTTGACTAAAACTAGCAAGTTAATTAGTGACTAAAAAATGACTAATGACTTAAGTCATTTATCATAACCCTGCCTTTAAGAATAAATTTATTTATACCGTAAGTAAAGCGGGCATTTCTACTACTATATAAAAACAAAAATTTTAATAAGTTTTAATTATTTAGCTAAAATTTGTTTTAATTCCGTATTATGTCGATTTAAATTACGATTTTACCAGTTATACTTTAATTAGATCCGAAACCGCTTTTATATATAAAATAGCAAAAAAAAGTACTTTTAAAATGTTAAAAATAAAAATAAAGATAAAAATAAAACGGATAAAAGTAAGATTATAAAGATTAAGTCCCGCGTGTCGGGAAGTAATTATTAAATAACTAAGTTAACCGATAAAAAAAAGGCTTTTTTTTATTGCAAAAAATCGATACTAGTATTATAAAGAAAAGGGTTACTATAGTCGGGAGTGCCTTAATAAAAAAAGGTTTAATTAAAATTATAATTAACGTTAAAAAACGTTTTTTTATTATCGATTATAGCTAAATATAATTATATTCCGGTTTTTAAATCGAATTATAATAAGCTTTTAAATTAGTTAAAAAAACTAACCTTTTTAAAAAATATTACCTTTTTTTAAAAAAAAATATTGATAATAAATTTCATTATAAATAAAATATTATTCGACTTTTTAAATCAGATATGTAAGGGAAAACCATTTTTTAAAAAGTATAATAATTTATAATAAATTATTTTTAACTATTAAAATCTTTATATAAAATACGGTAGTAAATAAATATATATTTATAAGTGTAATATTTGCCCGTAAAGTTTTTAAATATCTGGAATTTTAACTAATTACCGGATTTTAACTAGGTCGCATTAATCGCTATAATAAGTAATTAATTTAAATAGTAAATACGCTTATTTTCACATATTATTAAATCTAATAACAATATATGCCTAATGTCTTTTTTATAGTTATTAATATAACCCCCGATATTATTATCGGTAAAAAATAGTTCGAAAAATATAATATATATATAAATATTAAGTAATAACGTCTTTTATTTTTTAATAACTAAAGACTTATTATAGATATTAATATTCCTATTAATAAAATTAAATAGCTGATTTTTAATCGATAAGGAACCTTTTTAAAAAATATATAACGATATAAGTAATAAATAACTAATAAAGATTAGCGCCGCTTAACAAGTCGACGTAGTTGTCCCAAGTTAAAAGAGATTTTGAAATTTTTTTAAGCTCCGAAACTTAGGAAAGTATAAACGATATTTAACAAAAACTTAATTTAACAACGTATAAAAGAGTTAAAAGCGGAACTATAAAAAGTTAAGGCTATTAGCCGACGCTTAGCCTTAATATTATTAACCCCTGCTATTATTTTAAAGCAATTTGCCTATATATTTAACCTAAAGGAATTAATATTTTATATAGTAATTAATAAATCCGACTAAGGTATATTATTTATAGCTAAAGCATTAATTAATAGCGGAAAGCTATAAAAGTAGCTGCCTTTTATTTTAAAAAACGCCGCAAATGTTATAAAAATGCCTTAAATTAAGCTTATTTTATACGTAATTAATATAGCCGATATAAATTAAGACGTAATTATTTAATTTAATATTATAACCGACCGGTAAATATAGCATTTATTAGAGCGGTAGTTTTTTATTACGTAGCTAAAAAAATTACTTAAAAATAATTAATTTGTACGAAATTAACCGATATATTAACGACTTAAAAAGTGAAGTATTTTTAAGCCGTAATAAAATAAAGTTTTATTAAAAAGTATTAAAGATAATACCGAAAGTATATTATTAATATTTAGATATATTTAATAAAGTAAACTTTAATAAATTGCTTTTTTACCGACTTAAAGTAGACTATAAAATTTAATTGGAGGAATTTTTTAACGAATTAAGGTATAGCCTTTTATATAAAATGTTATTAAAGAAATTAAAAATTTGCTATTAGTATATTATAAATAATTTATATAAGGGATTTATTAAATTAAATGCGGCTTTTTAAGCTACCCTTAATTTTTTTATAGCTAAGTTTAATAAAGGGATACGTTTTTACGTAAATTATTAAAAGCTAAATATTATTATATATAAGGATTATTACCTTTTGCCCTTTATTAATGTTACGGGGCAGGGGATTACGGGTATTAATAGCAGCTTAAGAGTCACTAAAAGCCCCTTAGAGCCACGTTATAAAACACTTCACAAGGTATCCACAGGGCACTCTATAGGGCATTTTACAGTGGATCACATACCCGTATTTAGCTGACTTTTTCCCTCACATTTACTTCATTAACTTGTCACACATAGTTATTAGTTTCACTAGGCAGACATATATTTAACTAAATAGCTTTAGTAGCTATTATATACACTTATTTTTAACTTAATATTTCACTTTTTATTTACCTCGACACCCTGTCCTAAGACATTAATAAAACTTTATTATATATTTTTAAAGCTGAAATATTTATTAAAATTAAAATCTATTAAGTTTTTTATTATATATAAATATATTTAAATATTAAAAAATTCATAACTTTTCGTACTAAATATTAAGTATATAAATATAAGGTTTTTTTAAATTAACCAACGGATTATTAACTTTTTAAAGATATATTAATAATATTTTAATAAAATATTTAAATAATTTTTATAGCGCGTATATCAATAATATTTTGATTTTTTTAAAAACGAGACCGATTATATTAAATATATTAATAAAGTATTAGCCCGATTATAGGCTATTAAATTATAAGCCGACTTATTTAAGTGTAAATTTTATATATAAAAAATTAAGTTTTTAGGATTTATTATAAGTACCGATAAAATCGCTATAGATTTTAAGAAAATCCGAGCTATTAAGTTATAGCGAAAATTTAAAAATAAAAAAATATATAATTTTTTAAGCGTTTATAACTTTTATCGATAATTTATATAAAAATATAATAAAATAATTAAATTATTTATAAATTTTACCCGAAAAAAACTTTTAATTAGATTTATAAATGTTAATAAGTTTTTAATTACTTAAAATATTGCTTGACGTACGTATTTATATTCCGTTATTTTTTATATAATTTAACGATTAGATTAAAAACTAACGTTTCTGAAGGTATAATTATAGGAGTAACATTTTAGCGACTTTTATAAAATTCCGAATAATACCTTATTATATATTATTCCGAAACTATATAAAAGGCTAAATTTAATTATAATATTTATAACATAAAAATGTTAATAGTAATTTATATATTATAAAACTAAAGGGCTAAATTAATCGGCTTATAAAACTCTCGTTTGTTTTTCATAATAACTAATTATTGCGTTTTAAAGTATTTTAGTGTTAAGAAATTCCTAAATATTTAATAAGCCGGCTGGGCCGAACTATTAGTTTAATATTATTTTATTATTACTTATTAATTAGGATTAGAAAATATATTAGCGAATATTTTATTTAAAAAATTCGAGAATTTAAAAATACAAAAGGCTAAATAAAAAGCTTATTATATAATAACCTTATTTTAACCCGTTTTTTAATTTTCTGTAATATTTATTTTTATTAATGTAGTAATTTTTTATATCGATATAGCTATAATGGAAATATAAGGTGAAAAAGTAGGTATATTTATATTAAATTAAGATATGAATTTATTTTTTAATTTTAGCGTCGAATTAGTAGATTTATTATTAAAAGCTAACGTTATATATCGTGACCTTAATATTTACCGGGAACACGCCCGCGTTAATCTATTATATCCCGACTTTTTTATAACTAGTCGATTGGTGTTATATACGGGTTATTTAATAATTTTTAACTAAAATTAGTTATGTATTAAATTATTAACTAAAGCTTACTTCCGATTACTAATAAGCTATTTAAGCTAGGCTAAAATTAAATAGTGTTTTAGGACAAGGTGTCGGGGTGAAGGAGGTATAAGAAGTGCCACTTCATGCTTAACTAATTAGAGGTAATCAAGGCAACGAAACAAAAGAGTCACTTATAACAGCGATTGATCGAAAGGAGAGATGTGTTTATTCTCGGCGTCAAGGCCGTCTAAGCTATATATGTCTGTCTAAGAGTAAAAGAGAAAAACAAGCGATATATATGTGCCACAGCACACTAGCCCCATAACAATAGCTAATAGTTAAATAATATTAGCGGCTTAAATAAGCTTTTAATATAAATTATTTCGTTAATAATTATAAGTGCCGATTATTTAAAATCTTTAGAGATAAAAAGCTAGGACTTTTAAAACTATTGTTAATATTTTTAAAAATTTAATAACATTTAGTAATAAATTTTAAATTGATGCCTGTTAATAAAAAAAGACGTGATAACTTATTAGTAATAATATATTATTTAAGCAAATAATTATAATGTATTTTATATATAAGATTTATTATAGCTAAAAATATAGCGATAATATATTATTATAGACTTTTATATATTTATAGACTACTTTAATTAATTAGGAGTAACCGAGAACTTTAATTTATTACAGACTTTACGGATAAATTGTTTAAAATATTAAGTATTAAATAAAAATTATTATTTATAGGCTATTTTTAGACTATAAAATAAACCGAAATTATAAATGTTTATATCGATTAACGATTATAACTTTTTATTAACCATTATTAAAATAACTAATTAAGTATTATTTTTATAATTAACGTTATATAAATAAGTTTATTTTATAAGTTTATCGGGTATTTATTTTATAAAATAAAACGTATGTAACGGCTTAAAAAAGAGGTGGCGCATTTAAGTAATAGGTGTGTATTACTATAAAATTATAAGGTGAGGAGTAAAAAGTTAGCTAATTGCTATATAACAGCCTGACTTAAAAAAACCTCCTCACCTGATTACCTAAGTTATTTAACTAAATATATAGTCTAATAAATCACGTATAAAGGGTTTAATGAGGTACTTTATAGCTGCATAACTTATAAAGCCTTATAACACCTCATAAGCCTTATGCCGTAACATTACTTCCCTAAATCCACTATATATAACAGCTAATAATAGCTAACTTATAGCGCACCTAATATATATAAAGATTAACTTAATTATTATTATCTCTAAAAAGTGATTTTTTAACCTTATTTAACCCTTATATTTCAGTTTATACAAATAGTATAAAACCTAACATTAGTATTAAGTAAACTTGTTAAAATTTTAAAAATCGAGTTCTTTAAAAAGATTTTATTAATCCATTATATTCTTTTACAATTATTTAATATTAACTACTATAAGCCACACACCTGCTATTACTTAACTATTATATAACTTATAATTACCCCTTTAATTCTTAATTATATATTATTATTATTAACGTATAACTTACAAAAATTCGATTTATATAGTAGCAATAAGCAATCTTAAATTTTATAAGTTTCGTTTTTATAACGTTAGCACTACTAATTCCTCCGCTATATCTGCCGTTATTTATAAGTGCTTAACGTCGCTATCTAACTTTTAAAAGTCTAAAATGACGTAATTTTAGGTAGCTATTCACCGCTTTCCGAGATATTTATAAATAATGTAACGTAAATAATACTAATAAAAATATTTATATCGTTTAAATAATAAAGAACTAACATATTTCCGGCCCTATAAATATAATATCCCGATAATTAATAAAGTAAAAAAATAAACTTATTATAATTATTTAATAGTCCTTATAGCTAACTTATTTTATTTAGCTTATCCTTTAGTCGGTTATTTACGTTATAGCGGAGGCTTTAAATCTTAAAAGCTTTAAATAAAGTAATAGCATCTAACTTATATATTTAGCGTTTTTAGTTCGCTAAAAAGGTATAAATGGACTTATTTTAACCTTACTTAAAGCTATAAAACTTCTTAGCGGCTCGATCGGCTTTATTTAGATCTTTATATAGTCGGTCTAAAGTATTTAAAATTTATTAATAGTCCCAAACACCCGTTTTTTATGCCTAATAAAAAACATGGTTAATAAAATGCTATATTTTAGGTTTAAGCCGAGTGTATACGTAATAAAATTTTACTTCCGGCATATTAAAAGCGTTACCGTTAATATTAAGTTTGCTAAATAACTATAATATTTATACGTTAAAATCTAACGGGCTAAATAAGGTAGAAAAATCTGGGAAAATAAATCAAAAACGTAGCTATTTAGCTAAAAAAGCACCGTAAATAAATTTAATAACGGCGAGCTTAATTTCGATAAAAAACTTATTAACTTAAAGTTGCTAAACGTAGCTTTCGTAATTAGCATTTAAAAATTTAATATAAGTATTAAATTCAGAAATAAGTTTAATATATAAAGTAGCCGTAACTGCTTAAATAGCGGCGTTAATTTTACCGCTGTTAATAAAGGCTATTATTAATAAAAAATTCTTTTAGGTTTGCTATATAATTAACAAATTAAATCTAAAAGAAAAGTAAAAAAAAATTTCGGACCTACCGTATAATTAGCGTATTAGGTCGAAAAAAAAAGGGAAAGTATTCCGACTGCCGTATAATTAACAAATTAGCTGAAAAAAATAAAGGTATTTAACTTTATTTGCCGGGTTAATTTAATAAATCCGAATAAAACATTTATTACAACAGAGTTATTTAAAAATTCAGGCGAAATGAGCTATAAAAAGCTGGCGTATTAAATATATAGAAATAACGGCGCAAGGAGTAAAAAATAAAAGGTAAAAAAAAAAAAGTAACGAGAAAAAATTTTAATAACGTGCCGATAAAGGTAGCTAACCTAACTAGCTGTTAATAAATATAACTAACGATTTTAAAGGCAAGGCTACTAATTATTAGTATATATAACTAGCTGCTTAAAGTAGCTAAAAAGAAAGGGACTTTATTGTCGCAAAATTAAAGGTATTATAAACGCTTAACAAAAGAGAGGCTAAGCGCCGACAAGGTATTAAATATCGTACAATAGCCTAATAAATAAAATCAGCTAAATTTAGCGCTAAAAAAACCTTATAATTATGTGACAGCTTAAAAAAGGAGGTAGCGCATTTAAATAATAAATATATATTATTATAAAATTATAAAGTAAGGAATAAAAAGTCAGCTAATTATAATATAATAGCCTGACTTAAAGAAACCTCCTCACTTAATTACTTAAGCTATTTAACTAAGTATATGGTTTAATAAGTCACGTGTAAGGGGTTTAATAGGGTGCTTTATAGCTGTATAGCTTATAAGGCCTTATAATACCCTATAAGGCCTGTGCCGTAATAACGTAGATTTTTTATACTCCTGCCTTTCGATTAAAAAACGCGTATTTAAAACTTAATAATTCTATTATTACGTAAGCGCTTTAATCGCGAAAACGCGTAAATAACGGCTTAAATTTTAAAAAGTTATTTAAATTTTACCCGAAAAATTATAACTCGATTATAAGCCTATATAAATAAATAAGCTAATCGTTATTAAAAAAAGCTTAATTTCGGACTTAATAATTATATATATATTTTTAAAAAACCGGGTACCGGTATTAATTGCCCGAGTAATAAGTTTAATTTTTTTATAACGTGAAATTACTATAAGATAAAAAAAATAGTCGGATATTTTTATTAATTAAAGTTATTTAATATTTCGAAAGAATTCCGTATATTTTATATAAATCGCTTATATAAATATTTAAATAATTTATTGTAAAAATAAGCTAATAAAAACCTTAAAAGTGAAATAATTAATCTTAATAAAAAAATAGGAAATTAATTACGTTATGTCGTTACGTATATATTATAAAAAATTATAATATTAAATATAATAAAAAGAATAAGATTTTAACCTTAAATAATATAACCCTAAAAGCTTTAAAAATAGTATAACCGCGTTATAATGTTATTATAATGAAAATTTTAATAAAGCTAGACTTTTAATACGATTAAATAACTAGCGTGAAGCTGTTAAATTTAAGGAGGATAATCTTTTTTATAAAGATAATAATAAAGCAGTTTTATAATTAATCAAAGGATTACGTAAAGTTAGGCATAAGTAAAATATCTATTAATAGATATATTTTAACGAATAATTAAATATATAAAATACGATTAATTTTATTTATTAGTAATAAAAGCCCGGTGGCGTAATAATTAAACGTACGAAACCGAGGGTTTTTTTCTTTTTGCCTAAAAGTTATTTAAGGTTCGATTCTTAAATAAACTAGTTTATTTATTTTTTAATTGAATTTTCGGGACGCGAATTTTTCTAACGGGGGGGTAATATTATAATATAAAAATTAGGTATAAAATTCAAGGTATAGTTTATATATATTACGTAATTATAACTTAAGCTTTATACCTAACATATATAGTAAATTTTTCGGCCGACTTTTTAGTTTAGATTTTTTTTCTTTTTTATTTATTTTAGTATTTTATAAAATATATAGGAATTAAGTTATTAAGCTACTTTAACCCTTATAATACGTGATAATTATAAAGTTCCGATTATATAAAAGCAATAAAATTAAAAGTAATCACTATTGAAAATTATTTTTATTAATTCGAACCTGAAATTACTTAATTTTACGTTCGAGTTTCTCGGTTTATTTTTTTTTATTTTTTGCGTTAAATATTTTATATCTTTTCGCTATATTAAATAACGCCGCTATTTATAATCTTATATCGAAAATAATATTATAAAATTTATTTATATTTAATTTTTTTTAAAAATGGGTTTAAAATTTAATAAATTTATTATATAATAATATTTTCATTTATTTCGCTAGCTTTATTATATAAACGTATTTTTTAATTAATATAATTATATATAAATAACCTTACGTTATTTTCGAATTTATATTTTAAATAATTCACTTTTTAAAAAATAATACGTTTATATTTAAAAAGGGTTATTATAAAGTAGTAGTATATATTGTAAAAAAGATAAAAATCTAGTATTTAAGTTATAACGGAGCTATAATTTTAAATGCTTAAAATCTTTTATTTTTTTTATTTACTATTTTACTTTTTTTAATTTAAGCTAGTTCGGAGGGCCTTTCCGGGGCCTTATATTAAATGCTGCGGGACAAAAAAAACTTTATTATCTTGAATAGCTTTATTTTAATTTTATAAATTTAATTTTATAAATGTTTATAAATGTTTACGGATTTTTACGAGAACGACTTTTTTTTGCTTAAAAAGCTCCTTGTTTTTAACATTTTTTTTTCTAACGTAATAATTGGTTTTTTTAATTTGCTATTATTAATACTTATTTATTAGCTCGAAAAAACCTTTTTTATGTATTTTTTTTAATTTCTAGCTATTATTATTTTATTTATAACCCTTTTATTTAATTAAATAATTTTAACTGTTTTTTTGCGATAGTTTAGTTAATAATTAAAAATTACTTTTGTTTTAAATATATGTGTAATATCCGGATTTTCGTTTTAATTAAAAATAATTAGTTTAAGCGGAGGATTTATATAATAAAAAGGGTTTTTATTATTAAGTTTTAAAGAAAAGTATATAATTAAAATAACTAGGTAAATATCGATATTTTTTTAAAGTTTAATTTATAAGTATTACGTTTTATTTTCTTAATTATTTTATATAGCCCGGTGCGTTATTATAATAGTTTTTTGCCAGGTTGATTAAAAAGGTTATATTTATTATATAATTTAAGATATACCTTATTTTCTTTTTTAAATTTTATTAGCTTATGTTTTTAATTATATAATTTTTTAGTTCGTAAAGTTGCGAAATTTATAAATAGTTCAGCGTTTTTATAAATATATTTATATAAAAATCGGAATTTTTATATCGTCGGAAATTATTAGTAGTAGTAAATAAGTTATTCGGTTTAAAAAGTTTAAATTTAAAAAGTATTTTATATACGGAAAATTTAATCGAATTACTATATATATTATTAAGGTTTTATTATAGTGCTAGTAATATGTTTACTTAATTAAGCTTAAGATTTTTAAAATAATAATACCGAAAAGCGATTTTTATTATTTGATTTTTGTGTTTAAATAATTCATTATTTTGCGAGTAATATGCTGTAATTATTAATAGTTTTATTTTGATTTTTTTAAAACCTTATTTAAAATTTTAAAGTAAACTTTCTGTTCCGATTAAAAATGATTTAAAATAGTATTTTTTAATCGAATAAAAGTAATTATTTAGTAAAAATTATGCCTTAGTTTTTTATTATATACTTTTTATTTCCGGGAATAAAAAGTGTACGTTTTAGTGTGGCGTATGTAACTGGTATTAACGTATTATAATATTTTTTATTAGTTTCTTCTAATTTTTAAAGTATATTTTCTACTAATATTTTCGGGAATTTTAAAATAAAATCTATTGCGATAATACGTATAAGTAATAAATTAAGGGGCCTAATTAATTAATAATTACCGGAAGGTTTATTTCGGCTAGTTTTATATATATTATATATTAAGTAATGCTTAATGTATTTTTTAGTTAAGTATAACTCACGTATAATTATATATCCGTTAAGTTTTTTAAATATTTGTTTTATTTTTTAGTAATATTTATTATCGTACGTTATTTTTAAAAAAAATTTAATTATACCGAAAGGTATATATAATCGATATTTTTTACGCTTATTGATATTATATAATAATTTATCGATAATAATAAATACATACCCGGGTTTAAAAAAAGTAATAACGTTTTTGTTATTTTTTATGGCGTTAATAATACGCTTATATTTAATTTTTTTAATACGCGTTTATAAAACGCTAGCGTATTATATTATTTATAACAGCTTTATTTACGGTAAATTATATTTAATTAAAAATAGGGTTTTTATTAGATTGTTTTAGTTTATTATTTATATTAATTGTATTTCCGATAGCTAAAAAATAATTAAAGGTATTTAAAATATAGTTAATTTTATTTAAGATATAGTATATTTAAAAGTTATATTGCGATAAGTAAATTAATATATTTATAAGCTAGTAATTAGCGCGATTTAAAAACGAAATACTTAAAAATATTTAATTAAAAATACTTTTAATTACGGAATAATCGGTAAAAATAATTATAGGATGTTTATAAGTCTTTAATATTATATATAAACGTTTTATAGCTTATATAATATAAGTTATTTTTAATTTAAAAAGTTTATATTATGTTTTTGCTTATAATAAATTTCGATTTAAAAATATAATTAGCTCGATTTACGATCCCGGTATTAGTTAATTTACGATTTATTTATAGCTATTTTTAACGTAGAAAAATATAATACCGAAATTACGTTTTACCGATATATTTATTTATATATATAAAATTTTGCCCGGGTTATAATAATATAAAATAGTATATTTATAAATTACCTATTATATAGTTTCGAATAAAGCTATTTTAACTTTAATTAGCTTATAATATATAAATTTTATATATACTTAACGATAACTAGGGTTTTTTAAAAATAACCTAACAATTATAGCTATTAAGTGTTTATTAGTTATAGTTATTTTTAAAATATTTATGCGAAAACCGAGTAATTTAATTAATAGATATTTTAGGAAAAACTTTTTTAAAAAAGGTAAAATATGCCGTTTTTAAAAAAGACCGAAAATAGTTTTTAAATAAGTTAAGTGCTTTTTTTCGAATCCGAGAAAATAATAATATTATTAATAAATGTTTTTATATAATAACGGTAATCTTATAAAAGTTTATTTATAAACCGTTAAATATAGGTAGGAAAATTCCGAAAGCTTATTATAGCTATAATAGATTTTTTTTAATTTATATAAATTAATAATTATAAATTTATTTCGGAATTTATAATAAATAGTAAATGAATAAAAGAAATTAATAGTGTCGATTATTATAATTTAGGCTTTTTTTTATAACGAAATAATAATTTCGGTTTATAACGGTAAAAGGTAATTATTAAGTATTATAGTTTTATTTAATAGGCGGAAACCGGCGATTACCTTGTTTTTACTTTTAGTTTTTATAATATATTATATAATAAAAATGGGATATATAAATAACGTAAGTTTGTTTATTTATTTTATATGGTTTTAATTATATAATTTTCTATATATT
The DNA here is from genome assembly GCA_022497155.1 of Whalleya microplaca. NCBI lineage: Eukaryota > Fungi > Ascomycota > Sordariomycetes > Xylariales > Xylariaceae > Whalleya > Whalleya microplaca. The sequence goes on along the minus strand of MU385731.1, from coordinate 303,295 downwards.
TTATTTAAAACTTTTATATTTTTTTATTTAAAGGGTAAAGGCGATTATTTAATTTGTAGTTTTATTATTTGTTTATTAAAAGTATTTTTATTTATTTATTTTCCGAAATATTAATAATATTTTAATTCTTTTAAATTTTAAAGAATTTATTAACAATTTATAATATATTTTTAGCTATTTATTTATCGGCGTTATATATATAATAATTTAAATCGTTTACGAATATTTAAAATTAAATATAACTTAAGGATTTTCGGCTTAAGTATATTTTAAAATAGTCCGGCTATTGTTTTAATTATATTAAAAATTATATTAGTTAAAAGGGTGCTATTAATTAACGCAGTTTAATTATTAAAAGTTAGATTTTATATTATTTCCGTAAAAAGTAGCTAAATTAAATTATGTAGTATTATATTAATAGCTATAACGGTATTAAAGGTATCAATATCGAATTTTATAATTATAACTAAAGTGTTTAAAAAGCTGAAGTTATTTAATATAGCTAATTTAGTCTCGTTAGCTAATACTTTTATTTTAACGACTGTTTCGAGAGCGGCGGCGATAAGTAAAAGCTTTAGGCATTTTTTTATATGGCTTAAAAAATCCACTATTTATATACTCGCTAATAAAGTTTAATTATATATCTTTATTTAGTTTTAAAAATTTATTAAATATGTTTTTTATAATTATAATTTATGGCATTTTAGCTTATAATATTAAGTTAATTATTATTTAATAGCTTAATATAAAGCTAAAATTATAATTATTAAATAAAGCCTTTTATTCCGCCGGAGTTTTTATTACTTAATTTAGCGTTAAAAATTATATCGGAATAAGATTTTTTACGCGGAAAGTTTAATATTATAAAGTATTATAAATAATATTTGAAAATTTATATATAAAAAAGTGATTATATTTAAATTATAATTTATAATTATACCGTACGGGTAAAGGAAATTATTTCTTAATAGTAATTTAAGCTTAATGTTATATTTTCAAACTTATTTTAATTTTTAAAACTTTATAAAAGTGTAATTATTATTAAAGTTATATTTAAGTATGTAAAAAATAAATATTGCCTAATATTTTATTTAAATTCTTTTCCCGATTAAATTTTTTTTGCGTTTTTTTACGGTATATTTAAAAGTATTTCAAAGTAATTAGGTAATTAAAGTATAACTTGTATTAAAATTTATATATATATTTATATCGGGGGAGTTTAATATAACGTAAATATTAGTTTTTAAATAAAAATATCGCGAATATATTATTTTATCGGCCTTTTTACGAAATAAAGCCGATTCAATTTTTATTAGTTTATTTTTATATAAGTTATTTTTTATATATATATAGGTATAGTTTATTAATTTAAATTTAATATAGTAATTTAAAATATATTTATGTAAATAAAAGTATTAAAAAAGATTGCGAGAAAGAAATATTATATAATAATTATAATATATATATTTATCTACCGGTTTAAATAAAAAAATATTTATAATGTTTTATTAAAATATATTATATAATATTTTATATATACTTTTATCGGCTATTTAAGTTAAATTTTCGGAGATAATAATTATATTATATTATTATATCGACAATTATAAATTTATTATTTATTTCGATATTTAAAAAATCCGAATTAGTTTTTTTAAATAAGTTATTTATAAAATTTATATTATTTAATAAAAAAGAATCCGATAAATCGGAATTATTTTTATTGTTTATATAATTAGCTTTATTTTTATCGCGATATTTTTTTTTATCGCGTTTACGGGAGTTATAATCGCGCTTTTATTTATTTTTGCTTTTACGATTTAATTTATAGTCCGAGTAATCCGTATAGTTTTTATAATTTTTGTGATTTTTACGGCGACTTTTATAATCGCGAGATTTATTATAATAACGGAATTTATTATAAGATTTGCCGAAACGTCTTATATTTTTATTATTTTTAATTAATTATAATTTTTTAAAAAATATTAGTCGATATATTATATTCGTTTTTTAATAGTAATCTTAAAATATTTCTTATTTATAATAATTAATAAAATTAGCTTTATTTTTATATTATATATTATATATTATATATTATATATTATATATTATTTAAATGTTTTTTAAATTTATAACGTTTAAAAGTATTTTTTAATTTTAAGCTTTATATTTATTTAAACCTAAACTATTATTTCGTATTAATTAAAGTTATATTTATTTAAAATATATTAATGAAATACTACTTTATTACTTATTATATATTTTAACTTTATTTTAGTTTTTAGTAAATTTAATAATAGCTTATATTAATTATATAATAAATTATATTATTAATTAATCAAAAATATTTATTAATTTACGGATTTATATATTAATATATTTTTCGTTAATATTTTAATGTTTTATTATATTATAGTTTAATTATTTAATAAAGTTTTTAATATTAAGAGAATTTAAGCCGCGTTTTTTATTACGTTTTTTAATTTTTAATAAATCAGTAAATATATTTAATAAAGTAATATATATTTATAAAAATTAAAAAATTTCTATTAACGATTATTTTAAAGTTATATTTATTATAATAGTTAAGATAAAATATTTTAATTTTTTTATATTTTAGTTTATTAATTTAACCGGAATTATTTATTATATTACTTATATAAAAAAATATTTATAGCTCCCTGTAAAAGGCCGTTACGCCAAGATGTAATTTTATAATGCTAAATAAGTGTTTATTTTTTAATTAAAAAAGAAAAAAAAATCAAGAAGGTATATTGGCATAGCTCGAGAGCATTTATATTAATTTTCAAAAGCTGTGTTACTATATCGGCTTATAATCGCTGATATTTCCTATTATAGTATAGCCTATTATATTATTTCCCCCTTTACTTTTTACGCAATTATATCGCGTCCTTTATACCCGAGCGTAAGGTATATATAAATTCCCGTTAATTATCGGCTCTTTTAGCTACTAATTGTTTGTTTTATTATTAATTAAGGCCGGTTCGGGAGGTAATATAAATATACTTTTATAAAAGAATTCTTTTGTTATAAAGGTTTTTAATTTTACGTTACTATTAGCTAATTAAGTGTGGGGTAAACGCGCGTAAAATTAAAGCTCGATTCCCGCTTTTAATTAGTTTTTTATTTAGTAGTTAAATCTATTTTTAGATTAATAAATCGATTCCTATTTTTAATTAGCTTACGTATATAATTAGCGTAATATATAATTAGTTTTTATAATTAACTGCGCGATTAATTTTTTCTTAAGGTCGCTTAAATATTTTAGGCCTTTTTTTCGAAATTCCTTTTTTTTAGGCTATTTATAAATAAAAACCCATTTCCCTAATTATTTATTTTATCCTTCTATTTTTTAATCTTTTAATTTTCTAATTTCTTAATTTTTTAATTCTTTTATTTTTTTTATTATTTAGGTTATTAATATATTTTTTTATAATATTCTTATAACGTGTCCCTTTTTTTTTGCCGCTATTTTCGCCTATTTTCGCTTTTGCTGCTACCGCTATATTTTTGTTTCGTTTTTCTTCCGGCTTTACTGCTTTTAATAGGCTGTCTATTTGCGCTACTTTTATAGCTCTCTTTTTTTTTACGCGTTATATCCTATGCCGCTTTTATATCGGCTATATAACTAAAAACCTTTCCGCCTTTTATTCCGATTAAATTTATAAATTCTTTTTTTTTCTTTTTAGTTTTAAAGTATTTTAAATATAATACTAATTATATTTGGTTATTTATAATATACGGTATATAAAATATACTAAAAGTTATAATTACTTTATTATAAGTTACCTTTTATTTTTTTTATTCGAGTACTACTTTTTAACCTTATTTTATAACTATTTATAGGTACCGAGATTTATTTTTTCGCTACTACTTTAGTAAAAGCTTATCGAATTTATAATAACTTAAACCCTAATAAATTATTTTCTCCCGTTTTTTTATAATATTCCCGTTACTTATTTTTTTTTTTTAGTTTCTATTACCGTTTAAAAGTCGGCCGGAACACGGGTATAATATATTACTAACGCTACCGTATATTTCAAACATATTAAAATAAACGTTATAACTTTAGGCCGGGCTAAGATTTAATAATAATAAAAATAATATATAAATTCTTACTTTAGTTTTCCGTAATTTTTTTTAGCTTATATATTATATAAAAATAACTTATAGTTATATTTAAAGAAATCGCTTACCCGCTTAAGTGTATTACTAATAATATTAGCGATATTATAATTATTATATATTTTATAATAAATAACGCCCGGTTTACCGCTTATATATATATTTCTGTTTCCGGTTCTTTTTTTTAGCCCGTCCCGCCCGCTCCCACTATTATTATAAACCTTTTGCTTAAATATAACTCGCATAGCTTTTACCCGCATATTTTTTTTACCTTTATTAATATTTCTTACCATAACTATAACCGCTTTTTTAAACTTTCTCCCGTAAAAATAGAAAAAAAAGCGATAAATATAAATAAAAAAAAGAGAACAATAAAAAAAACAAGTTAAACTATTAACCCTTAATTAATATAAATATGCCGCTCGATTAAATCTATTATATTTTTCGGTCGGTTTTATAGTAATTTTAATTATTAGTTTATTAAAAAAATTATATAAATAAAAATAATTATTTATTATTTATTTAGGAGTAGCGTTTACGTTATTTATAATAATAAAAAAATTATAATTTCCTATAATATTTTTTTATTTTATTTATATCCTTTTATTTCTGTACCTTATTAATAACTTATTAGTTTTATAAATGCCGCATAAATATAACTTTCGCCTTTTCTTTTACACTAATTCCTTTAAGCCTATTATTTGTTTTTATATCGCTATAATTTTCTTTAAAATAATTTACTGTTTCGGTATCTCTTAAGTTTTCAAATAATTCCTATATTAAAGCTATATAACCTACTTACTTTACTAATACTTATTTAATTTTTTCTTGCTCCTTCCGCTTAATAATTACTCCAATAATTTCCTTTATTTATTATTTTATTTTTTCCTTTCCTTTTTTATTAATTATAAAGGGAGGTTATATATTTTTGTTTTTTTAAAAAGGCAAAAAATTATTTTTTATATAATAAATAAATTTAATATAAACCCGGTTATATATTCCTTTCGATATATTTAATTTTATAATTTAAGCATTAATAACGCGTGTTATTTTATATTTAATATATAATTATACTAGCTTTTATAAAGGTTAAAATATAAAAATATTTTTAAACGTTAATTATTTTTTATTTTTTATTTGGAATTACTTTATAAAAAATCGCCGCTTATTAGCTACGTTTTTTTATTATTATTATATAATTATTATTATAGCTTATATAAATTTTATTGCCTTTTTTAAATATTAAATAAAAGCTTCCGCCTATATATATAATTCGGAAATAAGTTTTAAAATATATTTTATTATTAAAATAAGTTTTATATAATATTTATAAAATATAAAAAAAAACTTAACCTTATTATTATAATATTTCGGTTATTAATTATAAATATTACTCCCGATAATAATAAACTTTATTCGAATTAAATATATAATATAAACGCTCGAAAATATATTAATATTTTTTAATTCGTTTATTTAATAACTTTATTAGTCTCCGAATAAAACGTAATTAATAAGCACTACTTTATTTCCACTAATAAATAAAACCGTCTTTAAAACCGCCCTATTTAATTAAATCTTTTATTACTAATTATAATATAAGAAAAATTATAATATCTTTAATAATAATTTACGAACCGTTCGGTATATATTTTTGCTTTTATTAAAATTATAGTCTTTAATATAACTTATTTTTTTAATCGATTAAAAATTACTATTATAAAATAAGGTTTTATTTAAAAATAGCTAATAAATCGGTTATAAAATTGATAAATAGTTTATTATAAAATCAATCCGAAATAAGTAATAGTTTTAAAAGCCCTTTTTTTAATTACGCTATATTATTTTTTTCTTATAAATATCGTAATTTTTATAAAAATGTCTTATAAACGCTAATATTTTAAGCTAATAAAACGTTCTCGAAAATATTACTAATATTTTTTTTTTCTAAATACCTTATTAGATATAAATTATAAGTATTTTATACTAAAACAGTACGGAATAATTTTTAATTAGGGATTTAAATATACTTATAAAAATATAATCGCCTTTTATTATCGATATTATATTCCGATAATAATATTTTTATGTTTAAATTTTTAAAAAACACTCGGTCTTTTTAAGCTACCGCCTTTATTACTTATACATAATTTAGGTCTTTCGCTACCCCTATATCCTATAGCGATTATAAATCCTTATATTTAAAAATTTCCTTATTTTTTAGGATATTTTATTTATATAACTAAATATACCTTATTTTAATAATCCCCGCTTATTTATATTTTTTAAACTATATATAAAGTAACCATTTTTTTTATAATAATTAAAATTCCTGTCCTTTATATTTTTTATTTTATATTTCCTATAATAAGTTTTATTTGCGCTATAAAAAAACGTCGGGTTTAATATTTAAACGCTTAACGCGGAATTTTAATCGGAAATTAAAATATATTAATTTTTTTAACTAATATATTTATCGTTCGGAAAGTTTTTTAAAAGTTATAAAATATTTTAAATTTTTATAATTAGATAAAATTATAAATATTAAAGTTACGTTTTATAATTTTACGTCTTATATTTATAAGCAGCTTATAATTACTAACAGTTTTTTATTATAAATTTTATAATTAATTTTTACCGGAATTAAATATCTGGAATAATAAACTATAAGTAATAAAATCCCTCGCTTATTATATTATAATAAGCACCTTTTATAAGCTTATCCCGAATAGTTTACTTTAACTATTATCTCCCGTTCGGGATTTTATTATATTAAAGCTGGTTCTTTTAAAAACGCTCGTTTAAGGTTTTCGAACGCCAGATTTTCCGAAAGCCTTTATTAAAACGGTACCTCCTTTTTTATAAATGCCGATAAAAAAGTAATAAAATCTATATAGTTTTTAATAAAATACCGGTAAAAATTCGCAAATTCTAAAAAATTACAAACTTTTTTAAACGTTTTAAAAAGCTCCTATTTTTTAATTACTTATATTTTAACCGGATTTATATAAACCCCTTTCCTTACTTTAATAATAAATCTTAAATATTTCGTAATAATTATTACAAACTTATATTTATTTATATTTAAACTCAAGCTTATTATTTTTAAATATCTTAATACCTTTTTTACTTTATCGATATAATTTTCTTTTATTTTTAAAAAATTAATTAATATATCGTTTATATATATTAAATAAAAAATATTTAGGTATTTTTTAAATATATTATTTACGTAACGTTAAAACGTTACGGAAATACCCGTTAAGCCAAAAAAAATTACGAATTACTTAAATAGCTTAAAACAAGTATAAAAAGCTGTTTTTTATTTATTTCTTTCTTTAATTCTAATTTTATAAAAAGCCGACTTAATATTTATTTTAAAAAATTATTTTATTTTTAAAAAAGTTTTAAGTATTTTTTATATAAATAAAAGCGGGTATTAATTTCGCTAAATAATATTATTTAATATTTTATAATTATAATAAAAATAAAATCTGCCGTTCGGTTTCCGGATAAAAAATATAAAAGCTTTTACGGGGAAGTTATTTATATAAATATACCTTTTATTTAATAGCTTAATTAATATTTTCCGTAACGCTAATAATTTTTTCCGGGATATATTATATAATAACCCTTAAAAAATAAATAATTTTTTACCCGCTTTATTATAATTTAAATTAATCTTATAATCGGCTTTTAAGCGGTATAATAAAAGATTTTTACCTTTTTTTCTCTCGAATAACTACTTTTAGCTTTTTAATTAAAAAGAAAAATTCTTTTAAACGTTAGTTTTTTTTAAGCGTTAAAGCTTTATTAATATTTATTAATATAATAACAAATATAACTATTTATTAAATTATTACTTATTTTTTTAGCTTTTTTTATTTCCGAGCTTTTTTTATTTCTCTTATAAAATATATCGCACTAATATAAAACGTCTCCCGAGTTTTGTAGACTTTTATAATTTTTAAAAAATATTCTTTTTTTATACTTTTAGGTTTCCGGCAACTTTTATATATAATATATATTTATACGCTATATATATTACCCGATTACGTTTTATTTAAGGCTTTCTTAATATTATAAAGTAATTTAGCCCTAATATAATATATATAAATATCTTTAATTTATATTTATTAAAATTAGCCTCTATATAAATTAATTATAAATTATACCCGAAACGTTTAATCCCTTTTTATAAATAGCTTTTTTTATTATTTTTTCCCGGATAAATATATGCAGTAATTTTAGGCGTTTTATTATATTTTTATTAATAATAATATAACATTTATATTTTAAATCTATAAAAATTTCTATATATAGTTATTAATTTAAATATATATCGATTATAAAAAATTCCCCGTTTATAAGTTATTCGGCTATATTAATTTCTTCTGCTATTATATTAAACTTTTAAACGCGACTTTATTTAAAAGCTACTTATTTTTTTATTTCTTTAATATTTTTTCGGCCCTATTCTTTTTAAATTTATAGCATATTATTACGTTAACCTTAATATAAATAAATAATCTTATAAAATAATAGGCACACTTTTTAAACAGGTAGCTTTTTTTTATATCGTAAACATTTTTTATATTTTATTTAAGCGTTTCGTTTTTTATTCGTTACTTATTTAGCCCGCTAATTTTTTATTAATATAGCTATACCAGTTATTAACGTATCGCCTTTATAATTAGTCCTAAAATAATTAAAAATAGGAGGTAATAAGCCCGGAAAGGGTAATTTACCTAACGCAGTCCCGTTTTTTAAACTATTCCCGTTATAATAAAATAACGACCCCTTAAGTCGGGCTATAATATTTATTACTTAATAAACCTAATTTTAATAAATATTCGGTAATACTATTAAAACTAACGCGTTTTTAAATTTATTATTAATCGCTTTTTCGATAAATATAAGTTTTATTTTATTATTTTATATACTACCCCTTATTTTTACTAATAATCGCTTAAAATTAGTATAAAAAAATATAAAAATCTAATTAACGGACTAGTAATATTTATATAATTCGCCCCCCGCTTTAATAGCTTTATTATAATTTTTATAAACATTTAATAAATATTTAAAAAAAACGCTAAGTTATATATTTTATTAGGTTTTTTTATAATATAATATAATTTTATTATATGTTATACGTTATTTTCGAGCTGTTTATAAATATTATACCACTTATTTTAGTCCCTTTTTATAAATTCCGTATTTATAAAAGGCTATTACGCTAAGATGTAATTTTGTGATACTAAATGAGTGTTTATTTTTTAACTAAAGAAAAAAAGAAAATTAAGAAGGTATATTAATATAGCTCGAGAGTATTTATACTAACTTTCGAAAGCTGTACTACTATATCGGTTTATAATTGCCGATATTCCCTATTATAGCATAGCTTATTATATTACCCCCCCCTTTATTTTTTGCGCGATTATATCGCGTCTTTTATACCCGAGCGTAAAATATATATAAATTTCCGTTAATTATCGGCTTTTCTAGCTATTAATTATTTATTTTATTATTAATTAGAGCCGGTTCGAGAGGTAATAAAAAGGTGTTTTTATAAAAGAATTTTTTTGCTATAAGGGTTTTTAATTTTACGTTACTATTAGCTAATTAAATATAAGGTAGGCGCGCGTAAAATTAAAGCTCGATTTCCGCTTTTAATTAGTTTTTTATTCGGCAGTTAAATTTATTTTTAAATTAATAAGTCGATTCCCGCTTCTAATTAGCTTACGCGTATAACTAGCGTAATATACAATCAGTTTCTATAATTAGCCGCGCGATTAATCCTTTCTTAAGGTCGTTTAAATATCCCGGGCCCTCCTTTCGAAATTCCTTTTTTCTTTTTTTTTCTTTTTAGGCTATTTATAGGTAAAAATTTATTTCTCTAATTATTTATTTCATTTTCTTATTCTTTAATTTTTTAATTTTTTAATTTTTTAATTTTTTAATTTTTTAATTTTTTAATTTTTTAATTTTTTAATTTTTTAATTTTTTAATTTTTTAATTTTTAATTTTTTTATTTTTTTGTTATTTAGGTTATTAATATGCTTTCTTATAATATTCCTGTAACGCGCCTTTTTTTTATCGCTATTTTCGCTTATTTTCGCTTTTGTTATTGCTGTTATATTTTTATTTCGTTTCCTTTCCGGCTTTGCCGCTTTTAATAGGCTGCTTATTTACGTTATTTTTACAGCTTTCCTTTTTTTTTATATATTGTATTTTATGCTGCTTTTATGTCGGCTATATAGCTAGAAACTTTTCCGCTTTTTATTCCGACTAAATTTATAAAATTTTTTTTCTTTTTTTTAATTTTAAAATATTTTAAATATAGTATTAATTATATCTAGCTATTTATAATATATAGTATATAAAATATATTAAAAGCTATAACTATTTTATTATAAATTACCTCTCGTTTTTTCCGTTTAAATACTACTTTTTAATCCCGTTTCGTAATTATTTATAAATACCGAAATTTGCTTTTTTATTACTATTTTAATAAAAGCTTATCGAGCTTATAATAGCTTAAATTTTAGTAAGTTATTTTTTCCCGCTTTTTTATAATACTCCTATTATTTTTTTTTTATTTAATTTTTATTGCCGCCTAAAAGTCGGCCGGAACGCGGGCATAACGCGTTATTAACGCCGCTATATATCTCGAATATACTAAAATAAACGTTATAATTTTAAGCTAAGCCGGGATTTAATAGTAATAAAAATAATATATAAGTTTTTACTTTATTTTTTTATAATTTTTTTTAGCTTATATATTATATAAAAATAATTTATAGCCGCGTTTGGAAAGGTTATTTACCCGCTTAAACGTATCGCTAATAATATTAATAATATTACAGCTATTAGGCGTTTTATAATAAATAACGCCAAGCCTACCGCTCGTACGCATATTTCCGCTTCCGGTTCTTTTTTTCGGCCCGTCCCGCCCGTTCCTACTATTATTATAAACCTCTCGCTTAAACGCGGCTCGCGTAACCTTTGCTTACGTATTTTCCCTACTTTTATTAATACTTTTTACTATAACTATAGCTACTTTTTTAAATTTTTTTCCGTAAAAATAAAAAAAAAGCGATAAATATAAATAAATAAAGATTAATAATAAAAAAACAAACTAAATTATTAACTTCCGGTTAATATAAGTGCGTTATTCGGTTAAATTTATTACGTTTTTCGGTCGGTTTTATAGTAATTTTAATTATCGGTTTATTAAAAAAAATTATATAAATAAAGGTAATTATTTATTACTTATTTAAAAATAACGTTCGTATTACTTATAATAATAAAAGATTTATAATTTCCCGTAATATTTTTTTATTTTACTTATATTTTTTTATTTCTATATTTTGCTAATAATTTATTAGTTTTATAAACGCCGCGCAAGCGCAGCTTTCGCCCTTCCTTTTATATTAATTCTTTTAAGCTTATTATTTATTTTTATATCGCTATAATTTTTTTTAAAACGGTTTATTATTTCGGTATTTTTTAAGTTTTCGAGCGGTTTTTATATTAAGGCTATATAATTTATTTATTTTACTAATATTTATTTAGTTTTTTCTCGCTTTTTTTATTTAATAATTGCTTAAATAATTTTTTTTATTTGCTACTTTATTTCTTTTTTTTTTTATTAATTATAAAGGGAGGTTATATATTTTTGTTTTTTTTAAAAAAGCAAGGGATTATTTTTTACGTAACGGATAAGTTTAATATAAAACCGGTTATATATTTTTTTCGGTATATTTAATTTTATAATTTAGGGGCTAATAATATATGTTATTTTATATTTAATATATAATTATATTAGCTTTTATAAAGGTTAAAGTATAAAAATATTTTTAAACGTTAATTATATTTTATTTCTTATTTAAAATTACTTTATAAAAAATCGCTACTTATTAATTACGTTTTTTTATTATTATTATATAATTATTATTATAGCTTATATAAATTTTATCGCCTTTTTTAGGCGCTAAATAAAAGCTTCCGCCCGTACGCGCAGTTCGGAAGCAAGTCCTAAAATATATTTTACTATTAGAATAAGTTTTATATAATATTTATAAAATATAAAAAAGGGATTTAGCTTTATTATAATAATATTTCGGTTATTAATTACAAATATCGCTCCCGGTAATAATAAACTTTATTTAAATTAAATATATAATATAAACGCTCGAAAATATACTAATATTTTTTAGTTTATTTATTTAATAATTTTATTAGTTTTTAGGTAAAATGTAGTTAATAAGCGCTACTTTATTTCTATTAATAAATAAAGCTATTTTTAAAACTATTTTATTTAATTAGATTTTTTATTATTAGTTATAGTACGGGAAAAACTATAATACTTTTAATAATAGTTTACAAACCGTTCGGTATATATTTTTGCTTTTATCGAAATTATAACCTTTAATATAACCTACTTCCTTAATCGATTAAAAATTACTATTATAAAAATAGGGTTTTATTCGGAAATAGCTAATAAGTTAGTTATAAAATCGATAAATAGCTTATTATAAAATCGATTTAAAATAAATAACGGTTTTAAAAATTTTCTTTTTTAATTATATTATACTGTTTTTTTATAAATATCGTAATTTTTATAAAAGTATTTTATAAACGCCGATATTTTAAGCTAGTAAAACGTTTTCGAAAATATTACTAATATATTTTTTTCCGGATATTTTATTAGATATAAGTTATAGGTATTTTATATTAAAGCGGTACAAAGCAGTTTTTAATTAGAGATTTAAATACGCTTATAAAAATATAGTTAACTTTTATTATCGATATTATATTCCGATAATAATATTTTTATATCTAAGTTTTTAGGGAACGTTTAATTTTTTTAGGCTACCGCTTTTATTACTTATATATAACTCGGGTTTTTCGCTACCTTTATATTTTATAATAATTATAAATCCTTATATTCGAAAATTTCCTTATTTTCCGGGATATTTTATCCGTATAATTAAATATATTTTATTTTAATAGTTCCCGTTTATTTATATTTTTTAAGTTATATATAAAGTAACTATTTTTTTATAATAGTTAGAATTTCTATCCCTTATATTTTTTGTTTTATATTTTTTATAGTAAGTTTTATTTATGCCGTAAGAAAATATCGGGTTTAATATTTAAGCGTTTAATACGGAATTTTAATCGGAAATTAAAACGTATTAATTTTTTTAACTAACGTATTTATCGCTCGGAAAGTTTTTTAAAAATTATAAAATATTTTAAATTTTTATAATTAAATAAAATTATAAACATTAAAATTACGTTTTATAATTTCGCGTTTTATATTTATAAATAGCTTATAATTATTAGTAGCTTTTTATTATAAATTTTATAATTAATTTTTGCCGGGATTAAGCGTTTGGAATAATAAGTTACAGATAATAGAATTTCTCGCTTATCGCATTATAATAAATATTTCCTATAAGCCTATTTCGAATAGTCTATTTTAATTATTATCTTTTATTTAAGATTTTATTATATTAAGGCCGGTTTTTTTAAAAACGTTTATTTAAGGTTTTCGAACGTTAGATTTTCCGAAAGCTTTTATCGAAACAGTATTCCTTTTTTTTATAAGTGCCGATAAAAAAGTAGTAAAATTTATATAGTTTTTAATAAAATTCCGGTAAAAGTTTATAAATTTTAAAAAATTACAGATTTTTTTAAACGTTCTAAAAAGTTTTTATTCCCTAATTACCTATATTTTAGCCGGATTTATATAAACCTTTTTTTTATTTCGATAATAAATTTTAAATATTTTATAATAATTATTACAAACTTATATTTATTTATATTTAAATTTAAGCTTACTACTTTTAAATATTTTAATACTTTTTTTATTTTATCGATATAATTTTTTTTTGTTTTAAAAAAATAAATTAATATATTATTTATATATATTAAATAAAAAATATTTAAGTATTTTTTTAGTGTACCGTTTACGTAACGTTAAAATGTCGCGGGAGTACCTATTAGGCCGAAAAAGGTTACAAGTTATTCGAATAGTTTAAAGCGGGTATAAAAAGCCGTTTTTTATTTATTTTTCTCCCTAATTTTAATTTTATAAAAAGCCGACTTAATATTTATTTTAGAAAATTATTTTATTTCTAAAAAAGTTTTAAATATTTTTTATATAAGCGGAAGCGGGTATTAGTTTTATTAAGTAATATTATTTAATGCTTTATAATCGTAATAAAAACGGAATCTGCCGTTCGGTTTCCGGACAAAAAATATAGGAATTTTTACAAGCGAGCTGCTCGTATAAATATACCTTTTATCCAATAGCTTAATTAATATTTTCTATAACGTTAATAATTCCTCCCGGAATATATTATATAATATCCTCTAAAAGGTAGGTAATTTTCTACCCGCTTTATTACGGTTTAAGTTAATTTTATAATCGGCTTTTAAGCAGTACGGCAGAAGATTTTTGTTTTTTTAAATAACTATTTTTAACTTTTTAATTAAAAAAAGAGATTTTTTCGAACGTTAGTTTTTTTTAAGCGCTAAAGCCTTATTAATATCTATTAATATAATAGCAAATATAACTATTTATTAAATTATTATTTATTTTCCCAGCTTTTTTTACTTCCGAGTTTTTTTTATTTCTTTTACGAAATATATCGCACTAATATAAAGCGCCTCCCGAGTATTACGGACTTTTATAGTTTCTAGAAAATGTCCTTTTTTTTATACTTTTAAATTTCCAGCAACTCCTATATATAATATATACTCGTACGTTACATATATTACCCGGTTACATTTTATCTAAAACTTTTTAAATATTATAAAGTAATTTAGTTTTAATATAATATATATAAATATTTTTAATTTATATTTATTAAAATTAGTTTTTATATAAATTATTTCGCAAATTATACCCGAAACGTTTAATTTTTTTTGCAAATAGCTTTTTTTATTATTTTTTCCCGGATAAATATATACGGTAATTTTAGACATTTTACTATATTTTTATTAATAATAATATAATATTTATATCTTAAATTTATAAAAGTTTTTATATATAATTATTAATTTAAATATATATCGATTATAAAAAATTTCCCGTTTATAAATTATTCGGCTATATTAATTTTTTCTGCTATTATATTAAGCTTTTAAGCGCGACTTTATTTAAGAGCTACTTGTTTTTCTGTTTTTTTAGTGTTTTTTTAGCTTTATTTTTTTTAGATTTATAACTTATTATTACGTTAACTTTAATACAAGTAGGTAATTTTATAAAATAATAAGTATATTTTTAAAATAGGTGGTTTTTTTTATATTATAAGTATTTTTTACGCTTTATTTAAGCGTTTCGTTTTTTGTTTATTATTTATTTAGTCCGCTAGCTTTTTATTAATATAGCTATACCGATTATTAATATATCGCTTTTATAATTAATTTTAAAGCAATTAAAAATAAGAGGTAGTAGGCCCGGAAAGGGTAATTTACTTGGCGCGGTTCCGTTTTTTAAGCTATTTTTGCTATAATAAAATAGCGATTTTTTAAGTCGGGCTATAATATTTATTATTTAGTAAACTTAATTTTAGTAAATATTTGGTAGCGCTATTAAAATTAACGCGTTCTTAAGTTTATTATTAATCGCTTTTTCGATAAATACGAGTTTTGCTTTATTATTTTATATATTGCCCCTTACTTTTATTAGCAGTCGCTCGAAATTGGTATAAAAAGATATAAAAGTTTGATTAGCAGACTAGCGGTATTTATATAATTTGCCTCCCGTTTTAATAGCTTTGTTATAATTTTTATAAGCGTTCGATAAATATTTTAAAAAAAATGCTAGGTTATACGTTTTATTAGGTTTTCTTATAATATAATATAACTTTATTATACGTTATATATTATTTTCGAGCCGCTTATAAATACTATATTACTTATTTTAGTTTTTTTTTATAAATTTCGTATTTTTTTAAAGCTTATATTTTATTGATATTTTTTATACGGGATAGCGGCTACGCTTGCTTCCAAATTTCTCGGGCTATAGTAATAGCTTATATTTAAGTACTGGGGCTATAATAATTATTGGGGCAGGTATTAAAAATATTTAAGGATTTTTTAGCTAAAAGTTTTTTAACTAAAAGTTTATATTTATTTAGGCTGGCTATTTTTAAGGTTTTTAGAGATCCCGAGGGTTTTATACGGGAATACCTTTTATTATATTTGCGTTTTATATAATTAATAAGTCGAGGTTTTTTTATAGTTATATTTTTAAAATTACCTAGCGTTATAATAATTTATTTTATTGTTCTTTTAATTTTTGTTTATAAGCCGCTTATTTTAATTATTATTTTTTTAAATTATTTTTTAATACCGTTTTTAATATTACGTATATTTAGTCGAGGCGGGTATAAATTTAATGGACCTAAATATTTAGTGCTTCCGTATATTTCGCTAACGGTATTTCCGGATTATTAGGGGGCTGCTTTAAAACTTCTCCTAATATTTTAATTTATTTTAACGCAGTTTAAGAATTAGTAAGTTAGAAAATATATAAAAAGCCGTTACGTTAAAATGTAATTTTATAATACTAAATAAGTATTTATTTTCTAATTAAAGAAAAAAAGAAAATTAAAAAGGTATATCGGCATAGCTTGAGAGTATTTATATTAGCTTTCGAGAGCTGTATTGTTATATCGGCTTATGATTGCCGATATTCCCTATTACGGCATAGCCTATTATAGTATCTTTTTAAAGCTTATACTTTATTAATATCTCCTATATAAAATAGCGGCTATGCTCGCCCCCAAACTTCTCGGGCCATAATAATAGCTTACGCTTAAATACCGGAGCCGTAATAATTACTAAGACGGGTATTAAAAATATTTAAGGATTTCCTAATTAAAGGTTTCCACTTATTTAAGCTAGCTGTCCTTAAAGTCTTTAAAAATCCCGAGAGTCTTACGTAAAAACACCTTTTATTATATTCGCGTTTTATATAATTAATAAGTTAAGGTTTTCTTATAACTATATTTTTAAAACCGCTTAACGTTATAATAATTTGTTTTATTATTCTTTTAGTTTTTATTTGTAAGCCGCTTGTTTTAATTGTTATTTCTTCGAATTATTTTTTAATACCGCTTTTAATATTATATATATTTATTCGAAATAGATATAAATCTAATAAACCTAAATATTTAATGCTTCCGCGTATTTTGTTAATAGTATTTCCGGATTATTAAAAAGCTATTTTAAAACTTCTCTTAATATTTTAATCTATTTTAACGCAACTCGGGAATTAGTAAATTAGAAAATATATAAAAAGCTGTTACGCTAAAATGCAATTTTATAATGCTAAATAAGTGTTTATTTTCTAATTAAAAAAAAAGAAAATCAAGAAGGTATATCGGTATAGCTCGAAAGCATTTATATTAGCTCTCGAGAGCTGTGCTGCTATATCGGCTTATGATCGCCGATATTCCCCACTATAGCACAGCCCATTACACTCCCGCTTATTTTTTTTAGCGGGAAGTTTGGAATTATTTTATTATTTAGGTATAAATTATACCGGTGTATTAATAATAGTTATATATTACCGGGCGTAGCTTTTAAGTGTTAATAAATAAAAGGGTTATTATTAAATTATTACGTTGTTTTTAAGCGAGTTAATAATTAAGTATTAAATTATTACGATAAAAGTTATAAGTTCGAATTAAGGCTTATATTAGGCGGAATTTTTAAAAACTATTAAATTAAGGCTATAATAAGTGTCACGGGAACTAGCTATAGTGGTGATAAGTTATACCTTTTGCTTAATTAATATAATATAATAAAGCTGGAGATTTAAAACTAAAGAATTGTTATTTTAATAATAGCTTAATTTAATAATATATAAAGGTACACGGCAAAATCGCTCACCGCCTACCTAATAAAGCAATTTATTACACCCCTCCTCCCTAAACCCTCTCACCGCTTACCTAATAAGGTATTTTGCCATATCCCTTTTCCTTAACACCACTTATAAAAGCAAGGGGTATTACAAGGTCAGCTTCGAAAGCTTAAAGCCTTATAAAAAATAACGCACAATGCCGTTAAGCGGCTATTAAATCAGTAGGAGGGTATAATAAACGCCAGTCAGGTGTAGGAATAGTAGCAGCAGCAGCAGCAGCAGCAGGGAGACCGATTATATCCTAATATCGAGCATATCCTCGATAAGGAATCAGTGGAAGCTGCGTTAATAACTGACTTAACGGATAACTAAGCAGGTAATTAGGTCATAAAGTAATTTAAAACCTGGAATAAAATACGGCGTAATTATAACTATCTTATTATAAAAGGCTTATTTAATAAATGGAGGCCATTAAAGGCTATTAAAAGCCATTAATAGTTAGTTTAAAAATGGCCTTTAGTTGCCTTATTAAGTAAGCGGTGAGGGATTTTACCGTATACCTTTATATACTATTAAATTAGGCTATTATTAAAATAACAATTCTTTAAAACTACGGGAGGTGCGCAGGTATTTTAGTATGGTGGTTATTTCACTTTACTTAATTAGCTGCGAGGCTTATGCATTACTAATTCCCTGCTTTATTACCAGATTACCCTAGGCGAGGATTAGGCCAATTAGGTTATAAAATCAGGTGGATTTATAACAATAAGCTATAAAAAGTGTCGCACGTTTATAATAGATATTTTAGCCCCGGGCGCTATTAATAAAGGCTAGTTTTAACTGGAAAATATATATAAAACTATTTATTATATTAGTTTTTAAAGGGAAGTTTAAAGTAAAAAATAAAATATACGCTTAAAGTTTTTTATTATAATATTATATATATCTTTAAAAATAACTTTTATATTATATATTTTTTTATTTATAATTACGAAAAATTTATTTATATTTTCGACTAATTATTTTAACCGATTTATATATATATTTAAATATTATATCGATAGTTTGTTATTTATAAAATATTTTAGCTTTTTAAAACCTTAAGGCTTAATATTTATAATATAAAACTCGGCCCGATTATTTTAGTTTTAATTATTTTATATATTTATAAATAGTGTTTTATAGTAATTTAAATTAAATAAAAATAAGTTTTATAATCGAGAAATAAAAAATTATATCGCTTATATACATTTAAAAATTAAAAATCTTATATAAATAATATTTAGGGTTTTTATATTAACGGTATTAATAGTTTTAAAACGAGTGTTAGATTTTTTATTATATTTAAAATTTTATAATAATTATACGGATTATAACGGTTTTTTATTTGTATTACGTAATTTTCGAAATAAACCTACCTTTTTTATTTCGGGTATAAAAAGCTCGCTTTTAAAAAAGCTACCGGATATATTAAATATAATAACGGAGCGGGAAAAGGTAAAGGAAAGCGAAAATACGTAACGTATATAAGGCTACCGGCTTGAAAATATAACTCGAAATAAAGTATTTAATATAAAAGAAATAAATAAAGTAATAATAAAAATAATACAATAGGGCTATCGATTATTTAAAATAATATAAAAAATTACATATTAATATAATTTTATTTAATATATATATAAGGTAAAAAATAAAACTTTACGTACGGGAAATTTCTTTTTATATTATATTGTCTTAAAATAAAGTGTCGGGGTAAAGCGAAAGTGAAATATTAAGTTAAAAATAAGTGTATAGAATAGCTGCTAAAGTTATTTATATATAACTATATAACTATCTCGTGATATTTATAACTATAGGTAATAGTTTAATGAGGTAAATGTAAAAAAAAAGGTTAGCTAAATATAAGTATGTGATTTACTATAAATTACTTTATAAAATGCTTTATAAATACCTTATAAAGTGCTTTATTAATACCCTGTAACGTGCTTTATAAATACCTTATAACGTGGCTTTAAGGGGCTTTTAATGGCTTTTAAGCTGCTGTTAATACCCGTAATCCCTTGTCCCGTAATAATATAAAGGCGGTAAAAAAAGCGGTAGGCTTTTTTATCGGATATATTTTATATTTATAATTTAATAATATATTAAAGCGGGGAAAAGCGGGATAATATATTATAAAAAAGTAAATTTAAAGTAAAAATAAATAATAATAATTAATTAAATTATTAAGATTTTAAAGCATATATAAATATACGTATTAGTTTAAATAAAGCTAGAAAAATTTAAATTATTAAGTAATTATAATATCGGCTTATTATCGGGCATAAAAAGTAAAATAAATTAAGTTAAAAAAAGTTTACATTAAGGACGTTTGTTAATAATTTAATAATTCGGAAAAGTAACTTATTTAAAAAAATCGACTTTTTGCTAACGTATTATAACGGGAACGTTAATAGTTAGCTTTTTTAAATTATATTAACTATTATACCGGAAACGGAAATAATATCTAATTAATATTATCGGGAATAAAAAGTATAAAGGTATTAATAAAATTTAAAGTATTATAATAACTTTATTATATTATTTATTATACCGGGAACGGAAATAATATTTTAATAGTTTATTATTGGGGATAAAAATTAAACTAAAAGTAATAATATAATGGATTATAGCTTTTTAGTATTATATCGGCGATAATCGGCTATTATCGGGAATAAAAAGTAAACTAATCGACGCTTAATCCGGACTATCGGAAATAAAAAATAAAAGAATCGATTTTTATCGGCGTAATAATTAAAGTTATAAATCGGCCTTAATAATTAATAAAAGCTTTAGAGGAATTTATAAATTAGTTTTAGTAATTATAATGAAATAAAGCAGGTATTATTATTTAAAAAGGGTTATTATAAAGTAGTAATATATATTATAAAAAAATAAAAATCTAGCATTTAAATTATAGCGGAGTTATAATTTTAAATGTTTAAAATCTCTTATTTTTTGATTTACTGTCACGTGTTACAAGGGTTAAGGTGGCTTAGCGACTTAATTTCTATGTATTTTATATAATATTAAAATAAAGGAGGAAAAAAGGAATTTAAGCTAAAAAGTCGGCCGAGAAATTTACCATATATGTTAGGTGTGAGGCTTAAGCTGTGATTACGTAACACGCACGGACCACACCTTAATCCTGTGCTTAACTTATGTTATAACATTTATTATTTTATTTAATTTAATTTAAGCTAATTCGGAAAGCTTTTCCGGGGCTTTATATTAGTATTAAAAATTTAAATTATTTATTATTTATAGCCGATTTTAATTAATAAAAATTTAACGTATTATATTTCATCCGATTTTATTTTAAATGTAATATTTATATTTATAAATATTAATATTATATCGCCTTTATATTACACGCGAACGTATTATATTCGTATAAAATATTATAAAATATAAATATTTTTACTATTATATAAAAAAAACTCCGCCTTAAGCGATTTCTTTTTAATTTAATATAAATAATCGATTTTTCTATTATAATATAATAATTCTTTAAAATTATAACTTTAATATTTAAAATTTTTATTACTTATATAAAATTATTAATTATAATTTATATATTATAAATAATTTATTATAAATCTTTTAATAAATTATTTATATATTAATTATAACTTACGTTTTAATTATAACTTATATTTTAATTATAACTTATATTTTGTAAATATTCGGATTAAAATGTATTCTATAAAAAGATATTTTCAGTGTTTTTATTATTAAGGTATTAATTATTTATATATCGGTTATAACTTATATTTTACTAACGTTCGAATTAAAATATATCTTAAAAAGGAAGATTTTAAGCGTTTTTATTACTAAAGTATTAATTATTTATATATTAATTATAACCTGTATTTTATTAGTGTTTAAATTTAAATCTAATTTTTAAACGTTTTTATTATTAAAATATAAGCTGTAATTATAATGGTTTATTTTATAAAATAAGTCGTATTTTATATTACTTTATAAGGTTTAGTAATAAAGAATTTAAATATTATAAAAAGCTAAATTTACGGTATTTTTTCATTTAATGAAATTAATTTCAATATATCCGGCGTTTTTTTATTAATTATTAGGCAATTTATATCCTTAAGGGAATTTAATAAAGGGTATTTTTATACCTTTATAAAAAATAAAATATATTATAAAATACGTTATAATTACATCTCTTAAAAAACCGAAACGTATTATAAAGGTTTTTTTAATTTTAAAATATATTATAATATTTTTTTAAAAAAACGAAATATATTATAAAGGTTTTTTTTAGAAATATATATATTATAGTAATTTCTTTTATTTTAAAACGTATTATAAGTGTTTTTTATAAAAATTTCGAAACATATCGCAATGGTTTCTTTTATTTTAAAATATATTATAAGGATTTTTTTTATAAAAATTTCAAGATATTCGTAATAATTTATTTTATTAAAACTTCGTGATAAATTAAAATTAAAATTAAAAGGCTTAATGATTTTAGATATAATAAATTACTTTTATTTTTTTAAAAAAGGCCCGGAAATATAAAATAGTTTTTATAACTATAAAAATGCGTTATAATTTTTATAATTATACCTTTTAATCGTTTTTATAAAGGCCGTTTTTTAAAAAATTTAATAATTTTTTCGCTTAATAATACTATATTTTTTTTAATTCGCTATAACGTCTGAAATTAATCTTAATAATAATTTTATATAAA
Source organism: Whalleya microplaca (assembly GCA_022497155.1). Taxonomy (NCBI): domain Eukaryota; kingdom Fungi; phylum Ascomycota; class Sordariomycetes; order Xylariales; family Xylariaceae; genus Whalleya; species Whalleya microplaca. Next base: position 280,508 of record MU385731.1, on the reverse strand, counting down.
ATAGCTATATTGTAATATTAATTTATATCATTATATAACGTTAATAATTAACCTAGCTATTTGTTTTTTTACTTTTATTTTAAATTCTTGATAGTTTTTTTATAATAACGGAATAGCGACTAAAAGTCGCATTAATTTACTTTTCTTTTATATAAAAACTTTTTAACTTAAATATAATATTAATATTAATATTATATATAAAATATATAATTACGTTTAACGCGAGACTATCGGAATTAAATCCGGATAATATAAATATTAAACTTTTATTTTTATAATTTAAAAAAAAACTAATTTAATTTATATTAATAATAAAAATAAACAAGGTAAAAAAAACTTATTTTAATAAAGTAATTAAAAGTAAGCCTTTTTTTATATTATATTAATACGATTTAAAGGTAGCGTTTGCGACTCGCTAAAATCGCTATATAAAAAATTACTGCCTAATAAAAAAATTTATACATTCTCGCGATTATATATTTAATATATTACGCTCGCTAATAATTAGCTTTAATTTAAATATTTTCATAAAAAGGGTCTTAAATTTATTAAATATATTCCCGAGATTTAATAACTTTAAATTTACGTAATATATAATTTAAATAATACCTTTTATGTTTTAAATAACAATGCTTTTTATATTGTTTTAAAATAAGGTGTTAGGGTAAATAAAAGGTGAAATATTAAGTTAAAAATAAATGTATATAATAATTACTAAAGCTATTTAATTAAATATATAATTATTTAATAAAACTAATGACTATAAGTGACAATTTAATGAAGTAAATATAAGGGAAAAGGTTAGTTATATATAAGTATATAATCTACTATAAAATACCTTGTGAAATGCCTTATAAATATTTTATAAAGTGCTTTATAAATACCTTGTAAAGTGCTTTATAAATACCCTATAAAGTGTTTTATAACGTGGTTTTAAGGGGCTTTTAGTGGCTTTTAAGCTGCTATTAATAGTCACGGTCCACACGGACCACCTGTGGTATATGGCCCGTGCATGCATTAGTCACCCACCGGGGTTAGCCCGGCGGAGTCTTTTTAAACGAATTTCCTTAGCGCGCACTTAGGAAATTCGTTCTTTTTTTCCTTATCTTGCGATTTTAATACAACAGCTAGTAATATTAGAGCCTTTGCCTCCAGCAATTACCACGCACCGTGATATTAATACCCGTAATCCCTTGCCCCGTAATAATATTTTAAATATGAAAATAATTAAGTATAATTTAATTTAAATTTACATATATTAAGTTTATATAATTTAAACTTTTTAATAATAAACTTTAAATAATTTACGTAATTTTTAATAATAAATTTACGTAATTTAAAACTTTAGTTATTAAGTTTGAAAAACTTTTTAGCAAGGGATTTTAAGTAAGTTTTAATAATAAATATTAAATAATTACCGGTTAATAAATCGTCCACCTTTATTTTTTTCGCGAAAAAATCTTTGTAATTTTCAGGATATAAATAATATAATAATAATATAAAATTAGCTTATTTAAAAGAAAGTAGTTTTAAAATTCGACTTTTAAAAGCCTTAAATACCTTTTTATATTTTATAAACTTATTAAAAAGTTACGTAAATTATTTTATTAACCTATAACTAAGTTAATATAAATATTAAATTATACCTTATATCGAATCTCGAATTAAAGCTTATTATTTATTATTTATTATTTATTTAATTTTTATTAATTTATCGATTTTAAAATTAAACTATTAATTTTATAGGTATAATAACGATAATTAATTAATTAATTAAGCTCCCGATCGTAAAGCTTCGCGTAAAACGATAAAGGAAAACAGGTGCTACTATATAACGAGATAAACGGATATAGTATACGGAGCCTTAAGCTACGTATAAAAAGAATAGCTAAAAGGCTTATATTCCTTTAAAACGAAGCTATTTACAGTATGTATATATATATATATATATATATATCTGATGGAGAGCTAAGCTAAAGGAGGGTAAAGGAGGAAAGCCTTTAATCCTATGGGATTAAAATGGGGCCGCAATAGATGGTCATGTGACCTGACATGTGAATCGGTCTCTGACGAGCTGAGAGCTTTGCCATTGGGCGAGTTCTTGGACCTCGCATAAACTCTCATACGAGCATCGACTAGTTTGTCAAGCTCGGCTACTTCGAACAAGTCTAAGCAATTCCCAAGGATCGTAACATGGCCTGCACCTATTGGAGACCACCCGGGTGGAAGCGGTGTCGCCGAAATTGGAGGTGGTAGCTTGGAATACAGAAGTGCAAATCCATTTTCATATAAGAAAAAGTTGCGAACGGATTTGTGTATGACGCGCACAGTTCTTAAATTCTCCGAAGTAGAGGTCAGTGAGCCGGGACCGCAGTATGTTGAGAATTGATCACTGCTGCACTCCCCAAAGGAGTGTGGTTCTGTGACGGTGTTGACCTTAACCAGACCAAAGGACAAATGACAAATTTGATGCTCTAGATCCTCAATTCTGTCTGTCCAATACGGCGACCTCCGACATTTTCGAAGTGAACGCAGTCCTAGTGACTAAAGAAATGGTAAAACGTAGCACCATTCACTTACCCTAAGCTCGGGGGCTAGAATTGCCCATTGGAAGAAACGTAAAGATACCCAATGGTCGTCTCGCGCTCGCGGACTGCTAAGTATATCATAGTATAGTCCCCCTTAAAGAGAGAGAAACGGTCGATAGCCGAGTTTCCAAGTACCGGGCATTTCTTTTGCCTTCTGCCAGATCTCCTAGAAGGAGACCCACGACAAGCACTACCCACAGAAATATGCCGGAAGACTTCTCCTCAATATTTCGCTTGAGGGTGTCAAATTCCTCGGGGCTATTCCGACTGTAAATGTCGAATTTTTTATTAAGGTAGTATTTGATATCATTACGGTTCTCTGTTTCCACATCTATCATTGAACAGACCGGGATGGCACTAGCACCATAATGCCTACTTGATAGGCATATGTCCAGTTTCGCTTCCACGGTGCGGTCTGTGCGAGCCAGATCATTGAAGAATTCAATGAGAGTTCTGACATTTTGCCCTTCGCATTCGTCTAAAGCGTCTACGATGAGGACAACATGAGGTAGAGAAGCCTGCTCGAGCAGTTCTCGTAACATACCTTGAAGCTCGGCTTCACTCCATGAAAACTCAGAAGTTCTGTATTTTTCTCGAGCCTTTTCTTCGAAAATCTCGGTTGCAATCTCAGAGGCGTGGTGGCTCCGCAGCAAAAAAAGGTATATGATTGAACGATACATTCCCTCAAGGCAGCGCGATAATCGATCCTTGGCTTGTGTGTCGAAAAAGAAGGCAATAACGTAGCGTTCATCCGCAGTCGCAGATCGAAATAGGCGGCGATAGGCTGCTCTCATTACTGTTGATTTTCCCGATCCAGGATTACCCCTAATCCAAAGAAATCCCCTATAAGCTTCGATATTCCTACGCTCGTGCCATTGCTGGAACTTTGTATATTGATAAAGCTATTCGCAACTTTCAGTCTGGCATAAATATTAACTTTGGCTGATTCCTCTAAAGCTCAAAGCTCGGAGGAGGTCTGAACCCGATCTTAGAATACAAAGAGATGCGTTATGACAGGATATCGAGTCTAACCTTCATTAACATAAGTCCGATGGGCGTCATCCCGAACCTCATTCACACTACACGTCAATGCTGAGTTGAAGATGCTAAACAATTCACGGTGGACTTTTTGGGAGTCTGGGTCATTTGGATTAGAGAAGCGACAAATTTCCATGTGGTTTGCTGAAAGTGTCTCGGCATTTTCTCGATCATCCCCAAGACAAAATGAAATGTCATCCACAACCTGCGACTGATCAATAAGTGATATAATTTAGCACGTATTCAGATACATACTTTATTATTGAGGCGGCCGAGACGGGTCGCCTTCCAGTCTGTGCCCTCCTGGAAGGTCTTAACTTGAAAGTTGTATCTGTTCCAGATACTTGAGAAAGAGTCTTGGGATCTCTGTAAATCAGAATTCTTAAGGCCTAAAGAGTCGAGAATCGCCGGGTTTGTATCCATCCCCATTGCGCTCGCAATCTTCCTGGCAGACTCTCCAAGGGTTGACCAAGGGCTTCCTCTATGTGGAGTGGCTAAGAATATAATAGCAGCCGTTGACTCGACGATATTTTTGAGCGCAGGATCATTCGAATAGGCGGAGGCAGAGAGCATCTACACATTTCGTCAAATTATACTCACTAGGAACATTTATCTTTTAAGACTTACTTCTTTAACAACTATACCTCCTAGAGAATACGCAATAAAGATGATTAGACTGGTCGGAGATAGTCTCTTGAGGTCGTAGAGAAGATTTTTCCCATATTGATACAGTGAAATCCTATTGCTCGCCCTTTGAAACCCTTTGGTTACGTAGGTATTATAACCCCAGGTAATAATACAAGCCCCAGGACAACAGTCAGGGAGATCATCCTGTGGCCAGAAATACACTTCCCCATCGCTGGCCATAAATCTTTCGACTAGATCCACAGTTTCGGCATTTGCCTCATAGATATTGTATTCCGTGTTCTGTGTATTGTGGTTTGATAAGTGCATCATCGAAGAACGTTGTCGAAACAGGCTGGGAACCTTCTCCAATAAACGAGCGGCATTATAGGCGATGCTGTATCGAGGCGGATAATTCGATAAATGGTCTTTTGATAATTTCGCCCAAGTCTTAAACGGATGCCCCTGTAAACCGTGAACCATTACAATGCTATCCGTTATTACTTTTTAGCATGATACCCATTTATAACCAAGCGCTTTTTAACTGAACGGACGAATACTTACTTCGCAACAGCGGAACTATCAGGAGCGAACAGGATCGTGAGCCCAGTATCCGATATATGGTTATTGGAAAATTGACTATTGATCAAGGATGCCATCGTAGTCTCCACGCGGATAGAACAAAGTATAGGCGAAAACGTAAAGTCCGAAAATCTGTATTCCTGGGCTATCGATATCTGAGACTTAAATGAGGCTGTAAAATAAAAGTACTTGCTATGGCTAATTCGCCTCCTCAGCTTTATTGGACAAGGTAACGAGCCAACCAGCTACGCTAGGCAACTAATAGGCTCCAAAGGAGGCAATAAAATGTTACCCAAGCTCGATTCAGTTGTATTAAAGAATAAATGCCGTGCTGTTCTTAAAGCCGAGAAAAGTAGCATTGTAGGTTTAACAGGCTGGAGTCTATTGCTTAATTCGTCGTGCGAGATACTCATGCCATACCTTACCTAGATCAGCAGGCATGATGGGAGCGAACATGTTTCCCAGCCAGCTTTTCTTTCGATGCGATGTAACGCCGATTTCATCTAAGAGCCTATCTACGTACGGAACGCTATCAAAAGCAGCAAAGTGTCCAAGCTCACCGTTTGATAGATAGCGTCGCTTATTCCAGGCAATCATGTGCGCAACGTCATTTTGCCTTTCTGCTATAGAGGAAAGCGTAAACGCCTTGTCCCAGCAAGCCACTGCCCAGATGGCCTGTGCCTCGGCAGTGAACAACTTTGCCCCGGCGACTACGTGATTCATAAAGAGAATAGAGTCATCGTGTACAGGAGCCATGGTGTGATAAAGTCGATAAGGCGTTCGTGTTTCGTACTTGTGGTAGTGCTTTGGCGGACTTCTGAGCATGACGAACCGACTGAGGATCTCCTCGTCTGCTTTGCCCACGAGCTTCTCCCACTTTGCAGTCTCCTCTTGTGGCTCAAGATCCTTGGCATATGGCAATCCCAGCTCTATGAGCGTACTGTTTTCGAATATGTCAAGCCCGAGCTTCCAGCCAGTCCCGCACAAAACAGCGTCGCAAGGGAAATGCGTGCCACTCTCGTTGTCGAGATACAATTCATTTCCGTCCAGAAGCTTTACGTCACCGCGATGGATATAGACCTTCTCCGCGACAAGGGGCCGGAAATCTGCGAAGTGGCAGCCTCCAGCGGTTCCGTTTTGCCAGATTATACTCGGAAATGTCAGTATCTACCATGGGTTTAATTGGGCTGCAATTGCCACGCAATAGACTCACTCATTGTCGTATTCCAGCTTTTCAAAGCCTTTGTCACTCCTCCTCTCTCGATAGCAAGCATACTTCCGAACTGAGTTATCTAGTAGTGAAAATATCTAACTCACGAGCTTGGCGCCCAGGTCAGTGCTATGGAGAAGCCACGTCCACCATGATCGGTAGGGAATCAAGTAGCATGGCTGCAGTGATGCCATAATTCTTGTTTGTGACGCTTCAACTCCGTTTCTGTATGGTGTGGGCAAGTCGATAGGTGCTAGGGCTGCAGCTCCAAGTGAACCGTTCCCGGTTTTGCGAACAATCCACGATACGGTCTTGTCCGCCTTGACCGCCTCATATACCATATCGGCGGCCGACTTGCCTGCGCCAATTACAGCAACGTGCTGAATCGACTTGTCTCGGATGACATCAGATTGGCCGAAGTCAATCGAATGGATGATCTTTCCATGGAAATGCTCCTTGCCGGGAAAATTGGGCACATTGGGGTACAAAGATTGGCCATTTGCCATCATGAGTCTCGCAGAGAACATTGATCGCTCAGATTTGCTGATCGTGTCAACGCACCGGAGTTGCCATTTGCCATTTGCCTTCTTGATGGACTGAACGTGAGTGTTGAACAGTATTCTATCTCGTAGTGTCTGTCCGGCGTGACTCATGTTGTCGACGTAGTCTTCAAGATACTTTGTTGTATACTTGGCACGGAACAAGTCGTACATGCAATCATCGGCCGGTGGCCGTTCCATAGGCATATCGGAGAACTCGGCAATGCCATGGGTCCATTGCGTCCAACAGCTGGGGTAGATTCGTCCTGTAGAAAGTCAGAGGATAGCATGGACCGAGGTTTCAGAGTTTGTACGCTTGCTCCATACTCCCCCCACGCAGTAGTCGCGCTCCAAAATGGCTAACCGTGTCTCTGGATGCGCTTGAAGCAGGCGCTGCGCCGCAATGATTCCAGTGAGGCCCAGAGAGTCGTTAGTCGTCTATTAACCGGATTAGAACTGGAAACCAACCTGCGCCTAAGACGATGACGTCGAAGCTGACTGTATAAGTATCCTCTGTGGGCGGCATCGCGGCGGCGTGCGTGTGGGATACGTCCGAAGGCGGTCGTGATGCAAGAAGTCAAATTAAAAAGTGTCAGGGGTAAGTGACTTGGGCTGACATCCGCCAAGCCGACATTCACCAGTAACAAGGCAGTGCTGTTTTTCTAAGCAATCTGACAAGATGACGTAATCTTATCCCTTTATATATCTGTTAAACTGCTACTTTCTACCAATTATGTTGTACGTACATGGGTTTGTACGGCACTAGTTAACCTAGTCTCTCCTGAGTAGTTCACGCAATCCCGATGTTGAACATTGCCAGGAACTTAGTTAACTTACCGTGACTTTTATATGTAACAATAACTATTTATACAACAGGTAATCCTTCCTCGATTTGTTTCATCCACTTCATTGATCCAGGCGACATTGTGGCTCAATAGCAGCAGGTAGATGACAGAAACAATATTTATAGAACAGAGACGCCAGGTCTATCTTTCCACTCACCTCGAAGGGTGCACACGTCGCTTTCTGTTATTGTTTCTGTTTCCCCTTCCTCCTCCTGCCCGCCCGTTACCCCTGGAGTTACCAGTGTTCCCGGTTCCTGCATTCGCATTGCCTGTGTTCGTATTACCTGCATTCGTATTGCCTGAATTTGTATTTCCTGAATTCTTGTTACCTGAATTCGTGTTGCCTGTATTGCCATTCCCCGTGGTCTGGTCCGCGAGCCCGTCTGTAGCAGGATCTGCAGCTTGAATCTCCTGCACTACGGCTGTGCCCTGCTCTGCGGGGTCGCTCCCGGATTCCGCAATGGCCTTGACCGCCGCGGGGAGGTCAGCAATGTTTTGCTGGACCTGTGCCGTGATCCCTTTCAGATCCTGTGCTGTGGCTATATTCGCCGGTGTGTTCTGGTTCGGTGTCGTATCGGTCTGCTGCACAGCGAAGCACCCGCCGAACTCATTCGCGTTACGACACCTCACGGTACAAACGTCTCCGGTCGACGCTGAGTGCCTGATGTTAATAATAGAAAGGAGGAAAGATGGGAAATGGTCGACTAACCTCCAATACACTGCATATCATCGGGCATCGTTACTGTGAGAGTGATATCCCCGTTCTTCTTAGAATCACTCTCGGAGGTAGTAAGGTTGGTCTGGCCTGTTGCGCCATTTGAATTGCCCGTTAAGTCCATATCACAAGAGAATGGACCAGCACCAGTGTCGTTGGTCGGGCGGATCGTAACTTTCACATCGCTTCCCTTAGTCACCTGCGTAACTTGGTTTGCTGCCAGGGCATTTTCGGTGTTCTCGCCAATGTCGATATTGCCCGCAAGCAAAGTCCTCCCACACTCATTCACCACGTTTGTCGAAATCTCAGCTTGCGAGATCAAATTGGCATCAGACTGGTCATCGGCATTAACTATAATAATTGTTGGTCAACTATTCCAGAAACGGGGCCACGCAACACATACCTAACAGGCTGAGACTAGCTGGTGATCCCTTTGCTCCCTGCGCTTTTAGGATGACGCCTTGCCCATGAGCAACTGCCAATACTGCCGAGGCAATGGCCATCCGCCTCAAAGAAAACATAATGACTACCGAAGCAAATTAAACCGAGTAAATAACAAGAATAGAAGAGAAAGTAATTAACCAAGAATCGAATCAGGCCTGCTGGTTGTGCGAAGATGAGAAGCAGTCGACAGACTAGAACCGTCGCGTACGATTTCTGGCAACATCTCATCTTATACCCCTTACAACATCATCTTGCACGATATCGTTCCATATCTGCCGTTACGTTGTAGGTGGGGCCGACTCCTTGAAACGGCCCGCATTCGGGTTAAGTTACCTTGCCGCCCCATCACATTGAGACGGGCGACACAAACTTGGCACGATTAATTGTTATCTCGAGATGGCGTGTTATTCTAGGGCCACTCAATGAAACCGCATCTCTAACATCATACTCCTGAAGGGGTCAAGAAATTCCAAGAACAACTCCGTGAACACGCGATCTCAAGTCTTTACCATCGAGTCCTTTCATGTTTTGGTGGAGGGTTCAAACTAGCTTAGAAGGCAACTTCGCGAAACAGGTCGATTGATCGACGTATTATACATATATAAAATGTTGTCTTCGGGGCCTTCATTTTACCACCGGTCCGCCGGTGGGGTCGGAGCCGCGGATTCCAACCGGAAGCTACAGTACGCGCTAGGGATTAAATAAGCGTTCGAAGAGATAGAACCGCATAGCCACAATATCAGGAGCTCCAAATTCTGCCGTGTTTCACCACAGCAGTATCAGATTGTTCCAGATCCCCTTTGCATACTATGGGGCTTTCTTCACCTAACCCCCTGCCCCTGATGATTGCCGCTCTATTTCGCACTTCTGAAAGATACATAGTACAAGCTAGAGGCTATGAGAACAGGACCCGGCGTTACAAGTGTTGGGTTCATCAGCAATTGCCGGGCTTGACACAAAACATGGTCATACGTGATATAACCTAGGCTGGGGTGGCCAAGCCAGCCTAGTAAAAAAGATGCCTATTACGAAACTCCGGGATTGGGTGCGTTCAAAAAGATATATAAATATCATGGTAGTGCAGACGTAGCGCTGGGTAACTCCAACTATACAGTTGCACCTAGCCATACACCCAGTGCTTTATTCTGTATGCATAGCTCGCTCAACGCGATCATAGCTAGCGATCATATATTTTTACTAACCTAGGGTTCCAGGCCAAGCTTGGACTATCTTGGTGCCTGTAATGATGTGCTGACGATCTGATACCGATGGTGGGGGAATGAGTGGTGATAAACGCAAGGGCAAGCAAGGGGCAAGGGAGCGGTGGATTGATTGGTCAGATGGACTCCGAGTGCACGTATCTGCCTGTGTGGTTTGGTTTACCGCGCAGTACTATGTCGATCGTCCCGGCACGAGTTCTATTGGTGCGATCTCCCTTAGGATCTTCCATTCTGCCCTTTAACCCCTTGCACTGCTTCCCCTACTTGATAAACGGCACTGCGGCAGAACAATACTTCTGGTCCTCCAAATTTTATAGCTAGGCAAGTATGTAGTAGCGGCAGCAGCAATTGGGAATATTTGCATATACTCGGCTTCCTATAGAAACCCGTCAAATGTTAGAATATACCATTTGTTAGATCATCTTGGTCGGGGCAATGGTAGTAGCTTAAGTTAACTTATATCTAGCCTTTTTAGTCTATTCTTGAGAGAGAGAGAGAGGGAATATTGCTAAGGTGACTTTGAGGATCACGGTCTTAGTCAAGGAGGAGCAATTTCTCAGACCACTGACCACCTGTTAGAAACGAAACCAAGCAATGTCGTGTCGCACTTGAGTACTCTCTAATAGAGTTGGCCGTAGAGGTAAACTAGTAGGCGGGGAATGCGGACGTTATACGCTGAGCGTGGAATAAGTTAATCTAGTTCACTATATTTTTCCAGGCAATTTGAACTTGTGTATTCGTCTGGTTGAACATTTACTCATTGCTACTTCTAGCAACTAATGTTCAACGTATGGCTTGTTAAGCATCATGTGGTCTTCTTATTCATGGTGCATGGGTATCTTCATTAATATGACTGCACATTTTCCAGATCTCGTACCTGCTAGTTCACGCATATGTATTTCGGACTCCGTGAATAAATAAATAAAATCCGTATAATGTTTTTAGTTCTTTTCAAAGAGACTGGGATGCAAATGCTTTGAACCCTCATCGCGTGCTAGTTCACTATTTCAGACGCTTTGAAACTGTATCGGGGTTATTGACGTCAACTGTACCATATGTGCGATTCGTGATCCAGCCTAACGGTGCGGACTAACCAGCCCAACCCGCATGATTCATAACATCTCATATTCCATGGCCTCAAGAACTCTGGGATACGTGATATGGAATATGCATCTGGCCTAGGTAGTATTCCTGAGCGCGCCAGTTACTAGACTCAGGGCCGATTTGAGGCGCGATGCCAGCATTCGCCGCTTGACGATGAACGAATACGACTTGCTAGCTGATCAAGACCACAGATGCCTGATGTTTATATCGCTGATCTCGGCAATATTGACGTAAATCAAGCATGGCCATTAGGCACGATGGCCAAAGCTCATACAGAAGTATTCCGGGTGATTGGTGTAGAGTGCGTCGCCCTTTATTCATGGTGGACTTGGTCAGATTAAGACATACATCGTACATTACACCTGTCCTCGACTTCCTACAACTTCTTGATGCCATCCATACGCTCGCGTGGAACGATCGTATCGACAATGTGATCTTATTACCATATAGTTCTTATATCTTCTACTGGCAGATTAAATCTCACGTTCCCACACATAATGGAAAATTCAGAAATCAATCCACAGATACGGCGGCCTTGGGGACACCCGCACGACGTTGACTCCGAGTCTCATCGTCTCAAGCCGCTAAACGTATTACCTCTGAATCTAAAGAACCATCTCGTCGCAGCCATTAGTGAATTCGCAGGAACGTTCATGTTCCTGCTGTTTGCATTCGGTGGTACCAATGCTGTGAACACGAGTCCGCGCGATGGTAGCGCTTTACCACCTGATCTTCCCACTGATCCAGCCAAGCTTCTATTTATAAGTCTGTGTTTTGGTATGAGTCTAGCTGTTAATGCTTGGGTATTCTTTCGCATTAGTGGTGGACTGTTCAATCCAGCCGTCACTATAGCCATGATGGTTGTGGGTGCCTTAGACTATGTTCGCGGTCCTCTGATCATCATCGGCCAGATAGTGGGTGCCATTGCTGCCGCCGCTGTTGTCACAGGTCTCACCCCTGGTGTTCTTAAGTGAGTATATAGCATTTAGAGTCGTTTGTTGTCCCTTCTGCCCTCTTGTAAGATCAATGGATTTCCACTCGTATGAGCCTGACACTCGAGAAACTTAGACAGACTTGAACAATTTTCATAAGTCGCTAAAGTCCCCAGAAAGAGCTATGCTAACCTGACACTACAGCGTACAGACGGGCTTAGGAGCTGGAACATCAGTTGTACAGGGTTTGTTCATTGAGATGTTCCTCAGTACGTATCCACATTTCACCACTCTCCAATTTGGTATATCCCAAGTGTTGACTTACACACATTGGGGATACCACATGCGTTAAACCCGTCAAAATATAAGATTTCAACACCTACTCTGCTTGAGATAACTAACGCCAGATTATGTACAGCGGCCCAACTGGTTTTTACTATCTTCATGCTGGCTGCTGAAAAACATCGCGGTACTTTCATTGCACCTATTGGTATTGGGCTGTCGCTTTTCATTGCTGAACTAATGTATGATTTGTTGCATGCTGCTTCCCCTGACCTCTTCTAGCCTCCGCCTCGATGCATCGAGTGCTTATTATTGTTCAACCGAACCCTCCCCGGAGCCTACTTTCAACCAACACTAACATATCCTAGGGGAGTACATTACACGGGCGGAAGCGTGAATCCTGCACGCTCCTTTGGCCCCGCCGTTATTGTTGGCGAATTCTACGGTTATCACTGGATTTACTGGGTTGGCCCCGTGTTGGGTTCATTACTTGCCTCTGGCTTCTATGTCGGTATGAGTAACCCCCCCTTCCGTTCTGAGTTCGTACTTTCTATTGCATTACCTTTGTCTAAGGGAGCTAACAATTATAAGTAAGCATAAGCAGTCCCTATTTTCAGTATATTAAACCGGCCTGTGCCTTGGGGGTGTATCGGTATTATAGGACTGGTTGCGAGAACTAATGCATTATATATTTATATACTAGTTTATCAAGGCCCTTGAGTATGAGTCGGTTAATCCTGAGCAGGATCGGTCTGACGACGCATACGCTCACGATGCTGCTCGACTCGCTCAAACTGAATCCAAGGATATGTCGAACGGAACCGCGAGCCACGGTGAGAGAATAGCAACTGCAGATAGGGGTGCTACACCATACAGGGGTGGACCGAGTCTGGAGGCTGGCCGTGGATGAGATCATAGTATACCGGTGATCAAGGAACGGAATCATACACCTGGTGACAAGTATAAGACCATAAGGAGGAAACCTTGAAACACTGTGGTATGAGTGTTGTCGTATTATAGGGGTGGTAGTCTGCCTAGCTGGTGTACGCCCTACATCCTGTGGCTATTCAGTCGGGGGTTACCCCCCCAAGGACTCTATATGACACCTCACTCATAATTACTCCTATGACACTCACCACCTGCATCTATTACGATAAATGTAAATTGTGGAAAGCAATTAGATGCACCCACTTGTCAGCATTACAGTATGAATAGTTAGGGTAGACAAAGAATTCTACCATCTGTCTACTAATATCTGATGCCTTCCATATCCCCTCTAAACGTCTTCTATTCTTCGAAATATAAAGTGTTTGGCTAATTGAGTATACCATTATCATATCTGTCTAGAAATCATACCGTATTAAATCACCTGTCACATAACAGGACAACCGTAAATGAGTTCATCGAGGCACTTAAATATCTGATCTGTGAATATCATGGGTATTATTGAAATACAGGGTTAATGAGACTTAGATTGACTTGAGGTTCAGCTATTCTAGAGTGGCGGATGGTGTGTTGGGACAGGGTGTCGGGGTGAAGCGAAAGTGAGATATCAGGTCAAAAATGAGTGTATATTAGCTGCCAGAGCTGTGTGTGTGTGACTATCTGGTGATATCTGTGGTAAAAAAGTGAAGGAGATGTGAGGGAAAAGGTCAGCTAAATACAGGTATGTGATCCACTGTAAATTGCCCTTTGGAGTGCCCTGTGGATACCCTGTGGAGTGCCCTGTGACGTGGCTCTAGGGGGCTTCTAGTGGCTCCTAAGCTGCTGTCAATACCCGTAATCCCCTTGCCCCATTACAATGGTCTGTTATATATACACGATGCTACTGTGTGCCTTGTACTGCACCAGTCCTTGACTCAGTCCAACAGCTATATGCCCAATTAATTGCCTTTCAGTCTGAAGCTTCCTAGACCCACGCCTTTGGTCCGATGCTACACAATGTATTTCTCGTCTCATTTCTATAGCCGACAAAACACCCCTTTTCTGGTTGCTTCTTGGAGAGGATATTGTAGTAAGAATGCCAATCTACCGACTGGAGGTAACAGTTCTGCCTTATCCAGGATTACTTCATGCATCGGATAACCTTGGATTCCATTAAAACGGGACGGTTATAACGACTGTGTAAGCCGTTAAAGTGACTGTGTTTTAACCCAATGTAGTTTAATAGTCAAGGTACGAATCCCGCAGTACATTCCCTTAAGAAACGGATGTACCTTTTTTAATAACCTCACCCCTTAAGATGCCTTTAATAATAATTAATAGCAATACTTAAATAACTTTAATTCCTTTAAAATTATAATAAAAATCAAGCGTGTTCGTTTTTTTATTTAACTTTATTTAATTTAACACTAATAAAAAATCGATTTTTTCGGATATAAATTAACACTTTTAAGGGTAACGTAATTTAACGCCTCCTTTTTAACCTCCCCGAAACGGTTTAAATCACTGCGTTAAATAATTAAAACTATTAAGTTAATTTAACTTAAATTAAATCTAGTTAATAAAGTAAGTACGTATATAACGGTATTTAATTTTAATAACTATAAGTAGCTTTTTCATCGGTCTCGCACTTTATTTAAACTTTTTTTAATTAAATTTAATAACTTAATATAAAAAATCAAGGGTGTGTGAGAATAAAGTGAATAAATAAAAAATAATGATGGAAAAAAACCTTTATATAATAGGCTATGCCGTAGTAGGGAATATCGGCGATTATAAGCCGATATAATAGCACAGCTTTCGAGAGTTAATATAAATGCTCTCGAGCTATGTCGATATACCTTTTTGATTTTTTTTTTTCTTTAGTTAGAAAATAAACACTTATTTAATATTATAAAATTATATTTTAGCGTAACGGCCTTTTATATATTTTCTAACTTACTAATTCCCGAGCTGCGTTAAAATAGATTAAAATGTCAAAAGAAGCTTTAAAATAGCCCCCTAATAATCCGGAAATACCGTTAGCGAGATACATAAAAGTATTAAATATTTAGGTCTACTAAATTTATACCTGCCTTAAATAAATATACGTAATATTAAAAGCGGTATTAAAAAATAATTCGGAAAAATAATAATTAAAACGAGCGGCTTATAAATAAAAACTAAAAGAATAATAGGATAAATTATTACGACGTTAGGCGGTTTTAAAAATATAGCTATAAAAAAACCTCGACTTACTAACTATATAAAACGCGAATATAATAAAAAATGCTTTTATATAAAACCTTCGGGATTTCTAAAAACCCTAAAGATAGTTAGCCTAAATAAATATAAACCTTTAATTAAGAAACCTTTAGCTAGAAAACCTTTAAATACTTTTAGCACCTACTTTAATAATTACCGTAGTCCCAGTACTTAAACGTAAGCTATTACTATAGCCCGAGAAGTTTGGGGGCAAATATAGCCGTTATTTTATATAAAAAATATTAATAAAGTATAAGTTCCAAAAAGATACAGAGTTTATAAAAAAGGACTGGGATAAGTAATATAATATTTACGAGCGGCTCGAAAATAATATATAACGCGTAATAAAGTTATATTATATTATAAAAAAACCTAATAAAATATATAATTTAATATTTTTTTTTAATACTTATTAAACGTTTATAAAAACCGTAATAAAATTATTAAAACGGGAGGCAAATTATATAAATATTGCCAATCTATTAATTAAACTTTTATATCCTTTTATACCAATTTCGAGCGACTATTAATAAAAATAAAAAGTAATATATAAAATAATAAAACGAAACTTATATTTATCGAAAAAATAATTAATAATAAACTTAAAAATACGCTAGTTTTAATAACGCTACCGAATATTTATTAAAACTAGATTTACTAAATAATAAATATCGTAGCCTAATTTAAAAGATCGCTATTTTATTATAGCGGGAATAGTTTAAGAGGCGGGATTATACCGGGTAGATTACCTTTTCCGGGCCTATTACTCTTTACCTTTAATCGCCTTAAGACTAATTATAAAGGCGATATATTAATAACCGGTATAGCTACGCTAATAAAAAACTAACGGGCTAAATAAGTAATAAATAAAAAACGAAACGCTCGAATAAAGCGCGGAAAATGCTTATAATATAAAAAGAAAAGCTACTTATTTAAAAAATATGCCTATCGTTTTATAAGATTACTTATTTATATTAAAGTTAATATAATAATAGGCTATAAATCTAAAAAAAATAAAGCCGAAAAAATATTAAAAAAACAGAAAAACGAGTAGCTTTTAAATAAAGTCGCATTTAAAAACTTGATATAATAACAAAAAAAATTAATATAACCGAATAGCTTATAAATAGGGAATTTTTTATAATCGATATATACTTAAATTAATAACTATATATAAAAACCTTTATAAATTTAAAATATAAATATTATATTACTATTAGTAAAAATATAATAAAACGTTTAAAATTGCTATATATATCTATCTAAAAAAAAATAGTAAAAAAAGCTACTTATAAGGAAAGATTAAACATTTCGGGTATAATTTGCAAAATAACTTATATAAAAGCTAACTTTAATAAATATAAATTAAGGACATTTATATATATTATACCAGGTTTAAATTATTTTATAATATTAAAAAAGCTTTAAATAAAGCGTAACCGGATAATATATATAACGTATAAATATATACTATATATAAGAGTTACCGAAAACCTAAAAGTATAAAAAAAAAACATTTCTTAGAAACTATAAAAATCTGCGAAACTCGGGAGGCGCTTTATATTAATATAATATATTTTATAAAAGAAATAAAAAAAGCTTGGAAATAAAGAAAGCTAGAAAAATAAGTAATAGTTTAATAAACGGCTATATTTATTATTATATTAACGGATATTAATAAAGCTTTAACGCCTAAAAAAAAAACTAACGTTTAAAAAAATCTCTCCCTTTAATTAAAAAGCTAGAAATAGTTATTCGAGAAAAAAAAGGCAAGGATCTTCCGCTATATTGTATAAAAGCCGATTATAAGATTAACTTAAACTATAATAAAGCAGGCAAAAAATTACCTGCCCCCTAAAGGCTATTATATAATATATCCCGGGAAAAATTATTAGCGTTATAAAAAACACTAATTAAGCTATTAAATAAAGGATATATTTATGCGAGTAGCTTATTTATAAAAACCCTTATATTTTTTATCCGGAAATTAAATAACGGATTCCGTTTTTATTACAATTATAAAATATTAAATAATATTACTTAACGGAATTAATACCTGCTTTTATTTATATAAAAAACACTTAAAACTTTTTTAGGAATAAAATAGTTCTTTAAAATAAATATTAAGTCGGCTTTTTATAAAATTAAAATTAGGGAGGGAAATAAATAAAAAACGGCTTTTTGTACCCGCTTTAAGCTATTCGAGTAGCTTATAACCTCTTTCGGCTTAATAAATACTCCCGTAACGTTTTAACGTTATATAAACGGTACGCTAAAAAAATACCTAAATATCTTTTATTTAATATATATAAATAATATATTAATTTATTTTTTTAAAATAAAAAAAAATTATATCGATAAAGTAAAAAAAATATTAAAATATTTAAAAATAGCAGGCTTAAATTTAAATATAAATAAGTATAAGTTTATAATAATTATTATAAAATACTTAGGATTTATTATTAAAATAAAAAAGGGGGTTTATATAAATCCGGCTAAAATATAAGTAATTAAAAAATAAGAGCTTTTTAAAACGTTTAAAAAAGTCTATAGTTTTTTAAAATTTGCGAACTTTTACCGAGATTTTATTAAAAACTATATAAATTTTATTACCCCCTTATTAGCATTTATAAAAAAAAAGGTACCGTTTCGATAAAGGCTTTCGGAAAATCTGGCATTCGAAAACCTTAAACAAGCGTTTTTAAAAAAACCGGCTTTAATATAATAAAACCCCAAACAAAAAATAGTAATTAAAACAAACTATTCGGGATAAGCTTACGGGAAATGCTTATTATAATATAATAAACAAAAGATCCTATTACCCGTAACCTATTACTTTAAACGCTTAATCCCGGCAAAAATTAATTATAAAATTTACGACAAAAAGCTGCTAATAATTATAAGCTATTTGTAAATATAAGACGCGAAATTACAAAACGTAACTTTAATATTTATAATTTTATCTAACTATAAAAATCTGAAATATTTTATAACTTTTAAAAGACTTTCCGAGCAATAAATACATTAGTTAAAAAAATTAATACGTTTTAATTTCCGATTAAAATTCCGTATTAAACGCTTAAACATTAAACCCGACATTCTTTTACGGCACAAATAAAACCTGCCATAAAAAATATAAGATAAAAAATATAAAAGACGGGAATTTTAATTATTATAAAAGAAATAATTACTTTATACGTAATTTAAAAAATACAAATAAACGGGAACTATTAAAATAAAATATATCTAGTTATATAAATAAAATATCCCGGAAAATAAAGAAATTTTCGAATATAAGAATTTATAATTATTATAAAATATAAAAGTAGCAAAAAACCTAAATTACATATAAGCGATAAAGGCAATAGCCTAAAAAAACCGAATATTCCTTAAAAACCTAAACGTAAAAATATTATTATTAAAATATAATATCGACAATAAAAGTTAACTATACTTTTACAAACGTATTTAAATCTTTAATTAGGAGCCGCTCCGCACCGCTTTAATATAAAATACCTATAACTTATATTTAATAAGGTACCCGAGAAAAGAAAATATATTAATAATACTCTCGAGAATATTTTATTAGTCTAAAATATTAATGTTTATAAAACGCTTTTATAAAAATTGCGATATTTATAAAAGAAAAACGGTATAATATAATTAAAAAAAAAGGCTTTTAAAACTATTACTTATCCCGGATCAATTTTATAATAAACTATTTATCGACTTTATAACCGACTTACTAGCTACTTTTAAATAAAACCCTATTTTTATAATAGTAATTTTTAATCGATTAAAAAAACAGGTTATATTAAAAGCTATAACCTTAATAAAGGCAGAAATATATACCGAATAATTTATAAACTATTATTAAAAATATTACAATTTTCCTTATACTATAATTAATAATAAAGGATTTAATTAAATAAAACAATTCTAAAAACAGCTTTATTTACTAATAAGGATCGAGTAGCGTTTATTAATTACGTTTTACCCAAAGACTAACGGAACTATTAAACAAACAAACTAAAAAATATTAACATATTTTCAAGCGTTTATATCATATACTTAATTCGAATAAAACTTATTACTACCGGAAATAATACTCGCAATTAATAACCGAGATATTATAATAATAAAGCTAAATCCTTTTTTTATATTTTATAAATACTACATAAAACTTATTTTAATAATAAAATATATTTCGGGACCTATTTCCGAACCGCATATATAAACGGAAGTTTTTATCTAACGTTTAAAAAAGGCAATAAAATTTATACAGGCTATAATAACAATTACGTAATAACAATAAAAAGACGTAACTAATAAGCAGCAATTTTTTATAAAGTAATTCCGAATAAGGGATAAGGTATAATTAACGCTTAAAAATATTTTTATACCCTAACCCTTATAAAAGCTGGCATAATTATACGCTAAATATAAAATAACGCACGTTATTAACCCTTAAGTTATAAAATTAAATATACCGAAAAAAATATATAACCGGTTTTATATCAAGCTTATTTATTACATAAAAAATAATCCCCTACCTTTTTAAAAAAACGAAAATATATAATCTCCCTTTATAATTAGTAAAAAGGGAAAAGAAAAAACAAAATAATAAATAAAGAAAATTATTCGAGTAATTATTAAGTAAAAAAGGCGAGAAAAAACTAAATAAATACTAATAAAGTAAGTAAATTATATAGCCCTAATATAAAAACCGCTCGAAAACCTAAGAAATACCGAAATAATAAACCGTTTTAAAAAAAATTACAGTAATATAAAAACAAACAATAAGCTTAAAAAAATTAATATAAAAAAAAGGGTAAAAGCTACGCTTACGTAATAATTATATAACTAATAAAATATTAATAAGATATAAAAACGAGAAAATATAAATAAAATAAAAAAATATTACGGAAAATTATAAATCTTTTATTATTATAAGTAACGCAAACGTTATTCCCGAATAAATAATAAATAACCCCCCCTATTTATATAATTTTTTTTTTAATAAACCGATAACTAAAATTACTATAAAACCGACTAAAAACGTAATAAACCTAACCGAACGGTATATTTATATTAGCCGAAAACTAATAATTTAATTCGTTCTTTTTATCGTTCTTTTTTTTTATTTATATCTATCGCTTCTTTTTTTACTTTTATAAAAGGAAATTTAAAAGGGCAGCTATAGCAATAAAAAGTATTAACAGAAGTAAAAAAAACGCGCAAATAAAAGCTATACGAACCGCATTTAAACAAAAAATTTATAATAATAATAAGGGCGGGCAAAATAAGCCAAAAAAAAAACCGGAAACGGAAATACGCATATAAGTAGTAAGTTTAGTATTACTTATTATAAAATATATAATAACCGTAATATCGCTAATATTATTAACGATATACTCGAGCGGGCAAATAACCTTTTTAAACGCAGCTATAAGCTACTCTTATATAATATATAAATTAAAGAAAATTACGGAAAAATAAAATAAAAACTTATATATTACTTCTGTTACTACTAAATTTTAGCTTAGCCTAAAGCCGCAACACCTATTTTAATACACTCGAGATATATAATAGCATTAATAACGTATTACGCCTATACTCCGGCTAACTCTTAAGCGGTAACGGAAGTTAAATAAAAAAATAAATAACGGAAGTATTATAAAAAAGCGGGGGGAATAAATAACCTACTAAAGTTCGAGCTATTGTAAACTCGATAAACTTTTATTAAAATAATAGCGAAAAAACAAATCTCGGCACTTACAAATAATTACGAAATAAAGTTAAAAAGCAATGCTCGAACGGAAAAAACAAAAGGTAATTTATAATAAGGCAGTTATAACCTTTAATATATCTTATATACTATATACTATAAATAGCTAAATATAATTAATATTATACTTAAAATATTCTAAAACTAAAAAAGAAGAAAAAAAAAAACTTATAAGTTTAATCGGAACAAAAGGCGGAAAGGTTTTTAGCTATATAGCCGATATAAAGGCAGTACGGGATATAATATATAAAAAAAGGAAAAGCTATAAAAGTAGCGCAAATAAGCGGCTTAAGGGCAGCAAAACCGGAGGAAGAACGAAATAAAGATATAGCGGCAGCGGCGAAAGCGAGAATAAGCAAAAATAGCGGCAAAAAAAAAAAGCGCATTACGGGAATATTACGGGAGAATATATTAATAACCTAAATAATAAAAAAATAAAAAAATTAAAAAATTAGAAATTTAAAAGATTAAAAAATTGGAAAATTAAAAAATAAAAGAATAAAATAAATAGTTAGGGAGATGGGTTTTTATTTATAAATAGCCTAAAAAAAAAAAAGAAAAAAAAAGGAATTTCGAGAAAAGGGCCCGGGGTATTTAAGTAACCTTAAAAAAGGATTAATCGCGCGGCTAATTATAAAAGCTAATTATATATTATATTAGTTATGCGCTTAAGCTAATTAAAAGCGGGGATCGATTTACTAATTTAAAAATAAATTTAACTGCCGAATAAAAAACCAATTAAAAGCAGGAATCGAGCTTTAATTTCACGCGCGTTTACTTTATATTCGATTAACTAATAATAACGTAAAATTAAAAACCCTTATAGCAAAAAAATTCTTTTATAAAAATACCCTTATATTATCTTCCGAACCGGGCTTAATTAATAATAAAATAAACTATTAGTAGCTAAAAAAGCTGATAATTAACGAGAATCTATATATATTTTATATTTAGGTATAAAAGACGCGATACAATCGCGCAAAAAGTAAAGGAGGGAATAATATAATAGGCTATATCGTAATAGGGAATATCGGCGATTATAAGCCGATATAATAATATAGCTCTCGAAAGCTAGTATAAATACTCTCGAGCTATGTCGATATACCTTCTTAATTTTCTTTTTTTCTTTAGTTAGAAAATAAACACTTATTTGGCATTATAAAATTACATTTTAGCGTAATAGCCTTTCACATTTATAGCTATAGCCGAAAGTTATAGCTTTTAATATAAGTGCGTACCTTATTTAATTTATTTATTTTATTTATAAGTAAGGTCATTAAGTAACCCCGCTATTATAGCGTGTTATAACTCTTTATATACGTAATAATAATTATTAAAGCTATTATACTTAATGGCTAAAGTTAACAACTTTAATATTATTAATAAAATAAATTAAATAAAATAAAATAAAAAAACGCGCGTTTGCTTAAATTATACTATAGTTTTAAAAGAATTAAAGTTTATTAAGTGTTATAATATTATTAATTAAAAAGGTTTACAGCAGTTTAAATATAAGATATATATATCCATTTGCTAATAAAAAGTACCGCGGGGTAGGTATTTAGTCTATTTAACTATCTCTAGTTAGGTTAAGCTAACCCAGTGGTTTTAACCACCTAACCCAGTGATTTTAACCGTTTCGTAACCTCCCTGTTACCCCCTAAACCTCCTGATCTCCTTAGGTCTTCCGGCGCTGTTAATGGAGGAGACCTGAGGCCATTCACAGTCCGTCGTGTTACTCGACTCCCTTAAATAGTTACTGGCAGTTGACCTATCCGCCGGCGCTGCCGAGAAGGCTTATCGTAAGACAGCCATTGTAATAACTTTAAAGCAACGGGTGTAGTAGTGGTGGTGAAAATTTACAGGTTTAGGTAGGGTTCCGAGGGGTATATCCGTTTCTTAATAAAATGTACTGCAGGATACATACCTGACATATTTAACCGAAATAAGTTAGAACACAGTCACTTTAACGGCTTACACAGTCATTATAACCGTCCCGCATTAAAAGATTGTCACGATAACAGAGGCATTAAGTTATAGTGCCTTAGCTACATAGAGCCCGTAGCAATTATTGCCCCGAGAGCCTTGTTGCTTGAAAGAGATCTTCTAAGTTATCAGAGATCATTTAGATATTAGACCTTTACACAATTATAATTTACAACTAGAGTGATCTTGGCAGCACCTAAACGATCATTGCACACACTGTAACTGCGATGAAGATCCAATAATAAAAACTTCATCACCCTTGTATGAGAGATAGAGATACCGGGAAGCATGTGTGATGCAGATGAGAGGGTAAGAATCACGGTGGCATGGGCACCTCAAATAATGGAAATTGCCGACACTTGAGCATTACTGGATTATGTCAGTGTGTCAGTGAGTTAGCTATTTACGAGTCTCCACGGCCACCGATGGGGAGTAAGTGTTAAGACTTATGGGCAAGTCGGCTCTAATGTTTCAAGCGGCCGCCCAGCCTCACTAGTGATAATAATATGTAACAGGTGGACTTGGCTAAGATTCCATATATTATCAATTGCTTATCTTCCCGGCGTTGAAGGGCTAACAAGAGGAACCTCCTGCATCTTCCACTGGTTCATTGATCTCGAACATCTACGCTTGCTATACATACGTATATTAATCATCTTCGTCCCTCGACTAACTGTCTCTGAACCCACAGCGGCTATGACTATACCAACAAAGAAGATTTGTAAAAATCGGTAGCATTAGAGCCTATGTTGTGATCACTCTATCAGTCCAAAGCCGGACAAACATTAGTAACGAGGCTAGTGGAAACTGTTGCTTCAAGTTGTCTTAGGCCACTGCTAGGCCTATTACTGATCATAATCGTCATGGCATATTTCATATACTCAATCAGTGTCCCTCCGACGATGTCTTCGATGCCAGTGTGGGATAAAGTAATGAGGAGCATAATGACTCATTGAGTTGACGGTGAAGGAGCAGAATCAGATCTGCACAAGCGGTGATTATATGTACGCTCGTATGATAGTAGGCCTCGACCCTATAACTTTGTCTCAACATTTATGATTCGACAATATTATAGCAGTAGCTATCAGTGACTGAACTGCATATAAAGGCCCAATACCAAATAGGAACACTCGGAAAGACAACATCACCCTATAGTAGAAGGGGTCGCAAGGAGTTCTGCTGGATCCCGGGCATCATATAAGCTCATAGCCATATTGAGACGCCAGGCATGAAGTGCAATATTGGTCACGGGGGCAGGCCCGACAAAGCACGGTAATTTATCCATGATGGCCTTATAGAAGAGGCGAACGGGATATTCCTGCGTTGATAATTTGTAACCAAGTTGAGTCGGATGTCTTCGAAATGCGTAAATATTCTGTAATCGTTGACAACAGCCCAAAGCCATGCATGCCATCGTTCCACTTTAAGTCGTTGCAGCTACATATCCACTTTTGAGTTTCCGGATACGGCAATGAGGATACGATACCTCTTAGCCTTCACGGGAGATTGACCATGATGTTGAGCTCATTGGCTGTGGTATACTAGCAGGAGTCCCTCTAAGAGTTCCGCGGTGGAATGCGGATAGCATCCACAACCCCTTAGATATTATATTCTTGGATCCATCAATGTCTATCTTGTAGAATATTGGCATGAACAAGCAGGTCCCGATCCAGGTGACCAGCAACCATCCAGGTGTTGGACTGGAAGACGCCGATTTCTATTAGCGCTTGAGCAGGGACATATACCTTCCTCACCAGTCAATAGCTTGCCGTGACGGATCCTGAACCTTTGCTGACGTATCTTCAGCCTCGTGCTGCTGCAATGGGTCGTTTCCAAGGATGGGTCGGTGTTGACTCAAGCTCCATCTCCGAACTTCATCGTCTACAATTCGCGTCCACTTCATGATGATAGGATGTTCGTTTGCGACATCTTCGAAGAAAATACCGGTCTCGTTTTTGGAGCCTTTGACGGTATATTTCCAATTGCCATTTGGCGCCCAATATTCCTCGCCAAAGATGCATTTGATACTCAACTCCTTCCTTCCTTCTGAAAGGAGCTGATCAGCGTGAGCAGAATCGTCAAGCTGCGTTTCTCTCAAAGCGGTTGCTATGCCTTCGAGAAGCCCTAGGACCTGTCCAGCCTTGAGTCCGACGTTGGCGCCCAGGCCGTACCCTTCGTCAAAACCAGCCTGTATACATTCGGCTTTACCAGCGGTAATACCTTCGCGATAGCCTTCAGTTGAGTGTTGAGCCCTCAATCTTCTTGCGTCAAGCGAGATTGCACTGTCACCATCCTGCGACTGATCATGATGTGAGTCTAATTCTGATGGCTCCGAGGCGAATATGTCGGCGAGAGGATCTTGGAAATCCAGCACCGGGTCATGTGCGGAGTTCATTTGGATGTAGAACTCGTCGTCGCGAGGTACTGGTAGCGGCAGATGCATCGCAGGTGACCACCAGATGGATTCAAATCAAGATCTCGGGTATGTGAATAATATCTAAGTCCTTGAAACCTGATCCGTGACAAAGTCATGAGTGCTGTAACCAAGATATTGTGTTCTTCAGCTCAACGGGTAGCCTCGACCCCACATCCAGCTCTAGCGGGCAAATATACGAAGAATTCCATATTGAAGAGGAAAAAAAGCTACTGTAAAAGAGGGGCTAGTGGACACAATGGTGCCTAAGCAGCTACCTTAGATAAGCTGCTAAGTACAGTTATCGCTACCAAAAGTTTTTTCCATAGTAGTTTTGGCGCCAGCCGCCATCGGCTGTTGCTGACAGCTGCCGTAACCCCTGCTTCAACACAGTGCGCAGATACTATTGATTTTTAGTACATAAATACAGGGGGTACGGTCGCTGTATTGCCCAGTAGCCCAGCTACATAAGTCCGTGCGAACTGATATTCCTTACTGTAATATGCTCCTCAGCTGTCAGCTACAGCTAATGGCGGCTGGCGCCAAAACTACTATGGAAAAAACTTTTGGTAGCGATAACTGTACCTAGGAGGTAGATATTTCATCTTATCAGACGTTCCGCCGCCACAGTGTGGCTAAATTGTGGTGGATACATACATTTGAGACATTGGAACAACCAAGCTGCCGTGGTATACTATACCTACCTAGGTACAATGTCGTAAATTACCTAACGTGGTAACTCACCAACTGCCAGGTGTTGTGCACGTACTAGGTGGTGTCTAGGCTTCTAGAGACCAGATAAGGTATGAAGTTGATTCCTGTACCCGAGTATATAGTAGTTCGTCTTTGATTCGAGGGCCCAAGTTTCCCCGTAGTTAGGGAATGGATGACTTCAGATTATCCATGTTTTCGGATACAGCTCGGGTATCACTTCAAAAGGCAACACAAATGTATATTCATTATAGATATATCTTGTTGCCGGATATTATATGTATTACTGCTTTAATCGCCGCTGTTCCACTATGTCGGCAATCTCTGTTGTTGGTTCGATGTACGGTTTGATAGTGTTTCGAACAAGCGTCCTCTGTTCAAACGCATACGCCATGCCAATAAGTCTTTCCTCGCTGAATTGTTCGCCGAGAAAAGCGAACCCAAAAGGAACATTCGGTGCAGTATCATTGAGATTGCCGCGAGTATTTGGGATCACCGTTGTGTTCACGGGATATGCACCCATCGGCACCGTTACTATAGGCGCACCAATGATTGCTGGTAGATACGATGAAAACTCTGTTGGCACGACGAGAGCATCAAGAGAAAAGTTATTTATCGCCCCCGTGATGCCTAGTAACCCGCCGTAGTATTGGTTTGCAGTGTAGTTTGACCACAGCTCTGGACTGTTGTTTCCGATCCTGAGATCCAGAGCCTGCTGCCACTGTAGTATGTGACGTCAGCCGAGGTTCATGGGTAATTTTTAAAGATGACAGAGAGGTTCGTTCTGTTGACTTCAAACCCCCAAGCACTTGAGAACACTAGATGGGGAATGGGATGCTTTAAAGGGAGTTTGACTAAGTGGACCTACAGTTGCAGTGTTCCGGCTTGGCCATCCTTCACGAGTGTCACTTTGGGTATATTCTTGTAATCCTGCAACATCGGTGATATTGTGTGGGTTTTGTATTAGTTTAGCGAAATATGCTGCTAGATTCGTGACGAAATCCGCACCAAGGACAACGTCCTCGAATGTGGAGTCTACTCCACATTCAGGAGTCAGTATTACTCTATGCGATGGTTTCTAGGAAATATCGGAGTGAAGGCACATAGAAGACACAGAGCATGCAACTCTGAAGTCATGTCTCAAGAGTATATTGTTCCCACGGACGGATTAAATGAGGAAATGAAGACTTTGGATACTCACTTGCGAGCGTATCGTAACCCTCGAGATATATTCCGTCAATGACGGTGGCTCCCGCTCCACGAAGAACGTCAAGCGACTCGTTGAATGCAGCAACCACAGGATCATACTTGTCTTCAAGCCCAGAAATATCAAAGAGGTTTCGAGGGACGCCGATTCGCCTCCCACTGAGGGCATGGTAATCACAGGCTCCAACATAATCCGGTGTTTCCTCAAAGGGAATCGCAGAGGTGTAGTTATCGTCAGGATCTTGACCGACAATGGCGCTGAGAAGATACGCGGCGTCTTTCACAGTCCTTGCTGTATTATACAGTGTCAACATCTGCTGTCCTTTGAATATCTAGTGAATATATAGGAATTCCGAGACCTGTTCTCCATGTCTCAACCTCGGAACAAACCTCAGGAGGAGATCTGTACTTATAGATAAAAGGGGTAAGGAGTGGCTCGAGATGCTGCTTACCCATTGGGCCAACGGTGTCCTGGTGTTCGGATATGGGAATGACGAGGTGCCTTGATGTCAGGCCTACGGTCGGTTTGATTCCGACCAGGTTATTGACATTAGATGGCGAAACAATTGATCCATCCGTTTCTGTTCCAAGGGAAGCGAGCGCAAGGCCCAGAGAAGAAGCGACGCCGCTCCCAGATGAAGAACCCGATGGATCTTGTCCTAAGCTACACGATCAGAGTCAGCAATTTCTGGTAATGTGGAAGGGTGATTAGGGTCCCGGGAGCTCTCCTGACCAGGGCTGGAACACAACTTTCAAAAAGGGGGGCGGAAGGATCATGTAAATGGAACTAAGAAGCCCACCAATAAGCACCCTGTGTCTGACCCCCATAGGCTGACCATCCGTTGCTACTATTAGTGCTACGATAGTTCGCCCATTGAGACAGGTTTGTTTTGCCCAGAAGTATTGCGCCTGCTTTTCGGAGTTTTGCTGCGACTGTACTGTCTTTGGGAACTTCGGCTCCAAGCAGTGCATACGAGCCAGCGGTGGTTGAAAGGTCGTCTCTGGTCGCAATGTTGCCCTTGAGTAAGATCGGGATACCATGAAGTGGACCGGTGACGTTCCCGGAGGCTCTCGATGCGTCTGCCTCGGCAGCAATAGACACAGCATCAGGGTTGATCTCTGTGACCATACTCAGAGTGCCGTTTACTTCCAAGATTCGGGACGTATACGCGTTCACGAGGTCGACACTGGTAAAGTACCCCATCTCTAGTCCTGTTATCAGATCCTCCAGTGTCGCTTCTATCAAGCGGGGAAATTCGCCGATAGCAGCGCATGCACCGGGACATTCAGCCGCAGCGAAGAAGGTTTCGCCAACACCTTCAAGCACCATCAGGGCTAAGAACCAGAAAATATTGACTGCTAGCATTTCAATGCCTGTATTGCTAAGCTATCGCAAATAGCCTGCGACACTCCTCGAGACGATGACCCGAATTCACGTAAGGGCAATTGATTTGTTAGTTATGAACCAAGATGAAGCACTTGTTTGCTCTTGGGCCAGGAGGATCATGTAAGGCTTGTATAAATGCGACATGTACTAATAAATATAGTTAGTTGGTTCGAATCCATCCTATTCGATTATCGTTAGATAGGGCTGGGAATTGCCCTATAGATGTAATACCTAACCAACATTCCTGCAGATATGGGCTCGGGTCGTATCTTCTGGTATATGCATGTACCGAACACTGATATGATCATTGACCAATGAAGTCCCCGGTTAGTGGCTAGAACAGTCTTATCTTGGACATCACACATGGGAGTCGAGTTTCAGCCCATGATCGCAATCCCTTTACGGTAATTTCGCAACGGTGTGACAGAGATCTGCAGCTGCATTAACCACACATAGCGACAATGGTGATTTGGTAGGGTGGAAGCAACTTTATGCTATCGCTTTGGGTCCTCGACTTATGAGCTACTTGGTTGTTCGAGCTTATCACAGTTACAGTGTGTGCAATGATTATTTAGGTGCCGCCGTGATCACTTTAGTTGACTTCAGTAGAATTGTGTAAATGTCTAAGATCTAAAAGATATTCTAACAGCTTAGAAGATCCCTCTTAAGGCACTATAACTAATGCCCCTATTATCGTGACAGCATGCAAATGCCCAAGCTCGCTATCTCGCTTGCGAAGATGACTTCACTAGTAGCTGTTGGTGCGCAGGGTACCTTAGCACAAAGCTTTAAGAGATACCCATTGAGTTGATGGTGGAAACGGGATAAGCGCTAAATAGACTCTGGAGCGTGATCAAAAGTATAGGCTTCTAGTTCTAATGAAAGGAGACGTCATGGTAGATGTGAATAATCTTTATTACCTGTGATAGTGTCCGCCTGACGCAGCGACCTGTAACGAAGCCGTTACCATAGGTCTTGATTTGAAATAATAAAAGGCGTGAAAGGTAAAATACTTAGATTGATTGCTGGCTAGCAAAGAGAGACTATTTAAGGGACGGTGAAATATAGTCTTTTTATATCTAAATAGCTTCTTAATAAATAGGACTTGGTTGTTAAGCTATTATTCCTTGGTAACTATTTGGTTGTTAAGCTATTATCTCTTGGCAACTATTTAGTTATTAAGCCTTTATTTCTTAGCAATTATAAATTACGTAATAGCTGGTTGCGGGAATATTTAAAAATAAGCGGTTATAATATTATTTTCCTTTTTCTATAATTTTTGTTTTTAAAAATTTTTTAGATAAGTGATTTCCTTTTTTTTTCCTTTATTTTATTTTATTAATAGGGAATATATTAGGCGTTTCGAAATCTATATATCTTTATCGAAATCAGAAATCGGAACGAATAATTTATTTATAATATATTTAGGAATTTGGGTATCCGGTATCACCGTGCCTATTATATACTTAATTAAAAATTATATATTATAAATATAAAGGTATATTATTTTATTATAGATATATATCTTTATATTATTTATATAAAAGCGGCAGAAAACCTATGGAATTATTATATAATATCGGTTAAGAAAAGGTTTGTTTTAAAAAAAATTGTCGTCGTTTATAAAAGAAGATTTAAAAATTATATAAAAAATTTTAATATTTTTAAAAAGAGTTTCGAAAGAAGTAAATAGTTCGATTTAAATAATAAAAAAAATAATTGTTTTTTCGAATAAAGGCATTATATATATTATCCGAACGCGAGAATGTTTTAAAACAAAAAGGAAAAGCGTTTTTACTCGAAAAGAAAGCTTAAGATTAAGCCGAAAAAGGAGTTACGCTTAAGTTTAGCGTTTAAACTATTAAATTATAAATAACTAAATTATAAGTTAGTTTAAATATTACGGAATTTTTTAATTAGTTATTAATTAATCTTTTGGGCCTTTTCGATTAATTTATATTTGCGGATTTAAAGTTATTAGTTTCGGGTAATTTAAGTTTTAGCGATAAAATTGCCGAATTAAGTTTTTTATATTTTTAAAGTTTTTAAAAAGTTCCTAAATGTTTTTTTTATATAGGTAGTATTACTATTTAACGAGATATTATATTTGATTTTTAATTTTACGAAAATTTAATATAGTTTTAATAAAATAAGTTTTTTAATTAAAAAATTCTTAGGTAAATTAAATAGGTATATTTTTAAGGGCTAATTTTAATATAAAGATATAAAAAACTAAATAAATCTTTATTTTAAAAAGGTCGAGTTAGTAATTAGTTTCGGAAAAGATTTTAATAATTTTATATAAACTTAATTTTTTAAAGTTTAATTTATTACTAGCTTTTTTAGTCTTAATTTAAGGCATATTCGATTCGGAATTTTATTATTGCCTTAAGAGGTAAACCTTATTTTTTTATAAAAAAACAAAGCCTTTTATTTTTTTAAAATTATAATAATATAATATATATTATTAAATAAATTAAAGTCGGCTTTAAAATATAGAGTATAATGTTTTTATTTTTATGGCTATTTTTTTTATTCGGGAAGTTATAACTATAATAGTCGGGGCTTTTATAAATAATCTTTTTAATCGGGAAATGTCGGCTTTCTATTTATAAATTACGATATAAAAAAAATAATTATATTTTTATTAACTAAAATATTATAAGCTATTTAGGTTAAAAATAATAGTTTAATTTAATTATTTTATTAATAATTTATATAATTACGGAAATATTATTTTAATGTCTAATTAAATCTTTCGGTTTGTTTATTTAATTAAGAATAATAAATTATAAAGAACTTAAGCTTAATTTTTGTTTTTTTAAAAAAACTAGTTCCGAATTTAAAAATAAATAACTTATTACAGTCAGAAATAATCTTTTGCGGTAATCCGTATTTATCGAAAAAGTTTTTAATAAAGGCATAAATAAATTATTTTACGGTATAAGTTTTTTTATAAAAAAAAAATATTTATATTTTATAAGTCGGTTTATAATTACTTATATTCCGTTATATTATATTTCTATTACTAGATTAGTAAATAAAAGAAATAATATAATAAAATCCTATATTATAATATATTAAACTTAACCAAAGATTTTAATAGGCTAGAATAATCTATAAGGTTTATATTTATTAGCTTTAGTTTTATTATATATAATATATTTATTAATAGTTTTTTTAATTATCTAACGTAATCGGGGGAAATCGTAAATAGTTTATAGTCGTTTTAGGATTTTAAATATTTCTTAATATTTATAAAAGGCGTTTTTATAAAAATATTAAATAAATTTTTTTATAAAGTTTTTAGGATATATATTTTTTTACGATAGGTTAATATCCTATTATTATTTAAATTATAAGTTTTTTTTCGTATTTATTATAGGCTTAAAGAAATTTGGCTTATAATTATTTATCAAATTTTTTAAGTATTATATTAATATATTATTCTAACTTTTCTGGGGGGTTTTTTATTTAAATATTCTTATTTTTTTACAGGGTAAATATTTAAATATTTCTTTTAGAGACCTTAAGATTATAATTATTTTTTTTACTAAAGATATTAGTTTAGATGTTTTCTTTTTTTTTAATGTAATAAATTTTAAAATTAAATTTCGAGAGAAACGTAAGCTATATTTCCTATCTACAATCGAGTTTCTATAAGGTTATAAATCGGGTAAAATTTTTATAGTCGGAATAAATATCAAATAATTTTATTAATTTTAATAAAAAAGGTTTTTATTTTTTAAGTGTAAAAGTAATAGCTATTAATTTTTTATTATAAATAGGGTATCGTAAAAATAGTTTTTATAAGATTTTTAAATAATAAACTATTAGGTATTATTTTTTGTTATTTTTTTATTATTTAAGTATTATTTTTAATACGTTATTAAAAGCGTCTGTTTTTATTTATTTAAGTTTAATTAGATTCGGGAATTAGATTATAGGGTTTAAAGTAATTATATTTTTTAGTTTTTAGAAGGCTTTTTACGCTTTTAGTAAAATTAGGAATTTTTTTCTTTAAAATTTTTTTTTCGTTAAGTTTATAAAAGATATTGCGATTTTTTTAAAGCTAGTTATTAATGGTTAGACGTAGTTAGTAAATCTTAAGAATTTGCGTATATTTATAATTATAGCTGTTTTAAATATTAGCTATTTTTTAACTGCGGCTAGTTTAAATTCCTAGATTTATATTTTTTTTAAAAAGATAATAAATCTTAAAAAGTCTAATTATTATATATGCTAAATATTTTTCTAAATATTAACAAATAGGTTATTTTATTATAGGGTTTTTAATATTACAGCTATATATTTTTTATATTTTTTTAAGGTTTTAAAATAAATAAAAATATCGTTTAAATAAACGAATATAAATTAGTTAAGGTATTTTCGGAAAATCGTTATTATTATATTTTAAAAGCTAGCTGGGGCGTTATATAGTTTCTAAGATATAACGGTATATTCGTAATGTCTATATATTATTCGGAAAGCTATTTTCTATTTTTTTCTTTTAGCTATTTATATTAAATAATAGTTATTTAAGAGGTTAATAGCTATAAACTATTAAATATTATAAATGTTTTTTTTTATTATTATTATAAAGGTTAAGGGGTATTTATTTTTAATTATACCGTTATTAAAAATTCGGTAATTATAAATTTATTAATATATAGGTTTTCTTTATTTATCTCGTTTTATTTTGCTATTTTTTATTTTTAGGACTATAATAATAAGAAATTCTATTAGTAATTTTAAGGGTTTAATATATTTTTATATTAAATTCTTTTAGATATTTCTTTAAAAAGCATCGGCTTTTTTTAAATTTATATAGTAGATCTGGTGTAGTTTTAAATAATATCTTTTTTTTAAAAGGTATATAATAGTTTTATTAGTTGTAGTTAGGTAATTTATTTTTTGTTTTTTTTTTAAATAAGCTTTTATATTTATAGTATTTTTTTAAGATTGTAATAGGCTGTACCGTAATAGGGAATATCGGCGATTATAAGCCGATATGGTAATATAGCTTTCGAGAGTTAGTATAAATGCTTTCGAGCTATATCGATATACCTTCTTAATTTTCTTTTCTTTTTTAGTTAAAAAATAAATATTTATTTGGCATTATAAAATTACATTTTAACGTAATAGCCTTTTATATATTTTCTAACTTACTAACTTTTAAGTTACGTTAAAATAGATTAAAATATTAAGAGAAGTTTTAAAATAGCCTTTTAATAATCCGGAAATACCGTTAGTAAGATATATAGAAACATTAAATATTTAGGTCTACTAGATTTATACCTGCCTCGAGTAAATATATATAGTATTAGAAGCGGTATTAAAGAATAATTTGGAGGAATAACGATTAAAACAAGCGGCTTACGAATAAAGACTAAAAAAACAACAAAACAAATTATTATAACGTTAAACAGTTTTAAAAATATAGCTATAAAAAAATTTCGATTTATTAACTATATAAAACGTAAATATAATAAAAGGTATTCTTACGTAAAACTTTCGGGATTTTTAAAAACCCTAAAAATAGTTAGCTTAAATAGATATAAACCTTTAGTTAAGAAACTTTTAGTTAGGAAACCTTTAAATATTTTTAGTACCCGCCCCAATAATTATTGCGGCCCCGGTACTTAAACGTAAGCTATTATTATAGCCCGAGAAGTTTGGGGGCAAGCGTAGCTGTTATTTCGTATAAGAGATATTAATAAAATATAAGTTTTAAAAAAATACGGAGTTTATAGGAAAAGATTAAAATAAGTGGTATAATATTTACAAGCGGCTCGAGAATAACGTATAACGTATAATAAAGTTATATTATATTATAAAAGAATTTAATGGAATATATAATTTAGTATTTTTTTTTAATATCTATTAAACGTTTATAAAAATTGTAATAAAGCTATTAAAGCGGGGAGCGAATTATATAAATACCGTTAGTCTGTTAATTAAACCTTTATATTTTTTTATATTAATTTCAAGCGACTATTAGTAAAAGTAGGAGGTAATATATAGGATAATAAAATAAAGCTTATACTTATTAAAAAAACGATTAATAATAAATTTAAAAACGCGCTAGTTTTAATAGCGCTGCCGAATATTTACTAAAATTAGGTTTACTAAATAATAGGTATTATAGCTTAACTTAAGGAATCGCTATTTTATTATAGCGGGAATAGTTTAAAAGGTAGGACTACATTAAATAGATTACTTTTTTTAGGTTTATTACCCCTTACTTTTAGTCGCTTTAAAACTAATTATAAAGGCGATATATTAATAACCGGCATAGCCGCGTTAGTAAAAAGCTAGCGGGTTAAATAAGTAATAAACAAAAAACGAAACGCTCGAATAAAGTGCGGAAAATATTTGCGATATAAAAAAAAAGGCTATTTATTTAAAAAGTATGCCTATCGTTTTATAAAATTATTTATTTATATTAGAATTAATATAATAGTAAGCTATAAATCTAAAAAAAATAGAGCCGAAAAAATATTAAAAAAATAGGAAAACGAATAGTTTTTAAATAAAATCGCGTTTAAAAGTTTAATATAATAGCAAAAAAATTTAATATAGCCGAATAGCTTATAAATAGAAAATTTTTTATAATTAATATATATTTAAATTAATAACTATATATAAAAATTTTTATAAATTTAAAATATAAATATTATATTATTATTAGCAAAAATATAATAAAATGTTTAAAATTATTACGTATATTTATCCGAGAAAAGACGGTAAAAAAAACTACTCGCAAAAAGGGATTAAGCGTTTCGGGTATAATTTACGAAATAACTTATATAAAAACTAATTTTAATAGATATAAGTTAAGAATATTTATATATATTATATCAGATTTAAATTATTTTATAATATTAAAAAAGCTTTAAATAAAGTATAACCGGATAATATATATAGTGTATAAATATATGTTATATATAAAAATTACCGGAAACTTAAAAATATAAAAAAAAAGACATTTTTTAAAAACTATAAAAGTTTGCGAAATTCGGGAGGCGCTTTATATTAATACGATATATTTCGCAAGAGAAATAAAAAAAGCTCGGAAGTAAAAAAGGCTGGGAAAATAAGTAATAGCTTAATAAACGGCTATATTTATTGTTATATTAACAGATATTAATAAAGCTTTAGTGTTTAAAAAAAAACTAACGTTTAAAAAAATTTCTTTTTTTAATTAAAGGGCTAAAAATAATTATTCGAGAAAAAAAAAAGCAAAGATTTTCTGCCGTATTATATAAAAGCCGATTATAAGATTAATTTAAACCGTAATAAAGCGGGCAAAAAGTTATTTATTTTTTAGGGGCTATTATATAATATATCCCGGGAAAAATTATTAGCGTTATAAAAAATACTAATTAAATTATTAAATAAAGGATATATTTATATAAATAGCTTATTTATAAAAGCTTTTATATTTTTTATCCGGAAATTAAATAACGGACTCCGTTTTTATTATAATTATAAAATATTAAATAATATTATTTAGTAAAATCGGTACTTATTTTTACTTATATAAAAAACATTTAAA
The DNA here is from genome assembly GCA_022497155.1 of Whalleya microplaca. NCBI lineage: Eukaryota > Fungi > Ascomycota > Sordariomycetes > Xylariales > Xylariaceae > Whalleya > Whalleya microplaca. The sequence goes on along the minus strand of MU385731.1, from coordinate 244,150 downwards.
ACCTTTTCGGAAATAAAATAATTTTTTAAAGTAAATATTAAATCAGCTTTTTATAAAATTAAAATTAAAGAGAGAAATAAATAAAAAACGGCTTTTTATACCCGCTTTAGGCTATTTAAATAACTCGTAATCTCTTTCGGCCTAACAGGTACTCCCGTAATATTTTAGCGTTACGTAAATAATACGTTAAAAAAATACCTAAATATTTTTTATTTAATATATATAAATAATATATTAATTTATTTTTTTAAAATAAAAAAAAATTATATCGATAAAATAAAAAAAGTATTAAAATATTTAAAAGTAGCGGGCTTAAATTTAAATATAAATAAATATAAGTTTGTAGTAACTATTATAAAATACTTAAGATTTATTATCGAAATAGAAAAGGGGGTTTATATAAATCCGGCTAAAATATAAGCAATTAAAAAATAAAAGCTTTTTAAAACGCTTAAAAAAGTCTATAATTTTTTAAAATTTGCAAACTTTTACCGGAATTTTATTAAAAATTATATAAATTTTATTACCCTTTTATCGGCATTTATAAAAAAGGGGGTACTATTTTAATAAGGGCTTTCGGAAGATTTAACGTTCGAAAACTTTAAACAAACGTTTTTAAAAAAACCGGCTTTAATATAATAAAACCCCGAACGAGAGATAATAATTAAAATAAACTATTTAGGATAGGCTTACGGAAAATGCTTATTATAACGCGATAAGCGAAAGATCTTATTACCCGTAATTTATTATTCCAAACATTTAACCCCGGCAGAAGTTAATTATAAAATTTACGACAAAAAGCTGCTAATAATTATAAGCTATTTACGAATATAAAATACGGAATTACAAAATATAACTTTAATATTTATAATTCTATTTAACCATAAAAATTTAAAATATTTTATAACTTTTAAAAAACTTTTTAAGCAATAAATATATTAATTAAAGAAATTAATATGCTTTAATTTCCGATTGAAATTCCGCATTAAGCATTTAAATATTAGACTTAACGTTCTTTTATAACGCAAATAAAACCTGCCATAAAAAATATAAAACAAAAAATATAAAAAACGGAAATTTTAACTACTATAAAAAAAATAGTTACTTTATATATAATTTAAAAGATATAAATAAATAGGGACTATTAAAATAAGGTATATCTAATTATATAAATAAAATATTTTAAAAAGTAAAAAAATTTTCGAATATAAGAATTTATAATTATTATAAAATATAAAAATAACAAAAGACCCGAGCTATATATAAGCGATAAAAGCGGTAGCTTAAAAAAACTAAACATTCTTTAAAGACTTAAACGTAAAAGTATCGTTATCGGAATATAATATCGATAATAAAAATTAACTATACTTCCGTACGCGTATTTAGATTTTTAATTAAAAGCCGCTTTATACCGCTTTAATATAAAATACCTATAACTTATATTTAATAAAGTACCTGGAAAGGGAAAATATACTAGCAATACTTTTAAGAACGTTTTATTAGCCTAAAATATCGGCATTTATAAGACGCTTTTATAAAAATTGCGATATTTATAAGAAAAAAACAATATAATATAACTAAAAAAAAGGGTTTTTAAAACCGTTACTTATTTCGGATCGATTTTATAATAAGTTATTTATTAATTTTATAACCGACTTATTAATTGTTTTTAAATAAAACCTTACTTTTATAATAGTAATTTTTAATCGATTAAAAAAGCAGGTTATATTAAAAGCTATAATTTCGATAAAGGCGGAAATATATACCGAATAGTTTGTAAACTATTATTAAAAATATTACAGTTTTTTTTATGCTATAACTAGTAATAAAAGATTTAATTAGGTAGGGCGGTTTTAAAAATAGCTCTATTTATTAATAAAGATCAAGCAGTATTTATTAACTGCGTTTTACTTAAACATTAACGGAATTACTAAATAAGCGAACTAAAAAGTATTAATATATTTTTAAACGTTTATATTATACGTTTAATTTAAATAAAGCTTATTATTACTAAAAGCGATACTTATAATTAATAACTGAGATATTATAATAATAAAGCTAAATCTTTTTTTTATATTTTACGGATATTATATAAAACCTATTCCAGTAATAAAATATATCCCGGGACTTATTTCCGAATTACATATACGGGCGGAGGCTTTTATTTAATACTTAAAAAAAGCGATAGAATTTATATAAGCCGTAATAACAATTGCGTAATAATAATAAAAAGACGCAGTTAATAAACGGCGATTTTTTATAAAGCAATTCCGAATAGGGAATAAGGTATAATTAACGCTTAAAAACATTTTTATACTTTAACCCTTATAAAAACTAATATAGTTATACGCTAAATATAAAATAACGCGCATTATTAGCCCCTAAGTTATAAAACTAAATATACCGAAAGAAATATATAACCGGTTCTATATTAAACTTATCTACCGCATAAAAAATAATCCCCTGCCTTTTTAAAAGAACAAAAATATATAATCTCCCCTTATAGTTAATAAAAAGGGAAAGGAAGAAATAAAGTGGCAAGTAAAAGAAATTATTCGAGTAATTATTAAATAGAAGGGGCAAAAAAAAACTAAATAAATGTTAGTAAAGTGGGTAAACTATATAGCCTTAATATAAAAACCGTTTAAAAACTTAAGGGATACCGAAATAATAAACCGTTTTAAAGAAAATTATAGTAATATAAAAACGAACGATAAGCTTAAAGGAATTAGTGCAAAAAAAAAGGCGAAAATTACGCTTACGCAACAATTATATAACTAATAAAATATTAATAAAGTATAGGGATAAAAAGATATAAATAAAACAAAAAATATTATAAAAAATTATAAATTTTCTATTATTATAAATAACGCAAACGCTACTCCTAAGTAAATAATAAATAACCCCCCTTATTTATATAATTTTTTTTAATAAACCGATAACTAAAACTATTATAAAACCGACCGAAAAACGTAATAAACCTAACCAAACGGCGCATCTATATTAGCTAGGAGCTAATAGTTTAACTTGTTTTTTTATTATTCTCTTCCTTTTTATTTATATCTATTACTTCTTTTTCTACTTTTACGGAAGGGAATTTAAAAAGGCAGCTATAACTATAGTAAGAAATATTAACGGGGGTAAAGGAAACGCGCAAGCGAAAGTTACGCGAGCCGCGCCTAAACAAAAGATTTATAATAATAGTAAAAGCGGATAAAACAGGCCGAAAAAAAGAACCGGAAACAAAAATACGCGTATAAGCAGCGGGCCCGGTATTACTTACTATAAAACGCGTAACAGCTATAATATTACTAATATTATTAACGATATATTTAAGCGGGCGAGCGACTTCCCTAAATATAGCTACGAGTTATTTTTATATAATATATAAGCTAAAAAAAATTACAGAAAAATAAAATAAAAATTTATATACTATTTTTATTACTGCTAAATCCCGGCCCGGCCTAAAGCCGTAATACCTACTTTAGTATACTTAAAATATATAATAATATTAATAACGCGTTATGCCCGCGTTCCGGCCGATTTTTAAACAATAATAAAAGCTAAATAAAAAAAGTAAGTAACGGGAATATTATAAAAAAGCGGAAGAAATAAATAACTTATTAAAGTTTAAGCTATCGTAAGCTTAATAAACTTTTATTAAGGCAATAACGAAAAAGCGAATCTCGGTATTTATAAATAACTATAAAATAGGATTAAAAAATAATACTCGAACAAAAAAAACGAGAGATAACTTATAATAAAATAGTTATAATTTTTAGTATATTTTATATATTGTATACTATAAATAACTAAATATAATTAATATTATATTTAAAATATTTTAAAACTAAAAAAAAAAAAAAAACTTATAAATTTAGTCGGCATAAAAAACGGAAGGGTTTCTAGCTATACAGCCGATATAAAGGCGGCATAAAATATAATATACAAAAAGAAAAAAAGCCGCAAAAATAGCGCAAACAAGCGGCTTAAAGTAGTAAAGCCGGAAAAGAAACGAGACAAAAATATAGCGGCAGCAGCGAAAGCGAAAACAGGCAAAAATAGCGGCAAAAAAGAAAAAGCGTGCTACAGAAATATTACGGGAAAATATATTAGTAACCTAAATAATAAAAAAATAGAAAAATTAAAAAATTAAAAATTTAGAAAATTAGAAAATTAAAAAATAAAAAAATAAAATAAACAGTTAGGGAAATAAGTTTTTACCTATAGATAGCCTAAAAAAAGAAAGGAGGAAAAAAGGAATTTCGAAAAAAAGGCCTAGAATATTTAAATAACTTTAGGAAAAAATTAATCGCATAGCTAATTATAAAAGCTAATTATATATTACGTTAGTTATGCGCTTAAGCTAATTAAAAATAGAAATCGATTTATTAATTTAAAAATAAATTTAACTACTAAATAAAAAACTAATTAGAAACGGAAATTAAGCTTTAATTTTATACGCGTCTACCTTATATTCGATTAGCTAATAATAACGTAAAATTAAAAACTTTTATAACAAAAGAATTCTTTTATAAAAGCACCCTTATATTACCTCCCGAACCGGCCTTAATTAATAATAAAACAAACTATCAGCAGCTAGAAAAGCTAATAATTAACGAAAATTTATATATACCTTACGCTCGGGTATAGGGGACGTAATATAATCGCGCAAAAAGTAAAGGGGGAAGTAATATAATAGGCTATGCCGTAATAAGGAATATCGGCAATTATAAGCCGATATAGCAGCACAGCTCTCGAAAGTTAGTATAAATACTCTCGAGCTATATTAATATACTTTTTTAATTTTCTTTTTTTTTTAGTTAGAAAATAAATACTCATTTGGCATTACAAAATTGTATTTTAGCGTAACAGCCTTTCATAAAAATATAGCTTAAAAAACCTTCCGATTTTTCCGGTGCTTTTAAGGTATTTTTAATAAATTATATTTATTTAAAAAGTGTTATATCTTATTTAATAATGTTATTTTTTTAATTAATGCGGGGGTTATTTTTAAAAAACTATAGTATTTCTAAAATAATGTTATATTTATAAATATCTATTATATTAAATGTAAGTTTTTTTGTTTTATTTTTAATAGAGATAATTAAAGGAATGGTTTTTTAGGTAATATGTCTTTTATTATAAGTCGTTCGGCTTTTATTTACTATTTTTAGGATATAGGGTTTTTTTTAGTTACTTAAAATATCTGGTGTTTTTTTATTATAGCGGGGGAAATGAAGTTTTTATAAGACCTTAAATCGATTAAAGCTTAAAAAGTTAGTTCGAAATATTTAATCGTTACTTTTAGCTTTAGCTAAACTTTATAAAAAAAATGTTTGCTTTAATTAAGGTTTTTTTTAGTAAGGCTTCCTACTTTATTATCGGGAGCTTTAGTAATTTTTTAAATAAGTTATTTATCTTTATTAACGAGCTTTTTAAACTAAATAGCGCTAGTATTAGTTTTTTATATAATTTTATTACTAGTTTAATCCTTTTTTATAATTATTACGGAAGATATAAATAGTCGCGAAATTAATATATAAGCGTATGTTATAATTTTTAAATAACTCCTAATTTTTATAAATGGGAGTTTTATTATCGGGAATTAAAAATATTTGGTGTTAGATTTTAAGAATAAGGTGTTTTATATATTTTAGTTATTAATAAAAGATTTATATTATAATATTATAATTTTTATTTTTAATGTTACGCTTACTTTTATTTATTTAAATATTAAAAGTAATTCTTTTTATTACGTTTAAGTATTAATATAAATATTTAAATTTAAAAAGAATCCATTTTATTTAACGGATATTTTTTTATTAGCGAATTTTCTAGTCTCGACTTTCGGGGTTTAAGTTTTATAATTCTTTTAGTAAATTAATTATAAGGTTTTAGGAGCTTTTTCTTTTTTTCCAAATAAAGATAGCGCCGATAAATGCGGAATTTATATTAAAATTACTGAAATTAAGAGGGGCTTTTTATAAAGAAATACCCGTAGGTTTATTTTTATTTAATTCGGGTTTTATTTTTATTTATAAAAGTTTATAAAAGTTATAAATAATAAGAGCGTAATATATATAACCTTTAGCTTAAGTTTTTTTATTTTTTTCCGACCTTAAGTAAAGATAACAGGCTATTAGGTATTCCAGCTATTTAAAAGTAACGTTATATTAATATAAGTCTTTTTTATTATTAGTAGAGTTTTTTTTTCTTTTTTTTAGCTAATTTTTAAGATCGTTTTTACTTAATCGGTAAGTTTTTTTTCGGAGCTAATAATTAAAGTCGATTTTACTTAATCGATAAGTTTTATAATCATTTTAGATATAAAAGGACTAATATATATTTATATAGTTAGGGGTATTTTATGAAGTTTCTATATTAGTTTCGGTAAGATATATAGGATATTTTTAATGCCTTTAGTTATAAGTATATCCGAGTTTATTAGTTACGCGTATGTTTAGCGTTTGTAAATAAAAAAAGTAAGCGTAAAACTTTTTTTAGGTATAATAAACGTAATTACCCGTACTAGAATAAGCTTTTTTAAAGGCAGCCGTAATTATATATTTATATTGTAAAGCGGAGTTATTATATTTAGATTTATTATTTAGATTATAGTCGGCTTCCTCCGTTTTCTAATAGGTAGCTCGTATTTTTTTTTATAGCTAGGGAATGCTACTTTTTCGGGGTCGATTTTGATTTTTCCGTAAGGACTAATATTTATTTTTATAATGTCTTTTCTTTTTATAATTAAAATATTTAATATAAGATTTATCCGTTTTAGGTTGTATATTCCTAATAGTTGTATTAATTTATTATTTCTTTTTTTTATTAGACGTTTTTTTAAAGTCTAAAGTTAAAAAGTTCTTTTGTTTTTTTTCTAAATATCGTTTATATATTTATTAGTTTATTAAAATAGTTTTTTTAATATAGTTATCGAATTTTTCGGGCCGTTTTTACTTATTTAATTTATTTTTTACGGGGTTTTTTAATCTTTTATAAAATAAATAAAATAGCGACGCTTCTGGTAGTCTAGTTTCGGCGATATATTATTTAAATTTTATAGCGTATTCTACTGCTAATTTTTTCTGTTTTATATTATATATTATTTTTTTTATATTATAAGTATTATTAAAATTCCTAAATATTTCTTTTAGTTTTTTTTTAAAGTTATTATATTTCTTAAAAAGCTACTTGCTAATTAAAGAAACGTTATCTTTTTTAAAAAGGATATTTTTAACTTAAGGTTTATATTAGGCTAGTGTTTTATTAGTTAGGAATTATTTTATAGCGTAAATCTTTTTTTGTTCGCTATTTAAAGATCCGTTATAAAAATTTAAATAAATCTTAGCTTAAGTAAAAAAACCTTTTAATAACTTGGGGTTATTTTCAAATTTGGCTAGGGCTTTAGGCTTATAGGTAAGTATATCGTTTTTATCGGAGTTGTCGGAGTTATAGTTACTTAAGTCTAAAGAGTCTGGATTTCTAGGTTTTCCTAGTAGTTTTAGATCTTTCGGGTTAGGCTTTTTCGGAGGATTTGGCTTTTTCGGTTGCCCAGGTTTATTAAAAGAAAAAGTTAAAGGAGTAGCGGACGTACTAGTTATTATAGGTTATCGACTGGAGGCTCCTACTAATTATTATCTTTTTTACTGTTTAATAGCTATTTTCCGTTCGGGTTATTATTTAGTTGCGATTTTTTATTCGATTAGCTATTAGGCTATAAGTTTTTATTTATATTATTATTAAGTTATTTCGGCTTTTAGTTATTATTTTATAACTCGTTTCTCTAGTTTTAAATCCGGTTTTTTTTGTTACTTTTTAGGGCCGTTTTCTTTTTCGGAACTAGATTCTTCTTATTTTTTTCTAGGGCCGGTTTTTTTTTCGGAACTAGATTCTTTTTATTTCTGTAGGTTAGTTAGGGGAAAGGACTTTTTTAGTCCAGGTATAGGTTTTTGTTTAGTTTTTATTAATAAGGTTTAGGATTAAGTTTATAGTAAATCTTTATATAGTTTTGGCTATTTGCTTTTTCGTCTTATTAATTCGTTAATAAAGTTATATATTTCTTTTATTAAAAGGAGATTTTTTAAGGAGGTAGTTTTTTTCTTTTTGTTTAAAGGGATGGAATATTATCGTTTTATAAGATTTTTTTTACTGTTAAAAGCTATGATTATATCCTGGTTTAAGCGAGTAAGTTATTTAATTTATTTGTAGTTCCTTTTTTATCTTTTAATTAAAAAGCGATTAAAATATAACGAAACCGTTATTATAGGTTTTAATTTAAAATAATAAAAGGCATAAAAAATAAAATATTTAAATTAATCGCTAGCTAATAAAAAAAGACTATTTAAGGGATAGTAAAATACAGTCTTTTTATATTTAAATAGTGTCACGTGTTACAAGGGTTAAGGTAGCTTGGCGACCTAATTCCTGTGTATTTTGTGTAATATTAAGATGGAGAAAAAAGGAAGGAATTTAAGCTAAAAGGTCGGCCGAGAAATTTACCATATATATCAAATATAGGGTTAAGCTGTAATTACGTAATGCGTACAAACTATACCTTAATCCCGTGCTTGACCTATGCTATAACATTACCCCCCCCGTCAGAAAAATTCGCGTCCCGAAAATTCTTAAAAAAAATAACGAACTAGTCCGTCCGGGAATCGAACCCTAAGTAACTCCCAGGCAGAGGAAGGATACTCTCGGTTTTATACGCTAACTGTTACGCCATTAAGCCCTTATTATTAGTAGGCATAATTAGCGTATTTTATATATCTAGTTATTTATTAAAAAGGCGTCTTTTAATAGGTATTTTATTTACGTCTTACTTTATGTAATTTTTTTGCTAACTATAGAACTGCCTTATTGTTATCTTTATAAAGGAGATTATTCTTTTTATATTTAACAGCCTTACGCCAGTTACTTAAGTGTATTAAGGGTCCGATTTTGTTAGGGTTTTTATTGTAATATTGTTATAACGTAATTACGCTATTTTTAAAGCTTTTAGCGTTATATTATTTAGGGTTAAGATTTTATCTCTTTTATTATACCTAATATTATAGCTTCTCCCGATATATATGTAACAATAAAACGTAGTTAATTTCTTATTTTTTTTTTTTATTAGGACTTATCGCTTTACCCTCAGGGTTTTTATTAGCTTATCCGGGTAATAGGTTATTAGAATATTTGCGTAAGCGATTTGTATAAAATATATGGGATTTTTTTTAGATATTAAGTAACTTTAACTAGTAGAAATGTCCGACTATTTTTTCTATTTTGTAATAGTTTCTCGTTATCGGGTAATCAAGTTTGTTATTAGGTCGATTTATACTAGTGCCCGGCTTCTTAAGGATATATATACAATTGCCGGGACTAAAATCGGGTTTTTTTCGGTAGCGATTAGCTTATTTGCTTATACAAATTTGCGATCGAGTTATAATTTCCCGTATTAAATCTAAATAGCCTTTTAAGGTTTGGGCTATTATTTACGTGTTCTCGCGATTGAAACGCTTACGTAAAGGCAGGGTTATCAGGTCTTATATATAAGCTTCCTAATTAAAAGGTAGAAGTATAAGAAATTCTCGTTTTATTTTGTAGGAAAAATATCCGATAGATTTATGGGAAAAGCTCGCTTGTATTACGTCCGTAGCAGAAATAATATTTAACTAGTTATTCTAATAATAATTAATAAATAGTCGTAATCTTTAATCGATATATATATTTATAATTTCAGCTTGCCTAACAGTCTGAAAATAACTTGCTAACGACAGTTTTTATTTAATGCTTAAAATTTTCGATAATTTATTCGTAAAGTCTGTAATAAACTAAGGTTCCCGGTCGTTACCGATTAACTAGGGTAGGCCGTAAACTTATAAAAGTCTATAATAATATATTATTGCTACATTTTTAGAAGTAATAGATCGGGTATATAGAATATATTAAAATTATTTACTTAAGCAATATATTATTACTAATAAGTTATCGCGACCTTTTTTATTAGCTGGCATTAATTTGAAATTTATTATTAAATATTGCTAAGTTTATAATAGTACCGGCAAAGGTTTTAATAGATTAGGCTTCTTGTTTCTAGGGATTTTAAAGAGTCGGCATTTATAGTTATTAATAAATCGATCTATATTAAAGGCTTATCCTAGCTACTAATATCGTTTAGTTATTAGCTGTTTTATTTTTGCCCGGCTAGGGTATTTTATAAGAAGCTGCGAATAAGTCTCGGTTAATAGCTTAATGTATAGCTGATTTTAATCGGGAACTATTAAACGACCCGTATATAATACCAGTCGGTTAGCTATAGAAAAATCGGGATATAGGGGTATAGTGCGGGCCCGTTTTTTATAAGTGTCGAGGTTTTTATATATGGCATTAGCTTTTAATAAAAAATCTACTAATTTTACGCCGGAATTAAAGGGTAGTTTTATATTTTAATCTAATATAAAAATGCCTACTTTTTTGCCCTATATCTTTATTATGGCTATATCGATATAAGAGATTACTATATCGGTCGGCGTTAGTGTAGTAGGTTAGGAGACGGGTTAAAATAAGGTTATCGTACGATAGGCTTTTTGTTTTGCTTTTTGCGTTTTTAGGTTTTTAAATTTTCTGGATAAAATATTAGCTAATATATTTTTTAAACTAGGTCGATACGTAATAGTGAAGTGGTATTAAGCTAATAGCTTAGCATAACTAGCCTGTCTAATATTTAGAAATTTCTTCGTGCCGAAATATTTTAAAATATAATAATTAGTTATTATAAGAAATGGTCGGGAGTTTTATAAACCGATTAACTCGGCTTTTTAATTTTATAAAATACGAATTACTGCCAGCATCTCTTTATTATATATGTTATAATTAAGTTTAGCTCTATATATAGTTTCGGAGTAATAGACAATAAGGTACTATTTTAAGTTTTTTAAAAGTCGTTAAAATATAGCGTTAGCAATTATACCGTTAGAGGCGTCGGTTTCTAACCTAATTTTTAGGTTATAAAAGAAGTATCGAAATATAGGTATATAAATTAATCGATATTTTAAGTTATTAAAAACTTGTTAATATTCGTAAGTCCAGTTAAAAGTTTTTCCTTTTTGTATAAAGTTAGTAAGGGGTTTCGCGATTCTCCCGTATTCCCGCATAAATTGTTGGTAGAAATTATAAAATTTTAAAAAGGACTGTATCTTTTTTATATTTTTAGGCTCCTTCTATAATTCGACGGCTCGGATTTTTTTAGGGTTTACGGTAATTCTATCGGTGCTAATAATAAATCCCAAAAATTTGGTTTTCTAAATATGGAATTTATATTTAGTTAAGTCGGCTTATAGTTTAATAGCCTAAAGTCGGGCTAGTACTTTATTAACATGTTCGATATATTTAGTTTTATTTTTAGAAAAAATTAAGATGTCGTTAATATACGCGTTATAAAAGTCGTTTAAGTATTTTATTAAGGTATTATTGATATATTTCTAAAAGGTTAACGGTTTGTTAGTTAGCCTAAAGGGGAGAACCTTATATTTATACGCTCTGTATTTAGTGCGGAAAGTCGTTAATTCTTTAATATTTAAATGTATTTGTATGCGATAAAACGCTTAACGTATGTCAATTTTAATAAATATTTTAGCCTTAAATATACGTAATAAGGTTTTATCGATAAGAAGTAAGGGGTAGCGATTTTTACGTATAATAGCGTTAAGCTTGCGATAGTTTATATAAAAACGCATTTTTTTATTCGGTTTGGCTATAAAAAGGACAAAGGTAGCCTAAAAGGTAACGTTTAATTTAATAAACCTCTTATATAGGTTATTAGTAATATATTAGCAGCAAATCTCTAATTTCTCTAATAACATTTTATATAAGAGGCTGTACTTTAATTTGTTAGGGGGTTTCTTTAATTAGATTTTATAATCTATTTTGGGCTGGTACGGGAGCAATTTATTAAAGTCTACTTTATTGAATATATCTAGGTATTAATAATAAATTTTAGGTACTATTTCCAAAGTTTTCTAGCAAAACTCCGTTTTATTACGGCTTAGGGAAGCCTCGTGCCTTAAATTATTAATATATCGGTCAATCTTATATAAATTAGTTACGTTTAAATGGTTTTTTTTAGCTGCCTAATAAAAAGCTATCGCTTTAATAAATGTTATATTAGCGGGTCGATTTCGGAACTAAATTAAGCAGTTACGCCTTAACTTATAACGGCTATATTAGTTACGTAACGGGAAGACTTAGTTTAAAGCGTTTTTGTAACGCTTGCGGCGTTTTTTAGGTATAAGCGACTATTTTCGGGATTTCCTATTATCGGCTAATATTTTAGCTATCGATAATATACCTTAATTAGACTTATTAGCTACAGTATAGGGCAATAATTCTTTTAGGTTAGGTATATAAGCAAATCGCTTTAAAATAATAGCGGGGGTTGATGTTACAATTAGGCGTTAACTAGCGGTTTTAGCCTTTTGTAATTTAGTTTTTAACTTTTTTATACGTTACTAAATTAAGTTTTTGTAGAATATTATTTATACTTTACCCGGCTCCGGAATTTAAAAGAGTTTCGGAGTTTTTTTTAAGTTAGGATAATTACGTCGGCCTGCCAAGCGACGCTAATTTTTATTAGTTATTTATCGCTTACGTTATTATACGTTCTCTAGAAAAGTCCCTTATCGATTAGGAATTAGCTGTCTAGCCTTATCGACAGAAATATTAATATTAATAGTAGGTTGCTAATTATTAGGGAATAAGAGACGCTATCGCTTAATATTTATATATATATTATATTCCTTAAACTATTTTTTATTAATAATAATATCGGGGGTTATGTCGATAATTATAAAGGGGATATTAAGTATATATTAATATTAGATTCGGTAATATGCGAAAATAAACGCGTCTATTATTTGGACCGATTATCCGTTATAGCTATTAATGCGGCCTAATTAAAATCCGGTAATTAGCCGAGATTCTAGATATTTAAAAACTTTACAGGCAAATGTTATATTTATAAATATATACCCGTTTGCTTCCGTATTTTATAAGAAAATTTTAGTAATTAAAAATAGTTTATTATAAGCTATTATACTCTCGAAAAAGAAAGGTTTCCTACCGAATATCCGATTTAAAAAGTCGAATGGTATTTTATTTATACCGAAATTTATTGTTAATACTTTTTTTAAAAAGGAGGTAATATTTTTTAGAAAGGTTAGTTTTTTTTTAACTGATTTAAAAGTTTGCTATAATTTAATTTTAGGACTAAAGTACGGTTATACTTAGCTATAATCGAAAATAAGAAAGTATTTTTCTTAGCGTTAATTATAGTTTTAGTTAAACTTTTTTTTTTGTTAGGATATTTCCGGCTATAGTAACCCTTTTTTTTATAGTACTAATATCGATTTTTTATAATAAAGAAAGCCTTTTTTTTGTCGGTTAGTTTAGTCGTTTGTCGATTTTTTAACGCGCGAGATTTGGTTTTCGTGATTTTGCCTTTATTTTTTTTGTTTTTGTTTTTATTTTTGCTTTTATCTTTTTTAAAGTATTTTTTTTTTGCTATTTTATATATAAAAGCAGTTTCGGATTTAATTAAGGTATAGTAGGTAAAGTTGTAGTTCGGATCGATATAATGCGGGATTAATACTAGCTTTAGCTAAGTAATTAGAACTTATCGGAATTCTTATTTCTATATAGTAATAGGGATGCCTGCTTCTCTTACGGTATAGATAAACTTATTTTTAAAGGTGTCGAAATCGGTATTAAGTATTATTTTTATATTATAAAGTTTTGCTTTAGCTTTTTTAAATTGATTGCGATCGAAATATTACTAATATAAATAGGTAAGTAAGGTTTTTATATTAATAATTTTATCCGGGTGCGTCTTTCGGAAATAAGGCCGGAAATTTTTAGTTACGTTACTTTTTAATCGCGATCGCATTTCGGCGAGTTTTATACAATCGGAATCGAAATAATTTACGTTAATAACTAATTTATTTTATATCTAAATGTACCAGTTTTCGAACTCTATAATATCTTTATCGGGATTATTATAAAAATTAGGTATATTAATTTTGGTGCTTTTTTTTAATTTGGAGGTAGAGGTAGTAGTTGCTATATTAACTTCTCGGAGGCGCTTTTTTAGGTTTACGATCTCGCGGTCGCAATTTTTTAATTACTTATTTTATCGGTTTACTTTATTTAATATAATATTTAATCTTAATCTAAGAACGGGAATATTATTATTTATATCGGAACTTAAATAATAAGAATAATAAAAATAATAGGAAAAGTTAGAATCCGATAAGTTAGGATTATTATCCGGAAGGTTTTCCCTAGCGGCCCTAGCGGCCTTACCTATAACGGGTAGATTATTAGGTAGGTTAAAAGCAAATACGGCAGTTAATTTTTAACGGTTTATATTAGGGTATAGGATAGATATAACTGGATTAAATAATTATTCGGATTTTTTTTTTTTATAGGGAAACTATAATATTTTATCCCGAATCTCGTTTTTTCGTTTATTTTAAATAAGCAATTGTTTAAATTAATAGGCACGTTTTCCGAAATATCGGGCTGTTTTATATAAAACGTTTATATTATAAAGTGATATTTTTATAGCTTCTAATAATAAATTTATTTGTCCGTTATACGCTATTATTATAATATTATATATTTTAAATTCGTTAAATAATGCGACCGGGGATTTTAGAAAGGTTTTAAAAAAGTTATTATAGTTAACTGTACTTTTATAATTAGGCTAAGCTATAATGTTTTCGGTATTTAATGGCTGAAATAGGAAAGCAGGCTTAGCCGGTTATTTGCTATATTTAGCTACGATTACTTTTATTCGCTTCTATAAATTAATATCTTACATACTCGGGTTAATATTTATAGTTAATTAGGTTATTTTAGGGGTAAAAGTCTTAAAAAGTTCTCACGTATCGGTTACTATCGTATTGTTTTCTATATTATTCTCTTTTTATATAGTTATAATATTTTAATCGGGAAGGATTTAAGACATTCGGTATATTAATACTAATTAGCGCGCTAGCCGAATAAAATTTGCCTATTAATTAGTACTAAGGAAATTGCCTCCTATATTACCTTTTTCGAATCGGATTTGCTTATGCGTATTTTAAATAGCTTTATCGATTTAGGTAACGCGTAAAGCAGTTGCGGTCGCAAATATTAGGTTTAATTCGGATTATTATCCCGGCGTAATTACCGCGGACTTAGGGTATGATATGATAGGGACTTTTTTATCGCTAATGTCGTCTAAGGTCGGGTTTAAATTAGTAAGGCTATAAAATAATTTAAAATCGGCGTCGGCTTTAAAAATAAGGTCGGACTAAAGATCGTATATAAGTACGTAAGGAATAAAATAACTAATTGGTTTATTGGGATATTTTAAAAGCTTTCCCAGGCTATAATAGATTAATTTTAGTATTATATTACGTATTATAAAGGTTAAGGTAGCTTGGCGACTTAATTCCTGTGTATTTTGTATAATATTAAAATGGAGAAAAAAGGAAGGAATTTAAGCTAAAAGGTCGGCCGAGAAATTTACCATATATATCAGGTGTGGGGTTAAGCTATAATTACGTAATGCGCACAAACCATACCTTAATCCCGTGCTTAACCTGTGCCATAACAAATAGCTTTTTAATAAATAAGATTTAATTGCTAAGCCATTATTTTTTAGCAACTATCTAGTTGCTAAGCTATTATCTCTTAGCAACTATTTAGTTGCTAAGCCTTTATTTCTTGGCAACCATAAATCACGTGGTAGCTGGTTGCGGGGATATTTAGGAATGGGCGGTTGTAATACGACCCTCACCCGAGCTTTCAAAAAGCTTTAAACGTAGTGTAGAATATATGCCGAGTTTTATGAGACACGATTGTCGTCCTCGGTTAGAGTTGAGTGAAATTCTTGCAAAAGCATGTGGTGTGTATCCATGGACGATGTTATTAAGATACGCCCTCCAGGGCCGAGGGTGCGGACCTACATATAGCCGCCGCCTGTACTACATGTATATAAGGGACTCTGGCCCCCTTGCTGTATCTTCACCTTGTGTTAATCATGCCACTATACTTCTCGTGAACTTGACTCATGTTGACAGATGTATCCTCGATATACATTTATGGATGTAATGTCAAGTCTAATACCTTCTTCAGCAATAGCTATGTAACCAGTAGCGTTTATAGGCACTGTAGAAAGGGTAGGCCGTGATAGGGGTTGAGAGCGCGCAACAGTGGGGCCAAAAAAAAAAACCCTACCAATATGGTTGCAGCTATGATTCTATATGCTACTGCTTCTTATAAAGGCTAAGAATATATCGATAGAAACAGTAAACATGCCAAGTTAAATCTTTAGACTAATATGAGTTATGTGATACCTTAGAATTGATGTGGTCAACAACCGAAAGGTTTATTGAATCAAGTTGTCGCTAGGTACATCAACGACAAGACTGGATAGAACAGACATATCAACAAGTTATCTATCTTTTTTCATTGCTAGCCTTGTTATACCTAAGTATGGTCACTCGCTAGCAAAGTATAGGTAATAATTGAAGTGTTGTAACTTTGCAGGGACTTACAGTGCGCTAATTCTTGTTTCGACCGGTGCTATCGCTTTTCGTCAATTTGTCGGTACCGGCGGATACGCATATACTGTTGATTAACTTATCAAAGATGGCTTGTGGTAATGCCGTATCTATAGGAAGATTCTGAATTTCTAACGTGCTTCTTGGCCAGGGATGCCTGTATGATACACAGAGCCTTCATTTAGATAGGAGGAATCATCAAGAAATCCATGCCCGAGAAACTAGCTCAAACATACGACGAAGCCTAAATATTTTAAAATGTGACGGCTTGATGGGATGTCGCAAAGTAGATAAGGGATCTATCGTCTCAGAGGATGATGAGATATTGGCGAGAAAAGCACGAGCAGCGACTTAGCCCCGACCAAGGACTCCTTGGATTAATGTTATAGGAAACCATATGATAGAGCTAAGTCGACTCCGAGTAGCCTTCATATTAGCAAAGGTAAGAATGACAACCTTAGTATTATAACCTCGTGTTTCACTATTCCGTACTTGTGGGAATGTTTAAGGATGATGGCTCATTTCGGTTGATTGAGAGCACGTAATTGAAGCGCAGGAAGAGAGACGCTCGGTTTACTGTTGGATGTGATTCTGGTGATTTGCTATTAAGTTGCCACTGTGTGGTGGTGTTTTCTGTGTGGTATCTAGTGGTATTATACGTATAAGGTAGATAGTCAGTCTTATAGAGACTAAGTCTTTCAAAATAGACCAGAAGAAGAAGAAAGCCAAAAAGGCACAATTTCAATTAACCTAAGTGAGATTATAAATGGTTGCAATATCAGACAGTTACCATTACTTGTACATAGGTGTATATACATATTACCTATATGTATGTATTGATATAAGCTTGATATGTACATATGTAAAAGGTTAGGTTAAGTGGGGATGTACAGCAGCCGGCTAATACCACGGTCCGTACCTAGTGCATATTCCGATCATTAGGTAAGTCACAACCGGAACCTTCAAGTCAGGTAGGTACGCAGGGTACGAGGTACGCAGGGTACGTATGTAAGTTGGTAAGCAGGTAAGGTGGAGCATTATAAGACACATGCATGGTAATATGTAAAGGTAACGTGGGGTTCCAAAAGGAAGGAAGGAAGGAACAAACAAGATCACGGGCAATGGAGTGGTGGTGTTTTCTTGGCGGAGAATTAATTCCCTCTGGTTTTTTTTTTCTCCAGTCCGTGACCTTTCCCGTCCCGTCCCTCGGGCCCTCCAAAGCCTGTCTGCAAGCCTGCCAGCCTGCCAGCCTGCCAGCCAGCAAGCCTCGACGTCGAGGCGAACTCTCGTTCATATTCACAATTGGCAATCCTTACACACCTTACGCTAACAAGTACACACATTACACACATTACACACACATCGTCGTCCTGCCCCTCCGCCGATCGTCCCCCCCCCCCCCCCTACTTGCCTACTGTTAACACGTACATCCGCACGTACACACACGTACACACACGTATTTATGTATGAGTATGAGAGAATATAGCTTTAGCAAAACACAATCCAGAACGCTGGGTTTTTTCATAAAATCCATTTGCTGCTGTTTATTGTTGTTTACCGACCGCCTTACCGACCACCTTACCGACTATCTTGCCCTGACCGGCTACCCTACCGGCTGCCCTACCGGCTACCTTACCGGCTGCCTTACCGACCACCACCACTGCTACCACCACCACCACCACCACCACTTTTCCCTCTACGGTTTACGTGCACTTGCGTAACGCTCGCGTATATGTATCATTACCGTCGACATCGACCCCGACCCGCGCCAATCGACCATGTCCCCGCCCGGCTTGGGCATATCCGGCGTGGGCGCACTCGTACTTGACCTCCTCCAATCCGACCCGCGGCCGACCTTCGCCGTCGACATCACCCCGGCCGAACCCCATCCCTTCTTCTACGCGAACCCCGCCCTGTGCGACATCCAGGCCCTGCACCGCAAGGTGAACGACCTATCCCATGCGCGCACCGGCGCCTTTTGGGATTGGATTGCCCGCCCGTCCCCGTCCTCCCCGTCTTCCCCGTCTTCCCCGTCTTCCCCGTCTTCCCCGTCTTCCCTGTCCTTCTACTACCAGAACGCATGCTGGACGCGCTCCGTCCTGAGCAACCAATGGGCCGTCGTCAGCAGCAACACCCAGCTGCCCCCCAACCATCCTGAGCATGGCCCCGGCCGTCTTCGCCACCAGCGTGGCAACAGCAACAGCCTCTTGCACGATCCCGACGACCAGCCCGGCGGCGGGGGTGGAGGCGGAGGCTTCCCCACCGACTTCATGCCCGACCAGGAGTCCTTCGTCCATGTCGTCAATAACTTGGACTGGGTGAGCACGCCCCTGGGGCCCCTGTCACAATGGCCCCCCAACCTGCAGCAGACCTTCAACCAGGTCCTTGCAGACTCGAGGCCTATCGCCATCTACTGGGGCTCCCAGCTGACCACCTTGTACAACGAGGCCTTTAGCAAGCTTTGTGGCTCCAAACATCCCGCTCTGCTCGGGAAGTCGCTGGAGGATGCCTGGCCCGACTTTTGCCAAAAGATCAAACAGACTATGCGCGTGGCCGCCTCGAGACAGCGTGCTAGCGACGAGGATGAATGGCGCTTTTTTGTCGAGAAGGCCGATGGGAGTCCCGAGGAAACGTATCTCCGCTGGTCTATCATCCCCATCACCGAAAAGAACACATGTCTTGGTTTCATTCAACCGGTCCACGATGCGACGTCCACTCGCCTTTGGGAGAGACGCACGAAGATGTTGATCAATCTAGGTGACATGTTGGTCACCGCTCGGGATGTCAAGTCCTACTGGGCCAAGCTGATGGAGGAGCTCGAGGCTTGCCAGCCCACTTACGACATTCCCCTTGCCATCCTCTACTCCATCGACAAGGATGCCAACGCATCTCGCGTGGGAAGAGCCTGCCGCCTGGAAGGCTGCCTGGGCGTTCCCTCGGGCCATCCGATAGCCCCACCAACCTTGTTGCTCGACGGTGACGAGGTTGGTCTGTCTTCGTCATTTAGGCAAGCTGCCGAGTCCCACAATCCTCTACTACTTCAGACGAGAGATGGGAGCCTCCCCAATTCGTTGCTCGAGGGACTAGACTGGCGTGGTTTCAAGGATCCCTGCCTCGAGGCTGTCATTTGTCCCATGCGGCCAACGAAAGAGGAGAATGTGCTGGGTTTGCTCTTGCTTGGTCTCAACCCCCGCCGGCCCTACGACAATGACTACCGTCAGTACATTGCTCTGCTTGGCCAGAAGCTAACCACGACCTTGGCATCGACAGTACTTCTGGAGGAGGAAGCGCGCAGGGGCCGGAATATTGCGGAACAGGCGGCGTACGACCAAGCCATCCTGAAGGAAAAGTTCGCCATGCAGACAAAGGAAGCAACGGAGTCGGTGCAGAAGTTCCAGCAGATTGCCGAGTTCATCCCCGTTGGCATGTGCTTTGGCAATCAGCGCGGCGATATTACGTTTGCAAACGAATCCTGGCATCGCATCACCGGTGCTGCACAGGTCAACCCGTTCAGCCCCGACGCGTTCCTATCTTGCGTGATCGAGGAGGACAAGTCCAATGTGCAGCGTGCGTACGAAGAGCTTCAGAAAACGCTCAATGTCACGATCGAGTTTCGAGTCCGCAAGCCACCAGATGATGACGCTCCGCTGCAACATCCAATTGGCAGTTCTCCTAGTTTTGAGAAGGCCGGCTTGGACCTTGATGCTCATGACGGGAGCGTGCGACACGTTTTAGGTTCCCTGAAAGCAGAGCGTGGCCCCGACGGGAGCATCGACCTAGTCCTCGCGTGCTTGACGGACGTCACGCTGCACAAGAAGGCCGCCGAAGAAGCGATACGCAGAGCCCAGCAAGCCGAAAATCTCAAGAGGATGGCCGAGCTCGCAACCGTGGGGATGTATGATATGTCCCTCGATGGCCGGCTGCTCGGCGCGAACAATGTCTTCTACGAGATGTGCGGGTTGGAAAGGACCGACCTATCGCAGGTAGCAGTCAAACCCTTTAATGACTGCGTGGTGGACGAGGATTTACCTGCTCTTCATAAGACCTTGGTAATGCTCGCGGACGAGGGCAAATCGCAGACCGCGGAAATCCGGCTGAAGACCCTGTGGACCGAGACGGACACCACCACCGGGGATCAGATTATTGCACCCCGTACGGTTCTTGCTACCTTCATGCCCGTGCGCAACTCGGAAGGTACCATTGAAGCTTTCACCGGCTGTCTTAGTGACGTCTCGTTGCAAAAGTGGCAGTTTGAAAAAGAGCGGCAGCGGAAAGATGAGGCCATTGAATCTAAACGACAGCAAGAGAATTTCGTTGACATGACCTCGCACGAGATGCGCAATCCGTTGAGTGCTATCGTCCAGTGCGCAGATGCAGTGATCGGGTGTCTTACCAAAGTGCTTGAATTGGTTGAAACGCAACCCATCAGACCTTGTGAGCCTAGCGAGCCCAGTGATAGCAACCCGGTTTCCTCTACGGCCGAGATTCCGTCTGGTATCTGCCAGGAAGGGATTCAGTTGCTGGAAAACAGTATAGATAACGCAGAGACGATAATCGCTTGTGCTCAGCATCAAAGGCGCATAGTTGATGACATACTTACCATGTCCAAACTAGACTCCAACCTCTTGAGCATTACGCCAATTACGGTAAACCCCATTCACATCGCCCAGGAAGCCTTCAAGATGTTCGAAGTTGAAGCGCGAAGGGTCGACATTGACTTGACCATGGTAGTCGATCGGTCGTACCATGATCTAAACATCGAGTTCCTCGACCTGGACCCCTCTCGCTTGAAACAAGTACTCATCAACCTCTTGACCAATGCTTTGAAGTTCACTAAGAATGGCCCAACAAGGAACGTGTCGATTACGATAAGCGCTTTCAAGTCTCGCCCTGAAGACCAGAAGTCATGCGTCCAGTTCATCCCCCGGGCTCCCGATCTGTTGTGGCAGGGCGATGGGACGTCCTCGCTAGTACCGGGCGAGAACAGTATCTACCTCATGTTCGAAGTCAAAGACACGGGACAAGGTCTGACTGAGGAAGAAAAATCGTCTCTTTTCCAGCGTTTCGTCCAGGCTAACTCGAAAACACACGTAAAATACGGCGGTTCGGGCTTAGGTCTGTTCATCAGCCGACGACTCACGGAAATGCAGAACGGCGCCATCGGCGTAGCCTCTAGTCCTGGCCAGGGCTCTACCTTTGCGTTTTATATCGAGGCACAGGTGCCTAGTCAAGAGGCATTTCAAGAAGCCCAAGCAGCCGCAAAGGCTGTTGGACATATCCTCAGAGCACCCAGCGGCACCACTGGCAAGGGGTTAGGCAAGCGATCCTCTGCTGCAAAAAGACTGAACCCGGAGGTAGCCCTGCCTCGGATCGAAGGAGTCTTGTTAGTCGAAGACAATCTGATCAATCAGCAAATCACACGCCGTGATCTCCATAACAACGGCTATGCTGTGGAAGTGGCTAATCATGGAATAGAGGCATTGGAGAAACTTCAGCATACGAACCGCGCTGGTGGACAATTTCCATTGGGTCTAATCTTGAGTACGTACACCCTCAATTCTTTCTATTAACCCCCTGACGCCACCCACCCGGGATAGGTGGGAACCAGCTGCTTGGCAGTTCATAGTCCTGGCAGCCTATGAAATGGCCCTCATGACAACGAAAACGCCGCGAGAATTTCTGTAGACGATGACAGTTGCTGACACTAGGCCTTGCAGTGGATATAGAAATGCCAATCCAAGATGGTCTTACCTGCACGCGAAAAATCAGGGAACTAGAAGGGGCTGGTAAACTGAGCGGTCCGCGGATACCAATCATCGCAGTCAGTGCCAATGCGCGCATGGAGCAAATTATGGAGGCGAAGGCTGCAGGCTGTGACGACGTTCTCGTCAAGCCTTTCCGAATTCCAGAACTAATCGAGAAGATGATGACCGTGGCAAGGCAACTGGGCCAATGGTGAAACCGAGCGGTATTGATTTTGAGAGTTTAGAAGTGCATTAGAAATAGGTTGAAGCAATGGCGCGACCCTGAACTCTTGAGCATGAGCATAGGCACTGCCCCCTGGCGGTGGACGAACCGACTTGTTGGGCCTAAATTCCTCGTCTCGTCTTGCTAGGGGGCCGATGCTTATTTTTCTTTATTGTTGAATTGGCAGCAACTGCATGATACCACGGGAGCAATGGACGTTTTTTTTAAGAAAGGCAATAGGACCGGAGTTTTGTGTGCTTTCACCCCCTAAAGTTTCGTGTTGCTAGAGACATCGACTTGCAGCTACACAAATAAAGCGCATAAATGTGTATATATATATTAGACTTGTATATAAATAACTCTAATGATACTTACCTTGTTGGTACTCTCCCATGTGCTAGGTGCTGTTACTTTATTGTAGTAATGATACCTAGGTAGCTTTGTGGTGCGTATCTCATTCTATTATCCCGATCGTCGACACATGTGGTTTGGGTTACACCTTTTAAATACTTGGAGACGCTTGCCTTATGTTCAACCTAGCATGGCCTAGGCAGTCATGGCCCAAGTGATTTGGTACTCAGTAGTGCAGCAGCGTTCCTGCGATGATGACCAATATGAGGCACAGTACGTACTCTAGACTTCTTTTTGCCCCTTTCAAGACATCTTGGAAGGGATTCCTCTTAATCTTCACACTCAGGAGGCCTCTAGAGATACAGGTTAGATGAAGGCATCAACTGTCTCGAGACCTAATTTAATCATGCATCAAAGCCAATGACAAGGTATTCGACATCATTGGCGGGCTATCAGGCATCTTTGTTTGCGTATTTTAAGCATAGCGTTGTCATACGGGCGAAATAATCTCATATAAGTGAGCAGGGAAAAGGGGAAATGTCTTTAGGGCGAAGAGTAGAACGGGTGTATTCATGCGGGTTGAGCTGGATAATTGGGATTTAATGAGGACAGATGCCTGGTAAAACAACACATAAGGACGACGAAACCGTGTATGATTTCATGGGGACATAGCCAACACTCGGAGCAACTGAGTACCTGTATCCTCATGTCGAGTCTACAACAACAAGTGTCATAAATATCAATGCTCATATATCCTCAGCCCTACCTAAACTTTTTGCTGGCCTCACTAAATGTCATCCCCTTCTTGATCTCGATCGCCATCTTATCGTCAGCTTCGACTTGTTTCTTCATCAGGGGGAGCGCCTGCTCCGCAAGCTCAACAGGTAACACCACTACTCCATTAAGATCGGCAATGAGGTAGTCACCCGGACGAATCTCCATATCCTGCTCATCCGTCTGTAGCTTAACGGGAACGTTGACTGCGGCCACTTTGAGCAGCTCAGCAGGGGGTGCTGTGCCGACATCGCGGGCGAAGATCTATTGTTATTTTGTTTAGAAGGTTTATTTGCTTGGCCGTGATAATCAGCCGGGACAATGGGGGACGAATACCGGATATTGCAATTCGCGCTGCTCTTGCAGGTCGCGAAATCGCCCATCAATTACAGATCCGACTGCGCCGGAGACTTGTGCACGAGTCGACATCAGGCCGCCGTACACGGCATTTGGCGTCTTCGCCGGGCAGGAGACAAAAACCACGGCACCTTCGGGCACTGAATCGATCTTTGTATGTCATAGTCAGTAATACTACAGAAATGAAGTTATAGATAGACATAAGTCTAATAGTCGAACATTCCCTAGCGGACATACATAGTGTGTTGGATGCTTCGGCGACGGGTCGTCAAGCGGCACGTACTTAACGGTGTACGCCGGTCCCACTATCTTGGTTGACCCATCCTGGCGCTGGGGCGACCACATTGTCAACCCGGACTACATTTTCCACAGTCAGTATATTCTCTTGGCAGACAATCTAGCGAATGACTGGAAGACCTCGGCTTTCGAGAGCAATTTCATCAAGGAGAGGTTTACTCTCGCAATATATAGGACGGAACAGGTAGGTCAGATACGGTTCAGGATGCTACTTACTAGGAAACCGCCATTGCGGTACTTCAGCTTGCATAGAGCGTCCGAGACGTCGCATCTGGGCTCTAAAAATGAGTTGTACTTATATCTATGCGGATGGGGATCTTTTGGAACCTACGTCGTGTATTCCTGCAGCACCCTGACGATCGGATCTTGAGGAGCTGCCATATTGCCGAGGTGTGAAAATCCACGAATAAGTCGAAATGAGACAAGGTTACGGAGAGTATACATGTATGGAAATTCCGTTGATATTATTTCTAGACACGTGAAATTGGAACGATGACAACCTAACATGGATCTATCTAATCATTACAGTCAAGGGAAAATGACGTTAGTCTTTAGACGAACCTTTAGGTTAGAGAGCTTCCCCGCAGCGCAATCCCCCAGTTCGCACCAACGGGACTGTGTTGTCTAAAGATGTATTACCGGAACCGACAGTCCCTCCCATGATCTCATCATCGCTTATACATGTATGGACTTGCCTGCTTGCTTCTTCACAACGCGCTTATCCAGGTAGTCAGTACACATCATTATTATAATTATAATCTCAAGGTGAAGGGAGGTCTGCCATGCATGTGTGTGTATGTACAAGCTCAAGTAATCTCCTTCGCCTTCTCTTCGGCTGCCTCCTTCAAACCCTCCATCCACAACTTGAAACCTTTCGTCAACTCTGAGCCGATAAACGTTTTTACCACCCAGGCCACCGGACCATAGAATGTCTCATAGCAGAAGTAGTCAGTCCCGCCATCGATTCCCTCCAAGACCTCCTGTGTGCGCTCCGCCCGTAGATACCACGGATCGCCGCGGGTCTTCCAGCAGACGCGCAGGCCTTTGCGGCCGTCGCGCTCACAATCGTCTAGCACCGTGACAACTAGGTCCGAACGTTGCACTTTGGAGTTTATGAGCACCTCGAAAGTGAACTCGGTGCCGAGGAAGAGCATCTGCTCGGGCTTGGAGGCGGCGAGATGTGCGAGCGCGGCAGGCAGCGAAGGCGAAGAGTGGTTTGGGGTGTTCACAAGCACCTTTGGAATCCACTTGTTCCACGATGCATATGTCGTGGCGTCCAGCATTATCCCCAAACATGTCGACGGCGAGGCGGCAATGCTGGTGGAGCAGATGATGGTCGCTGAACCGCCGTCGCCGTAGCTAGGCGTTGAAAGAGGGGATGTCCATGTGGCTTCTTGATTGCTGGGGATGGTACTCGTCATTTTGATTACGATAGGTTGTCTTCCTTGGAAGCGCGGAATTAATTGACACAAATCGAATCAATCAACTTCAAATGGTACTGAGGTCGTTGGTTAGGTCCTGACTGCCCTGTAAATATCTAAGACCACTGTTGCATACTTCGTCCAAGCACACTTGAATCCTGACAATTGCCTATGTACATGCAACGATGAAAATCGACGGCATTGATGTGCGTGCATAAATGAGGCTAAGCAGCTAAGTACCTAACCGTTAAACGCTACCTAAGGAATGATTGAGTCTGTACGTAGTGTATACGGTGAAGGGGGTTGGCTATTCCCGACCGAACGGTTTACCCCTGTCTCGCCAGTTCGTCCCACCTTTGAGCATCGCAAAGACTTTAATATCATAGCACTTTGGTTACACTGCACTGTTCAAGTTATGACTGCACGTTTCTGAATGGGTTCCCCTTATAAGAACGCATATCTCAGCTGCGCATTCCAATCATGTCTTGATGTCAATGCCAATACAGTTCTCGCAAGCTGGGTATCTCTCAATCAACTTTTCACAGGGGTTTTGAGCTTACAAGGCCGGAGTCAGGGCTCGCTTATTCTCTGCGCCTTGTTCAGCTAGATTCTCGTCTATCTATATTGTCTTTTCATCTCTGACAAGTCAAACCGCCAAGCATTGACATCGTTGGCAACACCAACCATCAAACCTCAGAAATCATAGTATCTTAGCTTCCGCTATCACATAGATCGCAAATTGACTGAAACGCTTGGTGCAATTCTAGGAAATTGCGAGGTAGGTAAAGGAACTGCGGCTAGCCCTGATCGAAGGCCTCACGAAACTTTCTTGTAATATCTCGGGCATGCTCATATAACTGTCCAAGCTATGACGTATAGTATTCGATGGAAACCTGCCTTGGCTCAAAAAAGCCGCCCGCCCCATTGAGCTACATGTTTATTCCTACATGAAAGGCTCGCGCTACAAGTTTCCCAGGCTATAGTATCTTAGGAGACTAGTAGGTGTATTTTTCGTGCTTTGATCACTCTAAGCTGGGAATCATAGAGATATTGCTAATGAGGTCCTATCTTTCATATTGACTTTATACCATACGATCAGCTACTTGGTTTCCCTGAGAACTAATAGCCAATGTAATTTGAGATTCATGGTCAATTGTTTGGGCCCACAGCATCAGCTGTTATACGCTGGAGGGATCGCAGCAAAATGCCATCATTTTCGACAAATGGCGTAATGGGCAGCCCTGAAAATCCTACCTTGAGTCTCAAGTAAAATATGTGCTTGAAGCAGGATGCATCAATGACCAGAAGTAGAAATGATGATCTCAATATTTGCCATGACCATAAAGAAATGGTGACTTTGGGTATGACTTATAGCTTGTCATATCCCTGCAAGGCGATTATAGACTTAAGATCGTTGCAAATGCCGTCTTGGCCAAGACAATATATCAGCCACAGGCCAATTAAATTGACGGAATGTGACCCTGTTCTGAATGCTATGATCTTAATTTCGTATAATCACCAGTGAAGGAAGATATGATAGCTCAATACACATGCGTTAGTGTTTCAGCCGGCCGTAAGACATCATGTAACTCCTACATTACTAGTGCAGAACTCTATACAATCTTCATCTTTCGATATGTCACCTCAGCCAGCCATTGATCAGAGAAAGCATTCAGAACTGGGCATGTGCATAGTTAGGTCTTTTTCTGCTCGAGATGCGGTGAATGGGTTGAATTGATACAGACTGCCACAAACGCAGGTCCCGATGCTCCAGTAGCACAAATTAAAACTCAGAGATATAAGAACTACTATGTGTCCTGCTGAAAGTATCAGACTAACTCTCGCATCCAAAACAGCGAGATAGATTACGTTACCCAGCTTGTCATACTTTTCCTCCTTCCCATTCTGCATTTACAAGATGGGATTTTCAGGCCCCGGTGTCTATGAAATAGTGCCTTACCAAGCACCAACCTTGAGTGCCAACTCTTGGGGCGGTGGTATGGCGGCTGGCGCGACGGTCAAGACCTAGTGAGTTTGCCGTTGAGCCGTATTGGCATCCCGTATACCTACAAGGGAATCTTGATGTTGATGTTCTTTTGCGGAATTTTAGCCCCCGAGGTGACCGTTCCAAACCTCCGTCGACTAATGCTGTGGTAAGTAGCATCCAGTGTGATTAATTGCCCTTTCCGTCCTATTTGGAGAGCAAAATCCCCTATTATAAAATTTCAGGGGCTCAGTCCCCGGAACATATTCCTCAGAACCCCCAATTATTTACTAAGCGGCCCAGAAAAGAAAGAAAGAAAAAACACTGACTCGGATGTTGCAGTGGCAATTAGCCCATGTCGCCGGTTCTGAGAGTAATGCTGAGTATCTGATTATTAACATTCGTACTGGATACTTCCTTACTGCCACGGGTCAGTGGTTACTCTTTATCTACTACTTGATACTTCAACTAATTACATATTACAGCCGATAACGCTGTTACTTCTACTCCCCAGATCTCTCCCAACGACCCATCATGCCACTGGACCATTAAGTCGACTCCCACTAACGGTTATGATGTATACACGTGAGTCTAGCATGAATTTTAGGCATTGGATACGGAAACGTGGATGTGGGTGAACTAATTAAGCTATAGTATCAACAGCAAGGTGGGCAGTCGTGGCCAACTCAACGTCAAGGGTAGCTCGACCCAATCGGGAGCGGACATCCTTTCTTGGCCTATTGAGAATGGTGACAATTCTAAGTGGTACTTCGACCCGAGGTAGATCATAGAGAAAATTGGGTTGTAGAGATATGTGCTAGTTCGTTCACGTGTCTTGGGGGGCTGGTTGTCACCTTCGAGGTTTCCAGGACCCTCCAGCCACAATTTAGGAAGCTAATAAGATACAGAATACAAAATCAATAAATTCTAAAACAAACAGGCCCTGGTCGGTTGTGATACTTAGACTGGGGAACATATTGAAACAGTACTGTAGTGATACCTAGTGTCAGGACTATCTTGAAATGTGAAGGGCTCGAATTGAACCTCAGTTCCCGGTGTGCACGACATCTGTGGCAATGATGGTGCTACTCCTATACAACGAAGTCATGCTATCTCATGGGTTAGTCTCAAATCCAGGTGCTTTAAAGACGCACAAGAGCTTCTTTGACGAACAGTATCTCTTCTCTTTGGCACTTTAAGAGAAAGGTTATCACACCTCTACGGGTTAACTCTCAATTTCATGGGCTATTTGGAAGCCTCGCAGAGTAGTGTTGAATTGCAGTGTTAACAAGATTTGATTAACTTGAGGTTCAGCTATCCTAGAGTGGCAAATGGCCTATTATATATACACAATATTACTATATGTCTTGTACTGTGCCAGTCCTTGGCCCTCAATCCAATAAGTAGGACCGCTTGAATAATTTGATAAGCGCCTTCGCTGTCGCAAGCCCACCCTATCTATAAAACATCGGGAGATTGTAGGCCTGGGAAGCGCACCCTAGCCAGCGTTTAAACCATTCACTCAGGGTCCTCGGAATAAATTTGTCCTAGATGTCGAAAACTAGGTTCAGCAGGAGAAAACCGAGACAGGATGAAATCAATAGCTTATTGCAAGATAGAGGTATTTTAAGACTATAATAGCTGGTTGGGTTATAAGAGAGTTTTCATCAATTTTATCTTGTAGGCAATGAATTAAGTGTATTGGACATTGGGCATAGTTCTAAGTTCTGGTTCTAAGTCACATTTCAGTGGGTGCTCTAGTAGTCTTCGTGACTACCTAGGTAATCATATTTCAAGCCAATGCTGTGTATGATGCAATGTTGATTGGTTCCTTCAGGATACCATGTCCCACTTTGTGAAGACGGATCGAGTCTTGATGAAGGCGTATTTCTTGTCCTGTAGATATATGTACCTCATCAAATGTTAGGCAGCGATTCAACAAGATCAATTGTCTTGTGATCGTCCAGAGCTGCGGCATATCGTATAGCCATAGCGTGCACACACTCCTTGGGCTGCATCTCATACGGACACATGATCCAACCTATACCAGCCAAGAACGACTTACGATATTCACATGAAACATCGTCCTGCTTACTCGAAAAAGCCGGAGTGCCCAGCCTTTCTAGGGTGGCGAGGTAGTGGTCGACAATTTCCCATTCGTGAGCCCTTCTATCCTCGGTGCTCAAAGCACCGCCAATAAAGTAAGCCACATCGTGAAAGGCTGATCCAATATGGATCATCTGCCAGTCAAGGAATCGAGGTGCGCCCTTATCAAGGTATGTGTTGCCAGCATGGGCATCACCATGCAACAGACATTGGAACTTGGGGTTTCTTGAAGCGTAATGCTTCTTCAGGGCTGCCGTGACTCGCTCTTGATCCTTCAGGTAGCCTTGAACTACTGGTCGACCGGGGCTGTGGACGACAGCGTCGAACGTCTGCATTAAAGTGAGGATGGCCTGGTCGTAGTCCTGCGTGAGCCAAGGGTAGTCCGCGGGCTTAGCACCCCACGTCTTGGCGTGTAGGGCGGCAAGCTGTTCGATGCCAGCCAGGACCCGTGAGACGGGCCATACTTCAATGGGATTCCCAAATTCGCACCCTTGGGCAGAGAGGTCGTCCATGACGACTATGCCTTGCTTGGAATTTTGGCCAGCCCACCACGATCTGGGAAGTTGCATGTGATTGAGGGATGGGGCCACGTGGTTGAAAAAGTCAACCTCGCGTTGATAAACCATGACGATCCAGGGCATCTGTTGAATAAACGCTGGGTCAAAGCCGCCCTTGACACAGAGATGGGTTGGCCTATGTGCCGTCTTGTTGTCCGCATCGCCTTCGTATTCGACAATAACGTAGAGCTTGCTGGCTGTCCCGGGCAGGACTTTATTCAGTTTGATCGACTTTATCTTTAGCCCCAATACTCCAGCAAGCCACGCGGATGTGACTTCCTCTGGAACTGTGGGTAGATGGGGTGAGGTGGTAGGTTCTAGAGGTTGATTTGGGCAAGCTCCTGTCAAGGTGGTCACCGAC
The DNA here is from genome assembly GCA_022497155.1 of Whalleya microplaca. Taxonomy (NCBI): domain Eukaryota; kingdom Fungi; phylum Ascomycota; class Sordariomycetes; order Xylariales; family Xylariaceae; genus Whalleya; species Whalleya microplaca. The sequence goes on along the minus strand of MU385731.1, from coordinate 213,377 downwards.
GCGTTAACCGGGATATTCGCCGTTCTTGTTCCTACCATTTTTTAGAATCTGCGATATGTTATTGCTATAGAATAGACTTGAGAATTGGATTTTTTTTCTGTATCCCCTGCAAGTTGGACCTTTATACTTTGCGGGATGGAGCGCACACTTATTTTTAGTTTTCTCAAATGAAGAATTCATTCAGTAGCTGGTTACCCCAAGAACGAATCGGAGGTCTCTAGGCTGGTGTAGGTCTACTAACCGTGTACGGCTCACCGCTTGAAACGATGTTACGTAGTTGTCGCTCTGGTGCTTTGAAAAGTTACAGGTAATCAAGAAAGGCTTTGACAGGCACAATGTTGGTACTTTTGTAAACAACCTGGCAGCCTCAAACCATCGCGCTCTATTTTTTTTTATCCCTAAGCAGTTTATCCTTTATGAAGAGACATTATATGGGTCGAATTATATCACATCACGTTGGATATAATGTTCACTTTCGCTATGTCGAGGTACAAGAGAGAAGGCCCGTCACTATAGGGACTTTAAGGTATAACTCTCATACAATTGGATGCAGTTCTATGATGCCGTTCTGTGTGTTTATAGCTAGGTATATAAGTTATTATGAAGGCTTACCTCTAGACTTGATTGCCACTCATGGGAGCATGAAAAGGCATCATCACAAGATGAATGTACGTAGTAGTAAAACAACCCAGTTGTTGCACAAAAAACCAACTTAACGTTTATTCTTTAAATAATCTCTATGTATAAAAGACTCAACAAATGGCCCTAACTGATATACTTGTAACGACTTATACCTGGGTGTTACATATTGATACTAGAGGTACATGTACGGTAAGATTTTCGTGGGCTTGAATCGCCTGATGCTTAGTGAGCCAATACGTTAGCTCATGGTTACTTGCTATGGCTATTACGCCTCCTCACGCCCAGAGGGCGTTGCGCTTTAACTAGTAAAAAACCCATGTAATATAAAAATTCCGATATATATCAGTGGAGTATAAAAGTGACTTCACTCTCAGTATAATTTATTATATCAGTCCAAGTACCCTTGCTACGCACTGTCACATATGTAAAATAATAAGATATACGCTTAACGAATCTACATTAATCTACTGCGATTTAATATGGCATCGGATGTATATCGGAATTTTTATATTACATTGGTTTTTTACTAGTTAAAGCGCAACGCCCTCTGGGCGTGAGGAGGCGTAATAGCCATAGCAAGTATAGGATCCTCATTTGTATGTAGTGTTATGTATATCCGCTTATGTATTGTAATCTTCGTAATATGATAGGTAACCCTGCCCTGTCTGCTGATTGGACACTTGCCAGTATCTACCTGCGCAGCTACTGTTAGGGTATACAAGTCTAGTAAGTAAGAAAATACCCCATTTTGAAGGTAGGTCCTAAAATGTAAGGCTACAATAATTCGTTTTCTTATTATGTACTTCGCATTCTGTCGCGAAGTGCCTTAGTTGCTATGCGGCAATGTATTTGTCTCCTCTTTTGTTTGCTATCATATTCCAGGGTGTACTTTGTGGTTATAAGATTGGATATACGGTACTTGAGACTGAGAAATATCCTAGTTACCTAACATATGTAACACGTCAAACTGTTACTTGATTTAAGTTGACTCGTGATTTTCTTCCTTTACCTTTCCATGATAGGCTTTAAGTCAAGTTGTAAATATAGTCATGTCAAGTCAAGTCCAGTCAAATTGATGTTATTACCTGACTTGACTTGATTCAATGCATTCGCCGTGGTTGTCCAGAGAGCGGTAATGCTTGCTAAAAATATCCCATAATGACTTCAAGAGGTTTCTAAGCTATTTCACGTGGCTCTGTATTATCTGACAAGATTACATGGCTTCCACGATCCTGGGTCCCTCACTGCTAAAAGAATCAAAGGAGTATTAAAGCAGCTTGCTGTGTAGCCACCTATCTGGGTAGTCGGTATGGTGTCTGCTCCGTCCAAACTCCTCCTTTCAATGGTACTGTAGATGCCGTATACCTTGAAGGAACGATGCGCACTCATCCAGAAATGTCTCACACCGTATCACACAAAGTCGTACCAATAGCAGGTGTTTGTCCGTCAAATTAGCCAACTGCCGACACCCTAGCGAACGCTTACCAGCTCGTCCAGCTCCGTCTCACTATGCCCGTCAATTCCTACAACTTCCTTGGCCTGCTGGACGGAGGGCATTGGAGGCGGGTGTTTCTCGTAGGCAAATGCGCTAACAACAAGCCCGAAGGCCGCGATGCCGATCATGACAAAGATGTCCTCAGTGAAGGCCGATGCGTACCTGAGATATTCGAAGTTAGAGATTATCCTGTCTTGATGTGAGGCAGAAGTAGAAGGCTGTTGACTATAGAGACAGGTATCAAGCAGATATACACATGGGATCGTTACAAGTGCAAGTCTTGGGATCAAAATAGCAGCCGAGGACCCTGAGAGCTGACTTACACAGTCCGAACACGAAACTGGATATCATCAGGTAGCCAAGGAGCGATTGTCGGGCTGTGGTGTAACGCTGCGATATCGTCTGGGTCCATTAGGCTGCTCAGGTCCTTCGTCACCATCGTGTTGAATATAATGGTGCAAAGCGCGATACCGATCGACCCGCCAAACACACGGGCCTGTGCAACTGCTCCTTGAGCCACAGCCAAGTCTGTGCGCTGTGATTGCACAGAAGCCATGATTGTGGCCGCGCCAAGGGAGAGTCCGATGCCGAAGCCGAGGGGCACTTGATATCCATACTGTGCTTTAGTCTCGGTAGTGACGTCCTTGAGCATAGACAAGAGGCTGACGCCGATCAATTGGAAGACTTGCGCCGCCATCAATGTCCATGATGTGTTGTTGCGTTTGTGTGAGATAGTGCCAGCCAAGAAAGCTCCGAATGCGGTTGCCCCAAGCATCGGTAGCAAATGGATCCCTGCGTAGAGCGCATTGTCTCCGTTGACAATCTGGAAACGTTCAGGGAGGATGACCAAGATGGAGAGATATATTAGACCCGTGCACAAGGTACATCTGCTTACGTTAGCTCGTCAATGTTCAAAGGTGAAGGGTAAGCAGGCATCCATGCATACATCACACAAACGACATACACTCGTCGGAATACGAGTCTCAAGGGTAAGATGGGTTCAATGCGTGTAGATATGACCAAGCCCAGGTAAATCTCCCATGCGAAGAAAACCACCCAGCTGAGCCCTGCGATGGAGAAGGCCGTAACGATGACAGGGCTGTCCCACGCGTAGGTATAAGAGCCGGCCTCTTGGAGAGGGAAAACAAGTAGCGCGCATGCCAAAAGGATCGAGGTAATACCGATCACATCGATCTTTCGAACCGAGTCCCAGCCTTTTTTTTGCGTATCAATTACAGCTGGCCACGACAGGTACATAAGCGTAACTGTTGCGACACCAAACGGGATGCTGTTGAACGTATTAGTATTCACTACGGCACCGGACTTTCATGCATACTTAATCCAAAAGACCCATCTCCACGTTGTTATCGATGAGATGATCCCACCTAGGATGGGCCCCAAAACGTAAGAAACAGCAAGTGTAATTCCGACCAGAGCGCCCATCAGGCTCGGCTTGTCCCTAGGGCCGACCTCGAAAAGCACGATCTGACCTAGGCTGTATAGTCCAGAGCCTCCAATCCCCTGAAAAGCTCTGCAGATGATGCTGTCCACTATCCGTCAGTACTCAGGTGCGGTCGTGACTAAAGAACGGCTTACAGCTGGGTCATATTGGTTGCACACCCGCATCCGATAGAGAAACCGGCGAAGAGAGCCCAAGAGAGACACAGCATCTCCCGTCGACCGTATATATCGCTTAGTTTCGCGACCCCAATCGTGAGGCCAAGGTACGCCAAAAGATAGGAGAGGACGACCCATGGGGCATTAAGGAAATCTTGAAGGTCAATGGCCATAGAGACCAGGGATGTAGAGACAATGGACGCGTCGAGAGTGGAGAACAGAAGGCCAACCAGCTGGCTGTTGATGCCTGTCAGCACACCGTAGCAGCATGGCGACTAATATGGTGTTTCTTACGTGGCAATTAGCACTGTCCGCCGCCAACCCTGGACACGGTGTTGATACAGCATTGTGAGGTATTCTGGTAGAGGTGGGAGGTCTAGGTTTGGAATAGGGTGGTCGAGCAAATGATAGGTTGGTGGACGGTGTGTATTTCAGACGAATTGGTTCAACCTCAAAGGTCACGATAGGCTGGAAGAGAAAGCAGAGGGATGACAATGTCGACGATAGTCCTACCGTTCAGCTGCTTTGACACAACTATATGGGTCACCAAATAACTAGGTAGCATCTTCGGAACGTAACGGCGGATTATGGGGGACACGGGGGGTTCCTGCTCTTTCAGCACACGAAGTTTCGGGTGATCATGAGGTTAAAGTAGGTCCATACCGAGCCTTACGAAGCTGTTGCACGTTGATACCCGGGATTTTCGAGGGGGTCGCAACCGTGGATATTGGTCGTAACTGTCCTTGACATGTTCTCGACTGTCTCTGACTGAGGTTACCCAGGTGTCGGGTGCTGGGCCAGACTCGCACTTGTACGCACTGCATACTTGCCTGTTTAATGTTTGATGCGAACTTAAACCGAGACAATCGTCGATATAAATCAAACTAACCATCAAATTGAGTATACCCAAAGACACTCTCACGCTCTCAAAGAGACTTGTATGCGGTATTCGACGCCACGCAGGTGGCTACCCCAGGTCGATGAGACCTCGTGTCACTTCGAGAGACTTTATTATTCATAGGCCCAGAAAATGTATGATGACGGATGCTGTGCAATGTTTGATAATGGGAACGGCCGTGAAGAACGTATACATGTACACCTCGAGACCTTGCTGACTTGGGTCACACAACAGTGGCCAAGCTAACTAATCATTTCATGCTTGTGAGGCTGCTGAACGAGACATTGCTAGCACCCAGAAAAACATTTCAAGCAGGTTTTCTGTACGAGGTGATTCTGGAGCAAGTGACCTACTCGGCAGGGGTGCCTTTAAACCATGAAAGGGCTTTGTAGATTAAGCTGTGCTATGAAGACTGAGTGAAATTTCTGTGTGATGGCGTTCGGAGATGGTCCTGAAGCTTATGGTTTCAGTAAAGGGTCATCAACTTTGACTGCAGTGTTCCTGACTTGCGTGTAATGTGAAACGTCATAGCTAGCACAGATACTATATGTAGTTATGTATACTTAAGCATGTAGCTTAGGTATTTGAGGAGGACACAGGGGAAATGCCCCACGGGAGCTCCTGATATGGACATATTGGGTCTGACCTATACTACAACTGCAGCATCTTGTCTGATTTTGTCCACCCTAGCGTGTGAAATAGAGGCCTTTATTATAGGCATTTAACACTGGCTTCCTAGACACTTGCTTACGAATAAGCCGAAGGTAACCTGTAACCATGCAAATATAAAGCTGCGAATTCAACAGTCAGTTCGGCGACCGGCGGTCCTACCTGAGGCCACGACGACATGCTGGAAAACATAAACGCCATACCTAGATCCAAGATGCTTCCAATAAATCTCTGTAAGTCAGGGATTGTCCATTGATAACACATCACATCGTTACCACTAGAATGCGTATATGAGAGGCCTAGGCCAGATATAAGTGGCTGTTCAATATTAATGGAGGAGAGGTAGATGATACCTGAGTTTTTATTCTATGATGACTACTTGGGTAAGACTGATGAGACTTACATATCTTTTCAATCCTTCTATTGTGAACGCTTTGAAGCAGGACTCGGGTGGATAACTAGTGCCGCTAAAAAAGGCGACTGTTACCTGTAGCGGTCGCTAAGCTAAGGGCATTACTCGGCTAACTTGGTATCGCTTAAGCCAACTTGCTTCTATATCGGTTTATAACCATCGATACGAGAGTTCCTGGTCTCAGCCGCTTACAAGAATATATGCATTAAAGCAACACTATTTATATCAGACCCTTATCACTTATCTGACAGCTGCTTTCTTACACTTACACACTTGAATGTGGCAAGCAGATCCTCGGTACAATTGATTCCTCCATTAATAATATATCCTTTTCCATAGGCCTTGATCACAAACCTTTCCTGCTTATCATGGTGCACAACTCAACCACTTTGGTTACAATGAAACGGCCCGAAGAACTAGAGCAGTGAATCTGAAGCTAAAACCCAGTGATTTCCAGGCCTTGGTTGGCACAATCGACTTATACAACGTTGTGAGAGAATCATTAAACTTGTGTAAAGAATTGCACGTTTCTCTGGTTCGCAGCCATGTCATGCGAAGATACCCGTGGAGTATTGCGCCTTGAGGCATTTTCTAGACAGGAGAGTTATGATTGACGTGATAATCTTCGTCGGGACTGAAGTGTTTGCCAGTTGCAGGATATATCTGCTTGCTATATGGTGACTGGCCACCAAGAATCTAGCAGCCAGCGTCTATGCCAATAAGTAGAAACATTGTTGGCTGTTATCTGATCATCTACTCCATATCTGCGCCGGTTAAAATCATGGAACCATCAGGTAGATGTTAGGGGAAAGGAGATCTTTCACTTGTCTCTCGCCGCTCATTCAATCCAACTATGCCTGCGAATTGGTGGAGTAATTCCTCGGTGAATGGCCTGCAGAGATATGTGGTACAGCTTGTGGTGCATTATTCCTTCCGGGCGACACGGAACCGTTTGAGTTGGAATATTATCGAATCCCATTCGACCCCTAGAGATACTCCAGGAGACATATTTCGAGCACTAGCTCTGGACCTGTCAACCCTGGGGGTTCAATATGGCATTATCACGCGGGGAAAACATCTTTCATGATCCAAACCATAGTATTGGGAACCCAAGTGTCCTGGGCCCGCAACGGCAGACGACATGACCATGCGTTCGGGGGATAGCCGGCTGCGAGGACGAGAACCCACGCCGCTGGCCTTTCCAGCGTTGCCTGGGGGCTAATTTGCCCTTTTAATACTGTACTTAAAGCGCCTGGTTTCAACACAGGACCCACCTCCGGCTGGCGTTTCGGGGGTATTCTTGATCGTGTGAGTCCTACCATGAGCCGCATCAGTACAGCCTTCTCGAGGCTGACTGGTCTTAACAGTGTTCTAACCCCTGCTAGAGGTGAGCTTTTGCTGATAATAGGTATATATATTACCTTGTGATGACGAATTCAATGTTTATTTGGTGGTCACCGGCCCGACTGCTACATTAATGGTCTTGAGCGATCTCGACTTGTTGGTTTCGGCAGGTTTTCTGTGATCTCAACTGGACTTTCTATTTGGTGAGGCTATTCTTGGACAATCAATGCCGCGTCAACACATGACCTCCTTTGTACTAGGGCTTCTGGACACAGGTCATGCACCTTTGGGTAATGACTCGCAGAGCTGGAGGCACCTCTTGCCACACTGAAGTCTGGCACAGAGCACGCGAATAGTCTCGTCAGCCTAGGTCCGGGAACTTCCAACGACATAATGATACATGGATATACCCCTTTAAGTTTCCAATGGGATCCTTCTCGCCATGGCTATAAGTACACTTCAATCGCAGGAAGACTTTACCCATGGCATGCAGAGTCCATATTGACGTCTAATTACTGCTGTTATATGGCCACATTCTGTGATGCACTCTTGGTGTAGCGTTGGATAATGCCAAATATTTGTCTCTTTGACACTACTCTGTTGGGATCACATACGATGATCTAGACCTAACGGATTGTGTGCTCTTGTTTTAGCACATCGGCTCGTTGACGACGACTACCCTTAAGCGACGATCCACCTTGGTCATGTTTACAAGAGATGCAAGGAAGACGACTACTGCGTTGATTATCGACCCAGCATTCCGTCTTTGATACGCTCTTATCTGCGCAGGGCTTTTGCTTGGGTATGGCATAAGCTATTATTCACTGGTATCCATAATAAGAGGTAGGGTAAATGCTGCTTGTTTAGCCATGTCCAGACACCTGACTTCTCGGCCAAATTTCTGAAGACCTCCCAAACAACACATCAGCCGTTCTGATTTACGTCCGAAAGCTTCTGACTTTCCATTGTTCGATTCTCAATATCACGAACACACACCTCCAACATCCTTAATGGACAAAGAGCATCATCCCAAGTCACACTACATGTTGCCCATATTCGAGTCAAGAAAGGCATTTTGAATAAATTTCATCCGTACATTATACCTGTCTCTAGTACTTCCACTTTGTGTCTATCGCAAAGCCTCTAATTTCATCTGAAGATATGAGTCAAAGCAATTAATATCTCCGCCCCTCGAGCCCATGACGTGTCTTCCTCCCTTGAACTCGATCTACGTGCACACGTTGAGTCACCTACTCGACGAACCTTACTTTAAATACCTCCTTTGTCCATCTTTTTGGTGTTCTCTTTAATGTATATAAATGACCAACAACGATTTTAGGTATCACGATGGCCGAAACAGACCCTGATGGGGTAGAACCGATCGCGGTGATTGGTATGGGTTGCCGGTTTCCTGGCGGTGCTAAATCGCCATCGCAACTATGGCAGATGCTATGGAACGGTGAAAGTGCCTGGAGTGAGATTCCTCGAGCCCGTCTTAACGTCTCGAGTTATTTCCACCCAAGTGGAGATAGACAGGGCAGCGTGAGTAGTTGCCTCCGATCTATTAGGAAGATAATGTTGATAACTTGGCCAGATCCCATTCCAAGCTGGCCATTTTCTTACGGAAGACGTGGGGGCTTTCGACAGCTCAGTTAGCTTAAGTGGTCATAAAGACGACCGATCTTGTTTGCTGACGAGGCTAGTTCTTCTCGATACCGGCCGACGAGGCCAAAGCAATAGATCCGCAGCAGCGTATTCTTCTCGAAGTCAGCGTCGAGGCCCTGGATAATGGTATGATCCAAGGGATAGACTTTCTGCTATGTAGCTAACTTCCTGAGAAGCGGGACTTGATCGTAACGCTATAAAGAAGACCGATACTGGTGTTTGGATCGGCTCATTCGTTAAAGGTATGCAACATAATCCCCATTCAGTTCTATCATCCTTGAGCTTACAGTCGAAGATTACGAGCAGATAGTGCTACGGGACCCCGATTTTTCGCCAAAATACGGTGCCACGGGGAACGGCATCGCGATTATGTCAAACCGCATCTCCTTCTTCTTAGATATCAATGGCCCAAGCATGACCATTGATACTGGCTGCAGCGCGAGCTTAGTCTGCGTGCACAACGCTTGCCAAAGTCTTCGTGACGGTGAAGTTGACATTGTAAGTAGCAGGAGCACATACATTGTCCCACTTGCATCGAGTTGCGCTGATGACCAAGTTAGGGCCTCGCCGGCGGTGCAGGTCTAATCCTGACCCCTAACACCATGATGCCTATGACGGCCCTGAATTTCCTAAGTCCCGACGGAAAATGTTACACATTCGACGCACGCGCAAACGGATACGGTCGTGGAGAAGGTATCGGCATTGTAGTCTTGAAGCGTTTGAAGGATGCGATCCGCGACAACGACAGCATCCGTGCCGTGATCCGAGGTTCTAGAATCAATCAAGATGGACGGACCCCTGGTGAGTATATTACTTTGTGTCGTAATTGCTTTACTGATTCTGGTCGCAGGGATTACGCTACCTAGTTCAGAAGCCCAGTTTCGCAACATACGCGCCGTATACGAGAAGTCTAAACTCACTGTCGAGGAGACATCTTACGTTGAATGCCATGGTACTGGCACACAGGCCGGCGACTGGAGAGAATTGAAAGCAATCTCGGACGCCTTTTGTGGGAGCCGCACCCATGACAATCCAATCTACGTCGGCTCAGTGAAGACGAATATTGGGCATCTTGAAGGCTGTGCTGGGATTGCCGGCTTAATCAAAGGAATTCTCACCATTGAGAATGGCATGATCCCAAAGCACCTCAACTTCGAACCACCGGGTAACCCCTTTATAGATTTCGAAGGTTGGAAAGTAAAGGTAAGGAACTACATAATTATCTCGTATGTTCCGTTAACGCTCTCATTAGGTTCCTGTCGAGAACACGCCTTGGCCGGTCAAAGGTCTCAGACGAGCGTCTGTGAACTGTTTTGGGTTTGGCGGAACTAATTGCCATATGATCATTGATGATGCGGCTCACTATCTAGCTGACAGGGCGCTTACAGCACATCATAGCACGGCGATACTAGACAATATTCAAAGCCCACCAACATTGAAGTCAACTACAACTGGCTCTACTGTGTCCGTCGACAATACGCTGCATGGACTTATCCGATCAACTCAGGACCCCAGTATTCGCTTTCAAGACTCAAAGACACATCTATTTGTATTCTCAGCTCATGAACAGATGGTGTTATCTCGAATGATCAACAATCAAGTATCCTATATCGAGGGGCAAACTGGATCTTTGTCTGATAGTATCATGGAGGACCTTGAATATACCCTTGGGTGCCGACGGACACATTTGCAGTGGAGGACATCTGTCGTTGCACGATCTCTGGAAGAGCTAGCCCAGAAATTGACCAAAATAGAGTTTGATGGTTTCGCTAGGGCACCAGAGGACAATGCTATAAACATGGCATTCGTCTTCGGTGGTCAAGGGAGTCAGTGGTTTGCTATGGGCAGAGAGCTTCTAGGCTTCGACATATTTTTACAATCAATCATTGAGGCGACCTTGTACCTACAACACAAGATGGGGTCTTCCTTCAGTCTTCTTGAAGAACTTCTCAAAGACAGAGAGTCCTCAAGGATCAACCGACCAGAGATTTCTCAGCCCGCAACAACAGCCATCCAGATCGCCCTTGTTGATCTCATGGTTGAATATTACGGTGTAATGCCCACTTATGTCTGTGGCCATTCCTCCGGAGAGATAGCAGCGGCATTTGCTCTTGGTGCATTCTCTCGGGAGGATGCCTGGGAACTGGCGTATCATCGTGGACGCTGCGCTGCCGCCTTGCAAGTTTTAGGTACAGATGAAAACCCAGGTGGCCGCATGCTTGCCGTTGGATTGCCGGCCTCGGAAGCGAAGAGGTATGCTGATCAGATCGGCAGCAGTGAAGTTGTGGTGGCTTGCATCAATAGTCCAAGCTCGGTTACCTTGTCTGGAGATGGAGATGCAATTCTGAAACTTCAAGTGGTATTCCAAGCTGCCGGAATCTTCAATCGACTCCTTGCTGTCGACATTGCCTATCACTCACCTCACATGCAACGTTGCCAATCCGCATATCTCGAATCGATATCTCACATCATGCCGCGGAAACCAGCTCCTAAAGGAATCCCGCATCCTCACGTCGAAGGGAGAACTGTTACGCCTCGCAACTTGAGACCTAAACCCGACGCTGTAATCCAGCCAACTACTGTTGAAACTCCTATCATGTACTCTTCGGTGACGGGTGATATCGTTCGCTGGAATGAGCTTGATCCAGACTATTGGACCCGGAATATGGTGTCACCTGTCCGTTTTGCTGACGCAATGAGCAAGCTGGTGGACTGCAATGGCGATGTAAAACTGGACTTTATTATTGAGTTAAGCCCTCAGTCATCTCTCCAAACCCCAATATCCCAGATACTAGACGCGGAAGAGAAGCTACAGCATAGGCCGTCTTATCTCTCTGCACTTTCTAGGAATAAAGACGCGGCTGTCTCTCTCCTTGAAGCGGTTGGGAAACTCTGGCAATATGGGTACCGTATCGTGATGCCTTGGGTTGTCATGAGGAATACACAATCTCGACGTCCTAAGTTGCTAACTGATCTACCAAATTATCCCTGGAACCATGACCATGTGTACTGGCACGAGTCGCATCTGTCACAAGCAAATCGCTTCCAGAAACATGGTAGATATGATCTCATCGGTCGTCCTACTGCTGACTCTATACCTTTTCAACCTCGATGGCGTGGCTTTTTTCGCCTTTCAGAAAATCCTTGGATACAAGACCACCAGGTCCAGAAGACGATCATATATCCTGCTGCTGGAATGATCGCCATGGTTTTGGAAGCTGTTAAGCAGCTAGGGGTAGAGGATTCGCATGGGGTTGAGATTTCCCAATTTAGAATCAAGAAAGCCATGATCATCCCACCAACTGCACATGGGTTGGAACATGCGCTGAATCTAAGCAAACGAGCCTGTGAGTCGGTTGTTGCATCAGGCAAGAGCGTCAAGTCTTTCCAGTTTTCAATATACTCAAAGCAGCTTGATAAACCTTGGCAAGAGCATGGCAACGGCGTTGTCACGATTCACTACCAGAAACGCCCAGAGGGAGCGCGGGCCGAACACCAGTTTCACCGTGAGAAACAGCTTCAGAACGCGCAACATTACCAGACCTACCTTGACACGAAGAACAATTGCGACGAAATTGTTATGCCCAGGCAACTATACGAGACTTTGGATGTCATCGGAATGAACTATGGCCCCGCGTTCCAGAACATCAGTTCCCTGTATAAAAAGGACAGCGCTTGCATCGCCACCATTCGTGTTCCGGATACAAGATCAATTATGCCAGCTACTTTTGAATACCCCCACATCATCCACCCTGCGACGTTAGATTCGATATTTCAGACAGCCTTCGCCATTGGCAGCGAACCGATGGTCCCGTCGTTCATCAGCAGCTTCTATATATCAACAGAGTCTAGTGAACTTTCGAAGGCTGGTGAGGAGCTTGTTACCCACACCCACGCAGAACGTCGACGGCTGCGCGATGCTTCTGCATCATTTGTTGTTTCTGACGCCTCCTGGTTGCCCTCAGTAGGGCCCCGGAATAATCCACTGATAACAATCAAGGATATGCACTTTACGGCTCTGACCCTAACTATTGACAGCATCGAAGGCGAATTTCTCCCTAACCATCGCAATCTCTGCTCAGAAATTGTGTGGGAAAACATCGACGACCCCATTGTTCCAGATGTGAAACAAGAAGTCGGAAGACACGGCGAGAGACTCATACAACCGGCAACGCGGCTGCTAGTCTTGATGCCAGTGTGTTTGAGCCCAGTTACGAACAGTCTCTGTATAGAACTTGCTAAGGGTATAGACTGCGAGTTCCGAACTCTGAGAAGTCTCACTCAACGTGAATCCCTACCAGACATTTGTCTCTCCCTATTGGAAGTCAATGGTCAGAGTTTTGTTTGGGACTGGACCGAGGAGGAGTTTGTCGCATTTCGTACGGTCGTCACAGCTGTCAGGGGGCTTTTCTGGATCACGCGCGCATCACAATATGAGTCTATAAACCCCAAAGCTTGCCTATTTCAGGCCTTGGGACGGACAATACACTCAGAGTACCCCAATAAAACCGTGATTACATTCGATATCGGCCACGATCAAGCGCTCACCTGTCATTCGACTTCCCCATTTGCCAAAAAGATCTTGGGCTTGCTTCGGAATGCGTTTTTCAGTGACAGTGCAGAGAAGCCTAAAGAAACGGAATATGTAGAGCGGAATGGGCAGTTAATGGTCCCAAGACTTATTCCAGTCAGATCGCTCAATTCCATGATCGAACGGGGAGCCGTGCCAGCCGACCCGGAGATACAGGACATGCCTAGCCCCTACGAGCGGCCTCTAAAGCTGAAGATCAGAGAGATTGGAAATCCCAAAAGTTTGTACTGGCGCGACGATTATGGGGCTAACCTCCCCGTACCCCCGGATATGGTAAAAGTCCGAGTGATCACATCCACGTTATGCAATCTGGACAACGACATAGTCCATGGGCAAGCCCGTGACGACTCTCTAGGCACAGATGTATATGGCGTGGTTGAGGAGGTTGGAGAAAATTCCGAGAATGTCGCTGTTGGCGATCATGTCGTTGGGATCACCCGGGGCTCCCTTAGGGATTTTGTTAGATGTCATCATCAGCTCCTATATAAGGTATCAGAAGACCCGTCGCATATTTTCCATCTCCGTTCACCGACGGCCTTAGCCGTAGCTCATTCCGCGCTAAGAAGCCTGAGCCGCAGAGACACTGTCCTCATCCGTGGAAGCGTTGGGCCTTTTAGTCAAGCTGCGATACAGGTGGCAAGGTTTCATGGGGCAACGATATTTGCCAGTGCTACGACTAATCATCAGCGTGGGCTTTTATATCACTATTGGAACATACCCGAAGAACATATTCTTGAGAGCAGTGGGAGCTTTCTTGTTGATACTGTCTCACGCTTGACAGAAGGAAGGGGCGTAGACATTGTCTACGATCCGGCCGCAACAGACCGAGATGTGAACATTAGCTGTGTTGCTGAAGGTGAGTACTAGAAACGCGAGTCTATGTAGACTAGCTAACAAAGGCTTAGGAGGACGCATCGTCGCCTTCGCCAGGAAACCACACGAAAGCATCATGAGTAGCGATGACGTCGGCCTCCCCGGAAAATCCTTCAGCTGTACAATTATTGACATACCGTACCTTGTCAAACAACAGCCAACTCGGCTCGCCGAGTCGTTGGCCTTTGTCTGCCCGAAGGTTATATCTGGTGCGTTTAGGATAGGGAATCCGGATCCCGTTCGGTTATACGACTATTCGGACTTACCTGCAGCTTTCGAGACCTTGAATTCCGATAGAGACTGTGGTCAAATATACTGCCAGAGGCCTATATCAAGACCTGTTCCGATCCTCCCACGGCCTCCACACCCCACCAAAAAATCCCTGCGAAGGGATGCCACTTACGTTCTCTCGGGTGGGCTCGGAGGCCTAGGGATAGAAATCGCCAAATTACTTGAGTCGAATGGGGTCAGACATATTGTCTTCCTGTCAAGGTCCGGCGCAATGACCGAGATAGCCAAATCTTGTGTCATCTGCCTCAATAACAGAGGTGTTGAGGTACGAGTATGTAAGGTGGACATATGTGACAAGAAAGCTCTCCAAGAAGCTTGCCTAGAAATCGTGCGATCAATGCCTCCCGTAAAAGGGGTATTCCAGTGCGCTGCAGTGTTACGCGACTCGGTCTTTGAGAACATGACCTACAAGGACTGGACAGCAGCAACTAGACCTAAGACCATCGGCTCTTGGAATCTGCACCAGGTCTTTGGCCGCAACCTCGATTTCTTTATATTCTTGTCGAGTTCGGCCGGTGTCATCGGCAATCGCGGGCAAGCCAACTACGCAGCTGGCAACGCATTTCAAGACTCTCTTGCTTGTCATATCAACTCGAATAGTGACGGCACGACGCACGCTGTATCAGTTGACTTGGGACCGATTCTCGGGGCGGGCATGCTCGCGGAAGATCCTCGAACTCTGGACAAACTCAAGGCTAGTGGGTTCTTTGGGATTCGACTCCAGGACTTCAAGAGGATCATCGAATGCGCGATCACCGGATACACCCAGGGCGACGAGAAGATGCCGGCCCAGGTCGTTACTGGGGTGGGCACGGGCGGACTGATCCGACAGAACAAGCCGGCGGACCCGTACTGGACGCGCACGGCTATGTTTACCCACCTCAACAAGGTCGACCTGCCCCCGGGTGTTGAGATGACCATCACAGATGAGGCGGACTCGGAGGCTACGATGAGGCGGTTGCTCGCTAAGGTTACCGATATCGATAAGGCGACATCTGTGATTAGCGAGGGTCTGAGAACGATGCTCTCCAAGAGCATGAACATGTACGTCGAGGACGTAGACGAGTCGAGGCCACCTAGTGCGTATGGAGTCGACTCGCTGGTTGCCGTGGGCGTTCGAACCTGGGTTTTTAGACAATGCAATGCGGACGTCAGTGTCTTTGAGGTACTTGGCGATTCAAGCATCAAGCAGCTGAGCGCTGTGATCGCTCAGAGAGGCGGCTTTGGGGTTGATGGTGCATGATAGAGAGCGGCTGAACATGGAGAGGTCACAGTGATAGAGGCGAATTAGACTAGATAGATTGTGTGTTTCTATACCTCTCTCGGAAGACTATGCCTTTTATCTTTAATTTAAGTAATGTGTCATATTGATGCTAAACATTGCTTTGTGACTCTTCTATATGAGAAAGGAGCGGCCACTGTGGCATGCCTACTAGATAGGTACTGCGTATACCTCTTTGGAAGAACCCCTTTTTTCTTAATGATTATAGGTAATGGTTTGAGCGTTGGGTTTGTTAGTGATTCAGATGGCTATAGCCTCTTGGTTGACAAGGTGCAGTTACGACGTATGTATATATGTCATGTGCTTTATATATCTATATAAATCGCTTGCAGTTGATACTTCCAGCCCGGAAACAATAAATAGGGGACACCCCAAAAGAGGGAAGCCAAGAAGCTTGGAAGTGGATGGCTTACACATGTCTGGTGTCCTGCTATTCTATATTCATTCATGCCTACCTCCTCTGAACATGCATGGAGACACCGTGACATAGATGTACTACTCATTGTGACATTTCGCCCATCTGCTATCGTGCAAGAAGACACAGCATGGGTTTCGGCCGTGGTATTAGGGGTACACAAAGGTCTACCTGACTGTCTAAGTCTTCAAGTCTCTTGATTTGCTCTGGATGTGATGCAGCACACGATTACGACGTCGATTGCCCAGATCCAGCATTGATTGGGCGAACTGGTGCCAAGACGCGCAATCATCCTGCAATTTGTAATCCGTACTTAATTCCCGCCGAACATGTATCATTATATACAGACTGAGACCGGGTATAAACTCATATGCAATAACCAGGATTAGCATCGTGACTTCATCCTTGCGAATCTGATTACTACATCTGTACCACTTATTAGACTACTGTAGTTCTGTAATTGCCCCCTAATATCCGTCGATCTACGCATACATACGCAATCCACTCCTCACTCGGCAGCTAATCATGTAAAGATGGATCTCGTTTTCCCATCTCCTCCACGTGCAGATCCTAGCTCGGACCTTGTGGTGAGTCGTGACGGGAGAATCGAAGATCCCACATATGTACATAAGAGTGGTTTTGTGGTTGCAAGTACAGAGCTGAGCTGCAAGTCGAACACCAAACGGGCCTCATCATCATAGGCCCCTCGGGTTGGTTGCTTGGGTGAGCAGTACGCGTAAGGTAGGCAGCTCTATCACACACACCCTCAACAACGACATCGAATTGCATCTCTCCTTCTTTCCACCCCACGCGCGGCGGTCGTGGCAAATATCACAACTGCTTTACTGTATTGATTGCCTTTATGAACTTTTGATTGTGCGTTGCGTCACGGCGGGCAAGATATGAAGATAGGTTCCTTCTATAACTAACACCGATTAGATCAACGTTTGACAATCCTTCTTCACCCTTGTCACACCATGAAGAACTTTTCGACCTTTCTTGCTGCGGCTGTAGCCGTGGCCGTTGGCACCGTGAACGCCCAGAAAGTCATACCCGTAAGCTTTGGCAGACAGACGCCTAGAGTTTCGGCTGTGAACAAGCGCGCTGGCACATACTCTCAAGAATTGAACAACAATCTGACTGCCGGTGGATATTATGCCCAAGTTAGCGTGGGAACGCCTCCGCAAACCGTCGATCTGGTTCTCGATACTGGCAGCAGCGATGTCTGGCTTCTCGACTCTAGCGCGAACATCTGTCAGTCGAAGAGACTGCAGGCATACTACGGGTACTGTTTATCGACTTGTATGTATTCACAAAAGCTGCCCCCAGTGTTCCCTATGTATGCGTGTGTGCTTGCTGATAATGAAGCCTTGCAGATGACCCATCCAATAGTTCGACGTACTCTCTAGTTTCCAACGGCACGTTCGAGATCCAGTATGTCGATTCATCCGGCGCAGAGGGCGACTACATCAAGGATACCTTCAACATCGGCGGGGCATCGATCAAGGATTTGCAAATGGGTCTTGCTCAGAGGTCGATGATCAACTCTGGCCTTCTGGGTATAGGCTTCGCCGACAATGTCGTTGCGAGGGTCCCTTATCCGAACATCATGAGTCTATTTCAAGACCAGGATCTAATTGCCACCCAGGCGTACAGTCTCTACCTGGTAATTGACTCTGCTTTTCTTTCCCCCGCTCCAGTATACTGAACATCAGGACCGGGGAGGAACACGAGGATCAAGCTAACTTTTTTATAGGACGACCTCCAAGCTGACACGGGCACTATTCTCTTCGGTGGTATCGATACTGAGAAGTTCATTGGCAGCCTTGAGACTATTGATATCCAGAAAGACAGCAATGGGAACTACTCGTCTTTCTCTGTGGCCCTCTCCTCTCTGACCATAACCGCCGGCAATGGCACCGTCACCAACTACTCGCAAAGCCCTCTTCCCGTCATTCTCGACTCGGGCACTACATTGACTTATCTCCCCTCACAAATCGCAGACAGCATCTTGGAAGCCTTCGGCGCGGTTGACGATACTTCCGGCAGTGGTCTTGTCTACGTCGACTGCACCTATCTGACCTCGAACTCGAACCTGACATTCGACTTCCAATTCGGCAATTCTGACGGCCCGCTCATACGCGTTCCCATCGACGAGATGATTCTGGACAATGTAGACCAGTACACGGACATCGGCGTTGAAATGCCCCGGCTGCCCTTCAACGACGCATGCAGCTTCGGCCTCCAGTCGAGCACAGACTACTACCTTCTGGGTGACACGTTCCTGCGGTCGGCGTACGTGGTGTACGACCTGACGAACAAGGAGATCGCGCTAGCGCAGGCGAACCTGAACAGCACCAAGAGCAACGTTGTCGAGATATCGCAGTCCTCCGGGGTCCCCGACGCTAGCGGCGTCGCGTCCCAGGAAGTCGTCGAGCAGACCGCTACGGGCCAGCCTGGTGACGTAGGGGGCGGCGGACCTACCGCATCTACCGCATCCGCCGCATCTGTCACATCTACCACGACCGCCACGACCGCTACGACTACTGACAGTACCACAGCGACAGGCTCATCAAGTACCGAGGGTGCCCAGAGCACCGGAAATGCCGGTGCGAGAGCCGTCCCCTTACCCAACTGGGAGGCTACTATTATGGCCGTCATTTCAGGGGTCTTCAGCTTAATGGGCGCAGGGTTAATTATATTATAGATGGAGGACAACGGGCTTAACGGGTTACGGGGATAGGTCAATGAGAGGATGAAAAAGCATCACGTGTGATGGCACCGGTTATAATGACGTTTCAGAGGCAGATTGTAGATACCCCTTTTGTGTACATGTCGTTCGTTGTATACACGCCTGATCCCAGGAATCGGGACTTCTTGTGTATATCCTTAGTGGACCCCAGTCCAGTCACGGAAGTGTGGCGGATACGAAGATATGAATGGATGATGCGAAGAGATGTCACGTGCAGGTTCTCCTATATACTGTATTCGTGAGCACGAGCAGCGACTAGAGTCACCCACAATTCTGGCCAGGACGTCGCTAATAAACTAAAGAGATTCTTGCATGAGGGACAATCGAATAAACTTGCCAATGCCGCCTGGGATGAGGGGTCCAGCCAAAGGTCGTCTTCAAGCAAGTATCCTTTTCAACTGTCAGACACGAAGACGTCTAACTTCATTTCCAACTTGATAGCGAGAGAGTTTGGCTAGGAAGCTCGTTATCAGGATTAGGATACCTCATTAGTAGATCTATTCGTACAAGCCAATTATCACGGTTGCCCGCAGCTACATCTTCTAAAGCAACCCAGTACAGCACCATAAGATCACGCGCCTATGTAAGCAACGGTGACTAGCTCATTCGAGGAAAACATGTGAGTCTCTCTAGCTCATTTTCTCGTAGCGTTCCCTCGCCTTATCCTTTGCCTTCGAGACGAAGTCCGCATAGTCGTTCTTCGTGGCCCGGGCGGCCTCCTCAGCCGCATCCCCGATCTTACCACCCTCAGCTCCAAGACCGACGCCCGGCGTATAAGCCATCGTCTCGATGATATTGGTCCGTCCTCCGCCTTCGGCCCCGAGACCCTCGCCGTTGCTCCATCCCATTTTGGCAAGCAGACCCGCACCTTTCGATATCGTAGGCTTCGCAGGCGGCGCTTCCTTGGCTGGACCAGAGTCTTTGCTTGCCTGAGGATTCTTCTTCGGAAGGAAGGGCTTTGGCTTGCTAGGCTGATTGTGGGCCACGCGGCGTTCCTTGGCTCGATCCCGATAGTTTGACACAGGTTCTTTGCCGAGGGCTTTCAAATCTTTGGTCGCCTTAGCGATCAGACTCTCGTTGCCTAGGTTCTCTGTGTGCATGTCGCTAAGCTGTTCGTGTCGCCGAAGTGAAGGCTCGTTGCTAAATTTCCGTCTACATAGAAGACAGCACATTTGATCCAGATCGGCATATGACACCGACGGGACTGATGCTACAGCCGGAGCGGTCGATTTTGTCGACTTTGTCGGACCGATGGCGTTCGAACCAGTTGCGGGTATCTTATCATTAGTAGGCTCCCCATTCTTGCTAGACTCCTTTGGGCCATGAAGCTCAGCATGCTTGTTGGCCCACATTTGCAACTGAGGGGCCATCGCAATAGCTTTCTTGCCACTGGGTACAGCAATGTCTTTGTCGGCCTTTCTTTTCTTTGATTCTTTCCCCGTGGACTGGTCAGTGTCGTTCTTGGGTAGCCCGGGAGCCTGCGGCTTGTCCTCATATAGAGACTCGTTGAAAACTGTGAATTCGTTGGCGTAGACTGATGGATTCCAGTATCCAAGTCGTAAAGACGGATTGTGGGTTGCCGTAAATGTAAACTTGCGATCCTGCTCCTGAATTGAATGGAGATAAGGTATGAAGACGCCCGAATGGATGAATGCGAGAGTGACTGGCTTTGAAGCAATGGTGAACTGCGGAGAGGCGTTATACTTCGCCATGGCAGCTCGAGCGTCATCTAGAGCTGAGAACTCGGCGAAACCGTAGTTGCAACTGATACCCGAGTATTTGTCTCGAATCATGAAAACACGAACCAGCGAGCCAGATTTGGCACCTAGCCCGCTCGTGTTACCAATCGGAGCGGTGCTCTTCAGTTTTGGAGGTACGCCAGCGACTTGCTTGGGCTCATCTTCTTTGGTAACGTAAAGATTCGTAATCCCTGCAGCTAGAGTTGTCTCACTCACAGACGGAGCTAGATCGCGGATGACGAGAAACTGGGACGCTGTCTGCTGAGGGCATTCGTCGCTTTTGCCATCAAGTTTCATGTCTGCGGTATTCTCAGCTAAGATTGTTTGTCAGTACGCAGATGTGACTAGAACTCTCCCCGTCGCAGGCCATCTAACTCACATGATCTGGGAGCTTTGCACTGTTTGCAAGTTGCTCTCCTGGAGAAGTTCTCGAAGTGACACTAATGGCTAATCAGATGGTATTACGCAAGATAGCTTTAAAAATGAGGACTCACCATGGTGCACTTCCAATCATCGGGATTGGCAACATGCCTACGCTCTCGGCTATAATCTAAGGGCACACGGGAAGTACCACGGCCATCACGGATTTCAAGAGCAGGATAGTACTGCTCTAGGAAACTGATGGCGTCCTCGTCGGTCTTGAACTCAGCAAAGGCGTAGCACCGATGAGAACCTATAATGTATTTAACAAAGGCATCAACGCAATGGAAGGTTGGCAACTAACCACTTCTCTCATCCACCTTTATGCGGACCTCTACAAGCCCGAAAGCTCCCATCTCCCGCATAATGCCGTCAACCTATGGGACAGTCAATCCAGGATATTTATCGTCAATATGGCATGTAAGCATACCTCCTGCGGGGTCATCCTGTCTGGTATATCATCTAGCTTCAGAGTATGGTAGGGGCGTCCAGGCCCAAATCGGTGGGTAGGGTCGCGATGGTAACCATCATCGGCTGAATCGAAGGGAGAGGATCTGCTTGAATTGCCGCGTGCGTCGTCATAATCCGTGTAGTGTCGACTTTGGCCACGACTGTATACAGGTGATTCGCGATGGCGGTACGAGGGCTCTCCATCATATTCCCTTTCTCGTTCGTAGGCATCTCCACCAGACTTCACCGGTCGATCTGTATAGTCATGCCGATAAGCAGAGGGCGAATGGTGTCTTCGGCCGACTGGAGAGCGACGGGCGCGATAGGATTCCTCCCCCTTGGGTCCCCTTTGCGATGATGTCCTTCTAGGCGATCTAGAGGAGTCTTTCCTCATAGGAAAGTCAGCGCAACAAGCTCAACAAAGCCTCAAAAAACAATCCTCCAGGCTATATCATTTTACCGTGCCGCGAGCGATATTGTTGGTCCCTCGAAGTAGGAGATCTACGTTTGTAATAGTCCCGCTCGTCACGGGGCCGATGGTCATAGTCGTCGTACATCTCGGCGTCGCGTGGTCATGTGTCCTGGTCAATCAGATCAGGTAGGCTAATGAAATGCGCGGAGGCAACAAATATGATGGCTGGTCCTAACAAGTGGTTGCGATGAAGTAGGTAGGTAGGCTTCTTTGATGAGTGTAAGTTGAATCGCGGAATCGGTACGAAAGAGCAAGTACCAAGCTATGTAATGCTTAGAGTCTCCTGCTGGCCAAACTTCGGGTAAATCTAATAGGTGGCAAGTCTTAGTCATCCAGACCTAGCCGTCAATTATTAGGTAACCTAGCTGCGGTAGGTAGCGTGCTTTCACTGCAGGTGGCCTACCTGCTAGAGAAGTGGTATCCATGTACGGAGTACATACATACGCCTCCACTCCAGATGTCCCCGTCAACCTTAGAAGCTTGACGTCTTCACATGCCAAGAATATGGACTCTCAAGCAACTGAAACCAACGAAGATGGGTGTTATGTTGGGCTGACCCACGATTATCTCAATGTGCAGAATGTCATGGACAGAGTCCGTAGTCCGCAAGCAGGCGCTATAGTCATGTTTGCAGGTTGGCTCAAGCATATGTGAAAATACCTTGATATTCAGTCTATGTTCTAATGCTTTCCAGGCACCACGCGAGATAACTTCGGAGGAAAGCCAGTCAAGGAGCTGCAGTACTCAGCCTACAACCCTCTGGCTCTGCGGACAATGCTGTCGATTTGCAAGGCCATTCGTATTAAACACGGTCTAGTCTCGATAGCCATGGTTCACCGGCTCGGCGTTGTGCCCATTGGTGAAGAGAGCATATTAATAGCTGTGTCTGCACCGCATAGACAAGCTGCATGGAGGGCTGGTGAAGAGGCTCTCGAGGAGTGCAAGGAGCGCGTTGAGGTATGGAAGAGAGAGGAGTTTGAGGGTGAAAACGGTGTTTGGAGGGCCAATAGAGATGGCGCAATGGGCCAGAAGGCCCTTGAGGATGATCCAGAGTCCTAATGTTTAGAAAATCCTCCTCAAGTAGCAAACCACCTAAGCCCTGCAGGGCCAGCCAATCATCCAGCCCAGACATCTCGATGAGAAAGGCCATGGTGTTGTTGTCCATCAAATCCGTCGTCACCATCAGATTATGCACATATGAACTCGGTTGACGTGTGCACTTAATCTATATCAAGCACGTCATGCAAATGGGCGAGTTTGAAGAAGCCAGACGAGAGTAGTCTCATCCAATACAATCGATCACATTCCACCGGAATCAATCCCGCAGCCCCGAGATCATTACAGCAGATGCGTCATGAAGGTCGAATTTGCTATACTTCAGAAAAGAGGTGATTCTCGTAATATGAGAAGGGTCTTCATTCAGTCGATGTCGGTATGTTACTCTCATCAAGGTGCTGAGAGATCCAAGCCCTCAGCTGTATGAATTTTGGGATAGAAGGTCGACTGACTAGGACTTTCCAGACTACCTTCAGGTCCTTTTGTCAAGTTGGATAGCATCTCAGTCACAAGGATCCTCCATGTTGCTCAATCACGTCACAGCATGAGAAGCTCTCATAGCGAAATTCGCCATTTATCAACTATCAAGTTTGACTATTTCCCTACCGCCTTTCCGGAAAGTACGGATGCGTGTTGGTGACTTTGGCCATCAGTCGAGAACTCAGCTCCATCCACAAGAGTCCCCGAGACTCTTCAGCGCGTCGCCAATGGAAGATCTAGTTCATAGCTAGATAAACTAGGCTTACCTATCCGGTTTCAATGAGCCAGTACGGAAGCTCGTACTCATCATGAATTATTTCAATAGTCTCAACTCATGTACTAAGCGTGTCTGCTGACCATCCCTCAGCTGCGCCGTGAGTGTATGGGGAAGTACAGGTGGAATATCGGGGCTATTACTGTCTTGTGACTGAGACTGTCGCTTATATATAATCACTATTGCTCGTTTCCATCGATAGGTCCCGTATTCATCGTCAAAGTGTACAGAACACGAGATCTAATACCAGACGTATCAGACTACGTCTACGTAGATGTCATTCGGACATGGACTTAACTTGGCCCATCTTGGTTAGTTGCTTCAGCTCACCGAGTAAGGCTTGTCGTTGGACCCCTATATCTCCTTCCCTCGCCTCAAAGACACATATAATGACGAAGGATACGGACGGAGCGCGGAAATGGAAATGTGAATTTGGATCGGTCCGAATTTGCCATGCCGTGGGGATTCACCAGATAAGGAGTATTGTCGACATAGATACCTGGGTACTATAGATACATGTACCTAAAGAAGGTCACCATATGATCTTTCAGGTCGTGCGACAGGCTAACGGCTTTACACATAACCATTGTGAAACGTTGCATTGCGTGCCACTGCTAATAGTGCTATGTATTTCATTGGCCCATGGATTATCGTACCGAGTGAAAGATCATCATGCATACCAATATTGTCTCAGCTTATTGGCAACACTCGCTTACTGAGCACGGCCAGATATTCTACGTAGAGACCTGCTTCGGAGTGGTCAGGAATTCGTACTTAGGTACAGTCTTATTAGGTATCACAAGCAATGACAGTTGCAACGCCTTGTCTGATAAGGAGACTTTGGGGGGAAATAACTATCTCATTGGCTGCATCATAGGAATTGCTTTATATTCAAGCGTCTTATCTCCATGTTGGTTCAAGTGTTGCGAGGACACTGCATGTTGTCGTGAAGTCCAGACAAGCATCGGTACCCTCGTGGCGGCCCAGTCTAGCGAAAGCTTAAGATCCATAGGTGCGTTCTGTATGGCTGTCGGCGCTGCCGCCATTCCACGGTAAAGTATTAGCGCTCCGAGTTTACGCGCGATAGATAGGTCGCTTGCTGTCTGGGGTTGGTGAGCCCCGTGCCCCGGTTCCAGTGCCCCGGCCCGAAATACAATAAGGAAGGTCCCCAATCGTTCTAGAACGCCGCTGTCATCATTAGAAGCTAGTCGACTTCAAATTGTCGTGATGAAGAAGTAGCGCCAATTTTAGTTAGAGAAAAGAAAAAAGAAAACGCCAATTCCTCGTTCATCATATGATCAGATTGGAGAAATCCGGAGTTCGTATCTTGGAAATCCAAGGAAATGACAGAATGAAAGATAAGGGTCACAGTGGTGGTCACAAGTACACTGATACTGATTGGGCAAGCCGCTCCAGATGTTTGCTTCACTTGCATATTTATATTTGATAGCTGTACTGGTGTTGTCCGCGCTGTTGATGTGATTTGTCTTGAATGTTCTGCTCAGCTGAATTTATCTATGTACAGGAAGATGAAGTACCCCCTTAAGCATACGTACCTAAGTACATAAAACAGACTCACCTGACTTCAGTAGATCCAACATCACCTCTCACAGTGTTCTATGAACGCGCCATGATACCCAATTGGTTTATAGGTATATGTAGCGTCAATACGCATCGGTGCTTCTATAGCTACTTACTCGAAACCGTTCGCCCTAAAGGTCACACTAAGACAATGTAGCCAACATTAATCTATAGAACTCGCCAATTTGGGCATGGGTATCTTGCATCGCTGAGTTATATAATTTAATATCGAATCCCGCCAATCCCTGCTCGTGCCTCGTGGACACCTACATGTACGTGATAGTACCTGTGAGGTAGGCAGGTTGGGCCCAGGACGTATGGCTTATCTTCTAGATCTGTGCTAACTCCCTCCCTGGCTCTTTCCCGACGAAGACATGTCTCAATTGCTAGGGTTGGTGTCTTTCCCGGTCTCTTTGCCTTTACTAGGTACTTCTAGTCTATCTGCCATGGTATATATGAGCAGGTGCTACTCCGATCTGTCTCAGGTCTTGACTGCCCCTTCTCTCCCCTATGCATAAGTTTTGACATCGTGACCTGCGACCCTTCTTCAAGCTTGTCTCCTATGAAATAAGAGTCACGATGGTGTTCAACTTCCGCAAGCGCGGTGTCACCGACGGGGTCACTCCTGAGGCCTCAATTTCGAATGACGGAGCCAATTCTACAGGCGTAAAGGCTCTAGACACCCTGAAGGCTTTCGAGCAGCAACACATACTGGACCCCAACTTACCAGTTGAAGAGCTCAATGATGTCGGTGCTGCTCTCGCAAGTGGCAATGTCGAAAAGGGACTCCAGGTTGAGGCGACTCTGCTGGAAGACAATAGCCCGTACCCCGAGGTGAGCCCCTTTCGAGCACTCCCCTTTTCTCTTCCATCATTAACAGATATCTAGGTTCGGGCAGCCGTGCGGAACTACGATGTCGATTTGCCAGCTAACACCATTCGTGCCTGGGTAATTGGCTTGATTCTCTGTACAATTGGCTCCGCTATCAACATGCTCTTCTCCCTTCGAAACCCCAGTATCACAATCACGACCTACGTTGTTCAATTAGTCGCATACCCAATAGGTTTGGGTTGGGATTTGATCTTCCCCGATCGCGAATTCAATGTGATGGGTGTCAAGTTCAACTTCAAACCCGGGAAGTTCAATTTCAAGGAGCATGTCATTATTGTTGTCATGTCGAACGTGAGTGGAGGACTCTCGAGAATGGCCTAAGTATGCTTTGCTGAGACCTGATTGCTTAGGCAGCCTACGGTGGAGGCGTTTTATATGCCACTGACGTCTTGCTCGCTCAACAAATATTCTGTATGTTGTTCGGTACCCACAGAGCTTGCATGTCCACTAACTGATAGAAAGATGGACAGAACCTGGGTTGGGGGTTCCAGATTCTATTCGGCATCACTACACTTTGTACGGGCTACGGGCTGGCTGGCTTGGCCAGGCGCTTTCTAGTCTGGCCTGCTGCTATGATTTGGCCTTCCGATCTTGTGAATGCTTCCCTGTTCTACACCCTCCACGATCACTCGCCCTCCGATCCTGCTAAGACAAACGGTTGGAGTGTTGGTAGATACAGATGGTTCATATACGTCTTTCTGTTTGGATTCGTCGGGTACTGGTTTCCCGGCTGGATCTTCCAAGGGTTATCCTACTTCACCTTCATTTGCTGGGCTGCTCCCAACAATGTTGTCGTCAACAAGATCTTCGGAGGACTCCATGGATACGGTATTTTGCCAACGACCCTGGACTGGACTGTCGTTTCTGGGTACGCATCTTCACCATTGATTCCACCAGCCCATGCAATAGCCAATACCCTCGCGGGCGTAATTATATTCTTCGTCTTTGTCTCGATGGGGATACATTTCTCCGGGATGTGGTACGCCGACTACTTTGTTGTCCAATCTTCCAACGCCTTCGACAACACCGGTAAAGTCTATAACGTCTCAAAGATCTTGAACGATCAGCTGCAATTCGATGAGGCGAAATACCACGAATATTCTCCTCTCTACCTTTCTACCCAGTTTGCCCTTTGCTATGGGTTAGCATTTGCTGCCGTCGCTGCCGTCGTTGTCCATGTCGTTCTGTACCATGGTTCGCAGATCAAAACCCAATTCAAGCTGGCTCGCAACCAGGAGGAGGATGTCCACATGCGCATCATGAAGAAATACCGCGATGCTGAGGATTGGTGGTATCTCGCGCTCTTCGTGATCATGATAGGACTGTCGTTCGTTGTCTGCTGTGCATGGCCGACGGGATTTCCAGCTTGGGCTTACGTTGTGTGTATCATTATCCCACTTGTATGGTAAGTCTTCCGAGGTTCTTTATTACCCACGTGAATGGGATTGCCTCAGGAACTGTATCTAGCCACTCGGGGTTCTCTACGGAACTTGGAAATATACTAACATCAGATTGTGTACAGGACGATACCAGTTGGCATTGTGCAGGCAATCACCAATATCCAGCTTGGCTTGAACGTCTTGACAGAATTTATCGTTGGATATATGTTACCTGGTCGTCCAGTACGTACTTACTACCATAAAGCTCCTGGGAATTATCTGAAAGATATATATGCTAACTGCAGTTTGTGCGTAGATTGCCATGATGATGTTCAAGAACTATGGTTACATTTGCATGTCACAGGCCTTGTATTTTGCCCAAGACCTCAAACTCGGTCATTACAGTACGTATTCTCGAGTTTAATATATCATATCTCAACTTTATTAAAGCCTACATCCGTTCATTCAACATATTCAAGGAGTGAAAACTCTTGAGGCATAACTTAGGGCTGCCACTTTGTCCGAAAAGGGGATTTACTAACCCTGGATTCTGTACATAGTGAAAGTCCCTCCACGCACCATGTTTTGGTCGCAGTTGACTGCGTCAATCTGGTCTGCCATCGTTCAGATTGCTGTTATGAATTGGGCACTTGGAACTATTCCAAATGTCTGCAGCGAGGACCAGCCCGACAGCTATATATGTCCCGGTGGCAAAGTGTTCTACACTGCATCCATTATTTGGGGGGCCATAGGGCCGGCCCGGATGTTCTCTGGAGGTTCACTTTATTCATCGTTACAGTGGTTTTGGCTCGTCGGTGCTGTTACTCCTGTCATCACCTGGTTCCTCGCCCGCCGTTTCCCCAAATCGGTCTTCCGTTACGTCAATATGCCACTCATCTTCGGTGGCTCCGGTCAGATTCCTCCTGCGACAGTGTACACCTATCTGTGTTGGGGCTGGGTCGGCCTGCTCTTCAATCATTACATAAAGCGGAGGTTCAACGGCTGGTGGCTACAATATAACTACATCACCTCAGCGGCTCTTGATTGTGGCCTTGTGGTGTCGACGATCATTATATTCTTCACACTATACCTCACATCTGCACAGGCACCTCAATGGTATGGTAACGTTGACGCCTTCAATACGCTTGACCAGACTGCGAAGGCTATTAAGAGTGTTGTTCCCAAGGGGGAGACATTTGGACCGACAAGTTGGCCATGAACGCCATACTCCGCCTTTTATGTCTGATCTGAAGATATCATAAGCTACTGCAGGTTAGGCTAGCTACATAGTAAGGGCCCTAGGTGAAAAATTTGTCGGCGTGTGGAAAATAAGAAGCTCATATGAGACTCTACACTCACGTACATATATATAAAGTTTTATCAATCATGTTCGATGGCTTATGTCTGTTCCTAGGCTGAGATCCTCCTTTAGGTCTTTGTCTCATATCATACAAACATGAATAGAGACGCATAAACAGTGTCAAAGTCCCAAGACGAAGTGGCAACACGATCGTAATATTGCCAGGACGCGCAATCCTAGCACGCGATACCTTGTCGTATTCTCTCCGTCCTGTTAAATCCACATCATGTCCTAAGCATTCCATCAACTCCGACAACACTTCCATTCATATATCTAGCTTCATTGCTCATCATAAAAGCAACGACCTACAACATCATCATGGTTAGCTTGTACGTAATCGTGAGGTATAGAGAGAAGTAGATAAGTGATTTGGTGGTGTTGATTCCCTGTGCATAAGTAGCCATGTGTAGGCACCCAGTGAGAGCATGACTTCGAGTGGCGCGAAGGCGGAGATGGACTTACATCAGCAATATCATCCGGTCTGCCCATCCTCCCAAGCGCATTCCCCTGCTCCATACTGGTCCTCGCCTCCGCCGTTCCCCTGACAATGCCGGCATTCGAGGGCGTGTCGATATAGCCCGGCGCGATAACATTTACCCTCACGCCTTTCGGTCCCAGCTCCAAGGCCATGCATTTGCTGAACCCGATGACGCCGAACTTGGTTGCGCAGTAGATTGCCTGCTCGTTCACGGGGTTCCATCCACATATCGAGCTGACGTTCACGTAACTACCGCCCGCCCGCACGTGCGGCATCGTGTACTTGGTCACGTTGTACAGGCCTTTCAGATTCACCCCGACCAGGTTGTCGAAGTACGCCTCGCTCGTGTCCGTCAGCAACATCGACGTCGGGTTGATCCCGGCACAGTTGAACACATGGTCAATGTGCTTGTACTTGGCCACAACCTCGGCTACGCGCAATTCCACGTCTGCCGACTTGGAGACGTCCAGTACGGCGGTGTGGTGCTTCGTACCAGTTTTGCCGCCGCAGAGACGCAACGTCTCGGTAATGCCGGCCGAATTGACGTCGGTTATGACCAGGATGGCGCCTAGGGTATGGAGTTTTATCGCCGTGCCTCGTCTAGAACCGGATTAGCGTTCGCGGATTACTAAGTAAACAATTTGGGCGTGAGAGAATCTCCGAGTGTGCGGAGAAGCCCTAGCGGAGATAACGTAGATATACATACCCAATGCCGCTTGCGGCGCCGGTAAGGAGGATGACTTTACCCGCGAGACTTGCCGACATTCTGCAGACGATGTAGTAAACATAGGCCTTTACTCGGGATTCTTGCTAGCCCTGGCTTAGCTTTTATTAGTTTGAGATTTGTTACACGGATCTGTTCCGTCCCCCCACTTGTGGGCTCCCCACCCCGAGCTCGGAGACCGTTGAGGATCGCGGACGCCCACTTATGGCCTTCCGGACGATATCTAGCCACAAAGACTGGTTTATGGATCGATGGTGTCTTATCTTCAGGGAATTCAGATAGGGAGAGCTCGCATACTAGGTTATTCAACAAAGAAGCTATGATATAGAAAGATATCGAGACTTCAAAGCTGATGATATGATCGAGCAACGATGCCGCTATTAAGTTCTCTTAGATACCTTAAGAAGAACAAGTTGAATGATATCTATTCTGTCTGGGATTGTTTAGCTATATTACTATACATCTTCTGAAATTCTTCCCACATGAGTCTTTTCCGTATATTGCCATTTTGATTCATCATGTCATTCTCCCTCTTGATCGTTTCATGAAGTCAAACATTCTTTCCCGACACACCCATCGTGAACTTACTGTACATGATACCCTTCATATTGACCGGCATTTTCATTAATCTGAGTTCTATGTTCGCTGCTCCCTGTGTTTCAGAGAACGTGGCAATTCTATGTCAACTAGCCACGGAAAATGTTGTGGATGCTCTTCGGAGACGCCTCGAATCGCCGCGTTGACAAAAAGCGTCTGTGAGCCTGGGCGGAGGGGACTCTTATCGTCAGTGCAATGGCTTATCTAGACGCAACCGTTGTGATCGTAGGCTGCCCTCCTGATGGCTTTTACAATCAGCATACTTGGTCTGTCACGTCTGGCGGTATCCAGATTGGACAGTTTTTCGATCACTGTGGACCTAGTGTGATCAATGTCCGTGACATAGCTTGGAGGATTACTAATCTGTTTCTTCCAGGTGATGAGGCTACTACCCCACGATTGGTGAATATGGCCAAAACAGTGTATAAGTGGCCGAGCCCGCGCCACCGCATCGAAGAGATCTGGACAGCCTGCTCGCCTCCGCGAACCGTTCAGATCCATGATCCCCCTCGGGGGACCATGGGTGACAACTACGTGGGTGCCTTCCTGGATATTGAACTGATGCCGTTCGTATGGATGATACTGAAAGCCCAGTTCGTACCACGATGGTGTAAAGGGGCTAGCGTAGACTTTCATCGAAGCGCCGTTATTGAGTTCAATTTGATGTGTTCCTTCTTCTAGGAACACAATTCCAGCATCTCGCGCCTCGTTAAAGAGCTCCCTTGCTTCCCTGTAGTCGCCGTAGTGTCTCTCAACGAGTTCTGGTTCTAGATATGGAGCATTGTTGATTTCTCTCCTGAATGTGGGTATATCCATGATAAAGTCATGATTTCCAGCGATAACTAGCTCGAGTGGTGCATCTATGCTCTTCAGAAGTTCAATGGTGACCCGAAACTCGCGGATTTTCGACTGCTCGGTGAGGTCTCCGCCGTGAATAGCAACATCCGCCTTCTGAGAAGGTCCGAAATTGATTGGATCTGCGTGGGTATCCGAAATAATGAAGAAGCGTGTCTTGATCATCCCTAAGTGGATTTCTGGCGTGCTTTCTTTATCCATGCTTTGGAACTATGCATGAAATGTGTAAGTAATGTATCGGGGTTGTAGGGTTCTTATCCAATGCTTCGCATAATAGAAGGTCGTGCGGCGTACCAATTACTATATACTATTCCCTTTCAACAGTGCATGATAAACGTCCGATCAATACTTGAGAACAATGGTCTATGCCGCAGATACTGAGGTGTGGTAGCTAATGTGGGTGTCGTATTGATGTTGGTGAAGTGAACTACCTGTGACTAGGTAACAAGTCCTCTGAAACTGCTGGGACGAACCACCACCCCAATATATAGGCATTTTGTAGATAATGATCAGGCAGAGAGAGCCAAGAGAGGGTGTAGAAGGACGCAGGACTCTTCGTAAACCTTACATGTTCGCTCATGAATCCGTTCTATATGGATACCAGTAGTCGGAAGCTAATTTTGTCAAAGCGTGGTGTAGAACTGGGAGTGGCCGAAAGTCTGGTTTATTTTTTATTCAGACTGGATGGGAAGGGACACTGGAGTTTCTGCCTCGCGAGCAACAAGCGTGCCTTTATTCTTTGGAAGGTGACCCCTGGGCACATGATGAGACAGTCTGTATTCTGGTACTCATAGTCCTGTACCCGTAGTTGATGCTTATATACCATAGGTATGGTGAGGGATGTCGTATACGAAGGTAGTTTAAGAAAAGCATGAGAGGTTGATAAACCTGCAGAAAGATAGAATATGTTATTTGCAACAAAGTCCTCTATACGAAGCTGAACTATCCGATCACAGTATTGATGCTCACATGTCGGTAGATAATAAGCCTCCTAACTATTGCGTTCCGAAATTCGAATATCGAGGAGGGACTAGCCAAATAGAAATGATTTATTAGGTACAGATTATAGGTATATCGACCATTCTGTTCAATCCTGTTTAGAGGGAATATAATTTGAAATCGTCGTCTCTTGCACAGGATACCTATCTTAGGCACAGCTGCCTCTGACTTACATGATCCCATGCAATTGTCGTAGATATGTAGAGAAGCAGAATAAGTCTACCTAGGTTAGGGGTAGCTCGGATTTGGGATGCCGAGGATAACAAGATGGTGGAGTACCCCAACCGCCCAAGCTGTGGGGGAGAATCATTCCCCGTCTTGTAAGTCAGACAGTCAATTTATCCCTGTATTTATCAGTATTTACAGTGCAGTGGCCCTATAACTTTACGTCAGTACGGGCGATCCAAAGGGAATAGCTCGGGCTTGGAAGTTATGGAGAGCTTCCGCTTCCAAGCAGTTGAGCTTACCTCGAAACTAATATATATGTACTTATTACTTATATATATAAACTGCAGGGTCGCGATCCCATTTGCACTTCTTGACTTATAAGTCCATTTTGAACTCTGAATTCTGTCTAATATATACCCCTTCTAGGTGAGAGACAGAGTCCGTAGGTAGACGTACGTCTCTTTACTATGTCTGCTGTCAGTCGCAGTCTGCGAACGGCTTCACGATCACTTCGTCTGCAGCCGTTGGCGGCCTACCGTCTCTCCTCTCGAGCACCGACAGCGAAACTCGGAGCTCCAGCACCACCACCATCATCATCATTAGCTGCGCGCACCGCTTCCTTCTCCACCACCACCAAACGACCATCAGCTCCCGCAATGCCTCTAGAAGGAAGACAATACGATCCTGAGACCAAGGACATCGCTAGTTATGTGACCAAGCCGATTGACTCGGAATTGGCTGTAAGTCTTTGCAACCTATTCTGCAAATCTATTCTGTACAGACTTTTCGTTTGCTACCCCGCGACTAACCGGGCCGTCTTTTCCCAACACAGTTTGACACTGCACGACTGGTCTTCCTCGACACGCTAGGCTGTGGTCTTGAAGGCCTTCGATTTAAAGAGTGCACCAAACTCCTCGGTCCAATTGTCCCTGGCACCGTCGTCCCCAATGGCACCAAGGTCCCCGGCACCGACTTCGTCCTCGACCCCGTCAATGGCGCCTTCAACATCGGCGCCATGATCCGATGGCTCGACTACAACGACTGCTGGTTAGCTGCCGAATGGGGCCACCCCTCTGACAACCTGGGCGCCATTCTCGCCGTTGCGGACTGGGTCAACCGCACCAACAAGGACGGCGGCAACCTCGCTGGAGGCAAGATCTTCAAGGTCAGGGATGTGTTGGAGGGCATGATCAAGGCACACGAGATCCAGGGATGCCTGGCTCTGCTCAACTCGTTCAACAAGGTCGGGCTAGACCACGTCGTGCTCGTCAAGGTTGCCAGTGCGGCCGTCGTGTCCCATATGCTGGGGCTTAGCGAAACCCAGATCGCCGACGCCGTCACCCAGGCCTGGGTGGACGGCCAGAGCTTGCGGACCTATCGGCACTCGCCCAACACCATGTCCCGCAAGTCGTGGGCTGCCGGCGATGCTTGCCAGAGGGCCGTCAATCTGGCATTGAAGGTCATGAAGGGCGAGTCTGGTATACCTACAGTCCTCTCAGCACCGGTCTGGGGTTTCTACGATGTCCTATTTAAGGGCAAGAAATTTGAATTTCAGCGCCCGTACGGTAGCTACGTGATGGAGAACGTCTTGTTCAAGGTGTCATATCCAGGTTCGTGTTGCTCCCGAATTACTAAGATTCTGTCCGGAGCTCGTTCTGACTATATGCAGCCGAATTCCACTCGCAGACTGCTGTCGAGGCCTCACAGATAGTTCACAACAAGTTAAAGGAGCTGGGCAAGTCGGCGGCTGATATCAAGGGTATCACATGCCGGACCCACGAGGCCTGCATCCGCATCATCGACAAGCAGTTCAAGCCGATGGACAACTTTGCCGATCGTGATCACTGCGTCCAGTATATGTGTGCGGTGATGCTCGTGTTTGGGCGGTTGGAGGCGACCGACTACACGGACGGTGGCGAGGCGGCCACATCCCCCCTCGTCGAATCGCTTCGCCAGAAGATCAAGTGTGTGGAGGACCCGCAGTTCACCAAGGACTACCACGACCCGGCGCTGCGGACCATCTCCAACGCGCTGACGGTGGAGCTGAATGATGGCACGGTGTTGGACGAGGTGGTTGTCGAGGCTCCGTTGGGTCACCGGCTAAGGAGAGACGAGGCTAAGCCGCACATCCTGGCCAAGTACAAGCGACACCTGGGACCGCACTTTGCGGAGGCCCAAGTCAAGGAGCTGGTTGAGCTGGGCGTGGATGGCAAGAAGCTGGAGGCGCTGTCTGTGGATGAATATGTCGACAAGTATGTGGTGAAAAACAGCCCTTTTGTCTAATAAGTAGTATTTTATTTTATTTTAGGTATGTGGAAGCCAGTCTTTTAGACGACGATACGAATCTACGTGTATAAACCGATCATTTATTATGCAGCAGCGAATAAGCTGTTCTTATTAAACTAGCTTCCTTCATCAGTCGTCATCATCAGTATTACATCAAATCGTATAAATGGTGTAAGTCGTACATATGTATTAAATAAACTATGTCAAATCACATGGCAAGATCAACATGAGACATCCGTGTTCTAGAGCATTAGGGCACCTGATACGTACCTATCTAGGGAGCAGTTTAGGGAGCAGTTAGTGTGTGTCCCACCCGCCGTCAACCCACTAAAAGAATAAAAAAGAATAAAGTTACTTACTAATAATAAGTGACATAGACGCCACCGAACCTACCAACTACAACTGCAGAATCTCTCGGTCGCCCCTCGACTACACACCTTTTTTACCCACCGACCCTAATTCTTTCATGATCATTGGTTTCCCTGAACACTTTCATAAAGTTCGGACTACCCGGAAGTACGGAAACAAAAGCAGGCCGGCTTGCTACTACATTCTTACCAGCTCACCTTGAAGGTCTCGACAGACAGGAAACGATTTGTCGACATTGACTTCCGCGATCGACAAGATGACCCTCGACCGCCAGGAGATAATCGCGAATAACAAGTCGATTCGCTTGATCAAGAATGTACGCCTGTGTTTTCAGGGTCAACCAATTCAGAATGAACGAGGTAGGAGGCGCTTGCTAACCGTGGTTGTACTATGTAGGAGCTCGAGTATCTTCTCGAGAAAGGCGTCGTGAACGACGATGTCTTCAACTCCATCCATCGCATGCTCCCCGCCGAGTCGTCTCTCTCCGGCGCGCCCACGCCCGCGCCAGTGCAATCACCGCCCGTCAACGCGATGGCCAACCTAGCCCTCCACCACAACCCGACGCCCAGCCCGGCGCCCCCGGCCTACAGCCACGTCGGGCCCCCTGCGCTGCCGACCCGCAACAACGGCCCACCGCCCCCGCCGCCCCAGAAGCCCGTCGTCGCCCACGCGAAGGCGCTGTATAAGTACCAGGCCGCCGACGACCGCGACCTCTCCTTCGAGCGCGACGACAAGATCGCCGTCCACGAATACATGAACGACGACTGGTGGATGGGCCGCAACCTGCGCACCGGCGCCGAGGGCATCTTCCCCAAGAACTACGTCCAGATCGACAACGGCGGCGAGAAGGCCGGCTTCTACGCCCCGCCCCAGCCCGTCTACGCCACGCCTACGCCGGGCGCCGGCGGCTACCCGCCCCCGCCCCAGGCTCAGAACCCGTATAACGCCCACGTGCCGCCGATGGCCGTTGCGCAGGGCGGTGGTAGTCCTGGCGGCAGTGCTCCTGCTCCTGCTGCTGGCGGTGCGGGGGGTAGCAAGGTCAATGAGCAGGGCAAGAAGTTTGGTAAGAAGCTGGGGAATGCTGCTATTTTCGGTGCGGGTGCGACGCTTGGTGGCAACCTTGTCAACAGTATCTTCTAAGCTTAAGCTTAAGCTCGTACTTATACCCGATGACGCGGGTCTAGAATGTGTCGCAGGAGTTTCAGTTTCGCAGTGGATGATTTATTAAGAACCTGAGAGCTGTCGATAGGAGACGTGCGACGGAGATAATAGCCTGGGCCCCATAGGTTCTGGTCAGTCAGGGGTCTGGAATGGTTAGTCTTTGCAACTTCATTTCCTATGGTTACCTCGTCCTATTCAGGAAGTTCATAAGCGATGTAGAGCATGGCATCATGGATGCTGTGCGTGGCATACCCTTCGCGGCACGTTGATGAAGGGTTTCGGCGTTTGGGATCGTATTTACTACAGTTATATATGTATGTATTTAGCGGGGTAGACAGCTGAACCAGGTTAATTGCATTTCAATACGATTGGGTTCCTGGCAACCAGCTGATGCTGTACAACCAGTCAGAGTCAACATACAAACGTATGTGACATACACGTATGTTTTTTATGTTTACGTACACTCTCGTAGACAACTTCCCATCGACATCGTGATTATGGCCTCAGATCCTACATTTTGTCCACTCTGTAGCGTCCTGGTCGATCAGTGGCAGGGCGACGCTTCTGAGCTTACTGATCCCGAAAATAGATTCAGTTGGCTTACAGAGGTTCGAGCAAGTATGTTTCGATGCCTGATGCCAACTCCTAGTCGTGCTGCTAAGACCTAACAACTCCTCAGTTAGAACTAGCTTGGCCCTTGAGAGGCCTTTCGTGACCGGTGTCGGTTGGCTCAACTTTGTCCATGAGGTAATCGCTTCTGCCGAGTACTCATGTCACTATACGGATCGTGATCCGCAACAGCAACTGGAGGAGTATTTCGCTGTGCACAAGCTGGGTTACTGGTCAGATGACACCCTCGGTTACTGTTGCTTTGTCGTTCACGATGCCTGCTGGGAGCTCCTCCGGGACCGTATTGACCCCAGTCGCCGGCTTCCAGTCAACACCCTCGCAAAGCATTTATTTACTCTGCTATATAATACGCCGATTAACAGCGCCTATAGCATGGCGGATAGGGGCTCTGCCTTTAATCTGAAACCTCAGCACGACTTCGGGCACGCCGCGCAATTTCAGAGAATGACGGCCTACGGCTACCATACCCGTGTGACCGGGTCTGCTTACAGCTGGATCACCGGCAATCCCAGCGAGGAGTTCCAACCCGAGGATGAGACCCTCGAAGACGCGATGCCAGCTCTCAATGCCCCTTTCACCCTTCCTGAAATGGCCTTGGGAATTTACAGCGATTCGGATCCATTCTATCTATTGCCGAGCGAGCTGATCGCACTCATTCTTGCTGTACTCCCGAGCAGCGATCTCTGCAACTTACGCCTCGCTTCGAGATATGTCGCAGATGAGTCGAAGCCGAGGCTTCTTCCCCCGCGCTTCTGGTCCAGCCGGTTCGACGCTGACCAGGAGATGGGCTTCGTGTTTGCCAACAGCCTTGTCCCGGGACCTACGGAGCCTGCCGACTGGCGCATGCTCTATCTCAAGGCGAAAGCGGCCATAAGAGCCGATTGCTTCCCCGGCTTCAGGAACCGACGCCGCATCTGGCAGATATTGCCCAATATATCCGATGCGTTACGCTTGCGCCTGCAGAATGAGGAATGGATGAGCAGCGGCGAGAGTGACTCATCACCTCTCATATCGACAGTTGCATGTGCTGAGGCGTCGTTTGTGCCTGGCGATTCTCAAGAAGATCGTAACCTTTCGAGGAAGCCGCTCGAACTGAGTTGCCGGTTGTTCAAGCAGCAG
Organism: Whalleya microplaca; assembly: GCA_022497155.1. Lineage (NCBI taxonomy): Eukaryota > Fungi > Ascomycota > Sordariomycetes > Xylariales > Xylariaceae > Whalleya > Whalleya microplaca. The sequence continues at coordinate 174,943 of MU385731.1, read as the reverse complement.
AGCATCTCCTGGCCGCTGAATCGAGATGCCAAACCAACGATACTACGAGTCTCGTCTATCTATGTGAATGGAAGAACCTACATCAGTGGTCTCCGGATTATCCCGCCTGAAGGCTCCGAAGGTGTAGATGAATCCCCGAGAGCTGGATATATCAATATTAGTAATGAGCACGAGCTAGTCATTGGATCTGACGATTATATAGAGCTTCTTGAGGTCGCTATGACTACGAGTGGTCTAACGGGATTTCGCTTACACATGACAGACTCACAGAGTTCACGATACTCTGTATCAACAGGAGATATGAAACTGACAGACTCGGCAAGTGGGATTGCGAGGCTCACGCCGAGGATCCATACACGATGTATAGGTTTTCACATTGGTCTTGATGTAGGTCGAACTCACATGTGTAAATCGAGAGTAGTAAAACAAGACTACTAATAGCTGCTACAGGCTTGCAAGGTGATTTCCATCACACTCCTGGAACGCCAGATGGAAACACGGTCCCCTGTGATCACCGACGACACAAACTCTACCTATTTCTTAGGCCCCAAGCTTGCTGAACTATGGAATCCGAATTGCCCAAGCGCTTATCCGGTTTGGCATTCTTTGCCAAGTTCACCAGTCTATTTCAATCAGTGTTTAGACATGGACTTCGGCGGACCTGATGGGCGATTGCTTCGATCATTAGTCAGAGTAGTTGCGTTCATGGGCCCCTATCCGTACGTATTCGTCGGTATGTCTTTCCTCTACGATGACGGAAGCGAGCGCTTCTACGGACGCCGCACTTTTTCTACGGCCCGCGCCGAGAACTTGCGAGCAATTCAGCAGTCCTTCCCTGTTGACGGACCAGCCGGAGAGCTCATGACCAGTGTTCAGATTTCGTATTCTGAAAAATGGTACACAGTTCAAGCAATTAAGGTACGTGCCTTAGCTTTGGCTTTCGTTCATACGCGCTCTCTAGGCTAGGGTCACCAACCAGATGAGTGAATGACCACTGACATTGTTTATATCAGATTACTACCAATCTAGGCAGAACAAAAAACTTCTGCCTCTATGGGACGCGACACTTTGGTGATAAAGAGGTGCAAATCAGTATGGAGGCAGAGCCTGGTACACTCTTGACAGCCTTTTGTGCAAAGGTCACTCGCATAAATAGTGTTAGTGGAGATTCCCTACTACGATACCAGTGTAGAGTAGCTGACATTTTGTCCAGTCTCTATCGGGATCTTTCGGCGATTTATGCATTTGTAGCGAGCTGCCTAATGACAGCTTACCAATAGAAGCTTCAGTCGAGCCCTCCGATGACATGCACCACCATATTCCCTTGAACTCCGAGACCTTGATTTCAGCCGAGGAGATGCTTTCATACCCTGGGGGCTTTGCTTTCAATGCGGCAGACCTGTCGCGTCTAAAAAGGATTCGCGTCTCAGTAGACGAGGAAGGATACCCCCACTCACGAGGACATATCTCAGGCCTACGGCTCGAGTACCATGATTGCAAGGCGCCTGTCATACTAGGGCAATGGCATAAAGAGCTTGACGCTGTGGACCTTGGCCCTGACGATCGAATAACGGAGATGACAACTTGGCACGACGTCACCAACAACTATAAACGAGTGAAGTTTGGCCTGATTAAGAAGCTGAAACTGCGTACCGCTAGCGGTATCAATAAGGACTTTCTCGATCCATTTGTGGGCGGGAAAGTGTGTCTGCACTATCGCGAGAATCCCTATGAGGAACTGGTCAGTTATCTACCTATATTTGTGCACGCCCTTAGGCAAGATACTCAAGATAATTGTGTGCTGACTCTGTATTAGACTGGCATCCTATGGGGATATAACCATGAATGGGACCACGTCCGAGTGTTCTGCACGCCGAAGCCGAATAGTCGTGGGACGCCACTCATCATCAATTCCGCTAATCACCCCAGTTTCTCATGGATGGTGCGGGAAAAGGTGTTCTTGCAGGAGACCCACAGCGATGGCAGCCCGGACCCCGCCACCGCCATCGAGGTCACCTACAGGGAACTCGGCAGCGAGCCGTCGGGCATTACTTTGATCTACGAACATGGAGAGCCACGGACCTTGGGCTCGCGCGGTATAAAACCGCAGACGATGAATCTGGCACCCGGCGAGATGCTTGCGACGCTCGAGATTGGTATCAGTAGAGGAAATTACATTGAAATGATTAGCGTAAGTCTGGACTTCCCTCCCATCCTCTCCTTTGATAGTGTTTACCCGGTTCGGTTGTAGTAGGTGCTCAGCCTTACTGACGATTTGAAAATTAGTTCTCGACAACTTCTGGGCGCAAGTTCGATTTCTCAGAGAACCAGGACGTTGATATTGTGAATGAATTCATCCGCACGCGCACCATGTATGTGCTTCACCCATCATATAAGGTAGAACTGACGGACGCCCGGCACTTATACAAACATCCTGATGGAGCCGGGGTGCTGGTCGGGTTCTGGGCCATGCCGAAGAGACACAATCGATCACTGCGGTATCCTATGCTCGGGCCGATTTTTGAGAAGGCCGATGGGGGAGGCGTTCAGCACATTGAGGAGGTTTTGCGGAGGATATAAGATATGGTGCGGGTTCCCTTGAACTCGCTAGTCTCATATCGGCACAGATCTGAAGGCTGCGATTCTCACATGTTGATATGGATGCGAAGGCAGATAGCTGTTGTAAATAGCAAGTCATCTCCGACTAACAGTGTAGTTATGTGGCCTACTTGCGGCTCGGGATTGGTCCACCCTCTGCCAGGCTGGATGAACGCCAATGATGGGGCTAAATAGAAAGTATAGATTTGCAATCCTAGGGCGCCTCGTGAGATACCTGTTTTCTACTGATTCGACATGAGGGAGAGCGAGTTCTTCTCTGATAAGCGTACATGACATTCGCTAAGGACGCTCTAGTAAAAGTCCCGAATCCAGCCCCTGACAAGATGGGGAGAGCCTTTATGAGTTGCCTATATTTACATTTACGTGGTGGAGGGATGCGATGGTATAACAGAGGAAGGAGTCTAAATGACTGCTCCAGGGTCTAGTTTCGGTTAAATTGCAGAGTAGAGAGTTAAAGATAGACATGAAGCCTCGAATAACATCCTGAAGTGTCTGATGCTTGATCGGGAAACGTCAAAGTTGCTGAGCTTCCCCTCGTAGGTGGCCGTATCTTTCTCCGCGGTGTCATTGTCGTTGTTGAAGTCGTATTTAGCTTTGCATGATTAATTCCATTCTTGACCGTAGCAGATGTCACATAACAGCATCATAATGTAGCCAGCAATGATACCACACTCGTTGTGGGGTACCCCTTAACATCCATATGCCGGATAGTTCGGCCAAGAACAACCTTGTATACACGTGCGACATGCCTGAACAGCGATGATAAACTGGCTCCTATGCATTCGTGACTTCAAGAAGCCACCAATATACTCGGGTATATGCAAGTTTCCACAAGGGCTCGAAAGGATTTACACATGGCATGAGAAACAAGTGGCAGCTGAGGGCCCACCCAATGAGGGCTCACAATTAGATGTAGAATTTAAAATGTATAAAAGGGTTAGTATGGGTTTTTCATAGTAATAGAGTGATCGATCGTATCATGGTGATTCTAGATACGTCTTACTAGGTTGAGCGGTATTAAGCATACTTATTCTAACTATCGAGAAGGGGCACCAACTTGTAATAAATGTATGGAGTGAACGGATTTCAAGTATAGTGAAACACAATGCAATCAGTCTCGATTAGAATCGAGAAAGTCAAAAAACATGATTTAGTGAGTTCCATATAGAAGATCTTTTTAAATGATTGAATGCGATGATATATCGCAGATGACTTGGTGGAGATGAAATGCCGACTTCCATTGCAGAGCTTACTGTAAGTCCCCTCCATTCCTACCCTCCCCAACACAACGGTTCTTGGAGACGATGATACGGAGGTGCAGAATACACCGACCTGGTTAATTTATGAAGATGACGTAGGTCAATCCACGAGTATGATATCCTAATGCTATATATACTTGGGACATACTCCGCGGTTAATATATCAACTGCCCATTTCTCCTGTGAAGCCCCTTGAAGCCCCGCGAAGATGGCAAAGATACCAATTAACATCTTATGTGTAGGCGATTCATTGACGGTGGGATCTCCCTCTATGCATCCGTATGGCTTGACGGCGACCTCCCCTGCGATGCATCCATATACAGTGAAGTTGAAGGAGAGACTCGAAGAGGCTTTTCCAGAGTATGACGTTGAATACGAAGTCGATGGTAAAGAGGGCGACCAAGTGACCCAAGGGGGTTTTTTGAAGCGGGTGGCGTTGTCCTGTAAGTCTTTCTATTTCTTTTTACCAACTTAGTAGTATATCAAAAGCAGAGTCTTCGGAGAGATTGACACTAGATAGGGGCTGTTGCAGATCGCCCGTTTGACTGGACTATAGTGCTAGGGGGGTCAAAGTAGGCGTCGTCTGTAACGTATTTCTATTGTCCTACGCTAACAGATTCCTGGTAGTGACATCACATGGAACAAACAAGCGAGCGATATAATTGAGGCGCTTCAAGAAACTTGGGACATACCCTTATCGGAAGGCGGCAAAGTCCTGGCCTTAACGATACCGGAGTCTAGAACTAACGCCAAGAAGATAAACGACCGACGAAGTGAAGTAAATACTGCTATTAAGAAGTATAGCAGTCCAAATTTGTAAGTCTTGGATGCACATATCACGCATCTGGGAATTGGAACGGTATAATATTTGTGGTCGGGATGACTGACACTTCAAATCAGTTTCTTTTTCGACCTATGCGAGGCCATACCTTATCATGCTATGGATGTAATGGAGCGCTCAAGATATTGGGATAAGGACGGGGTACATCTGTCGAGAGAAGGTTACGACCTCATGGGTGAAATAATAGCCGACGAGTTGATACGTATCATGACATCGCTACCAAAATAAGGGTGCGAGTAGAGAAGACTCAAGCTGTCTTCTAAAGCCTACTGTAACTATCAATCGTTGCTTATAATAATTTCTGTATTTCTAGATCTGCAAGACTAGACGACTTTGAGTGTGGTTGTAGCAGCCCTCTGCCCCATTCCAGTGTCTGTGATCATGACTTAAACCTAAGTGAGAAGCTGAATCCAACTAACCATACTACCTGAAAGCGCTCTGTGCCGTGTCAATGTGTTCTGTTTTTAGAGACCTCCCTAGTCGTAGCTGGGGCTCTACTTAGGACTAGCGAGGTGTTCCAATGCTATAGATTTCATTACCTGACAGTACGCTCGAGATTCTCATGAGCGAATGAAATGGAGGTGGCAACGTGAATTATACACTTTCTATTATTTGTATTAACCATTACCAGACAGCAGCACCCCTCACAAACCCCTTCTCCACAAGCTCGTGGAAGTTTCTCTTCAAGCACGTGAGCTTATACCCGTTAATCTCCTCGCCTTCGCCTAGCATCTCTACAAACTGATCGAAGTCCAACTGTTCAAATTGTCGAGAGCACTTCTCGAGAATCCGTCTCAAAATCGCGGATCTGCATCTCGGATCTCTGACGGCCGTGTCCAAACTAAGCGTCAGCAATGATTGCTTCGTCACATCGATGTCTTCGTGCTCTTTATCGCTTCCATCCCTACTACCCTTAGTAGTAGCACCGCTGCTACCACCGCCCGCACCGTCACCCCTCGTATCCCCCTTCAATTCCCTCATAATCTCCACGTATTCCTCCCGCAGCTCCTTGAGAACCCACGGCGCATCCTCAGCCCTGTTTTCCTCCGGCTCAGACACCCCACCTTGTCGTATCCTCCAGAACTCCTCGGGCTGGCGCCAGCGCCAAACAAAGGGGTTGAAGTCCCGGACGAGCCAGCGCGGGAAGGCCTCGTTGCCCATGGACCTAGGCGCAGCGCACGCCCCGTCCCAGCCGAGGATCGCCTTTATGTCGCCGTCCTCGGAGACGATGATGTTGCGCAGGCTGAGTTCGGGATGCGTGAGGACGAACGGCTTGCTCTTCTTACTCCTCTGGCTCCGCTGATGCTGCTGGCTTTTCGTTTGGTTGTGACTCCTACTGTTAGATCGCTCCTCCGGCTCCCCCGGCTCCCTCACAAACCCTAGAAGCAGGCGCAACAACTCATCGACGCCGCGCCCGACCCCATCGGCCGTCGCCTCGGGACACCTGTCCCGGACCCAGTCGAGGAGCGCCGTGTACATATCCCGCGGGTCCTCGAACGGGCCCACGCCGACGTACAGGGGCCCGTGCTCGCAGTCCTGGTTCGCGAACCAGCGGTGGATCATGGCGCGGACGTCGAGCGTCCTGAGCTCGCCCGCCGTGCTACCCCTTAGTGAACCCTCGCCGTCGAAGACGGGCGCGCCGCCTTGCTCGAACTCGAAGCGGCCCAGCTCGAGCATGGCCTGCGCGACGCCGCGGAGGATTTTGGTCCTGCGCTCTGCTTTTCTTCCTCTCCCCCTATCCCCGTCATCGCAGGCGCTCTCCTCCCCCTCCTTGCCGTCTTCGAACCAGACACGCTCAGCGCTCCTCCCCTCAACGAACTCCATAATTAAATACGGCACATGAATCTCATTATGCACCTCACAATCCGCATCAATGACCTCGGGGACCGGCACGCCCGTACGCGTCCTTAGCAGATTCAGCAGCAGCGCCTCCGACCGAAGCGCGTCGGCGCTGAGCCGGTCCCAGACGTCCGGCGTGCCCGCGGCGGGTATCTTGACGACCCACTTGATGTGGCGCCCCGCGCGGTCGTCGTAGAACTCGACCGGGTACAGCACGTGCGCGGCGCCGAAGCGCGGCGGGCCCACGCGCGGCAAAGGCAGCGGCGGCGGGTTGTGCGCGGGGGTCTGCTTGCGCCGCGCGTGCAGGACGTCGAGCGCCAGCGATGCGATCGCGGACGTGTCGATCTGCGCGAGGATGCCCGCGAAGTCGCGGGCTTTGGCTTGCGTGCGCTTCTTGCGGTCCTCGCTGACCGCCTGGGGGCTCTTGCTACTACCGCTGCTGCTGCTCGCGGCCTGCTGATGTAGGTCCAACGGCGCGGCGTCGACGAGGGCATCTCGCAGCGAGGGCAGCGAGAGGGTCTTCTCCTCTTCCGTCGTCAGCTCGCCGCCGTGGGGCTTGGCCTCCCACCGCGCCGATTTGGCCAGCTTGGCCAGCCCCGTGCGGATCTTGTTGGTGTCTAGGCCGCCAACATAGTCGATATGGGCCTGCTTGCCCTTGGCCCGAAGTGATAAGCCGAGAATCAGGCCTAGGTCTTCCTGGCGTTCTCGAGCCAGTCGAGCTAGTTCTGTATGACGACCGATCCGGGACTTCTCGACGAAGTCTTTCGCCGGAGGTTTAGACATCTTGTTCGAATTTAGCCAAAATGCTATTATCTATATTTCACACAATGCTATTGAATAGATTATGTAGGAACGGGCGCCCATAATGGGTCTAGAAGAACAGAGCTGAAACAAAGAGACTTACCCCCGAGTGCTTGTGGATGGTAAATTTCCGGATACGGCAATATCAAGACATTTTCCGACTTCGTGTCTAGCATTCTTCACTGAGTTCCAAACCCAGGATAGGAGTAGATAGGTAAATCTATTGCATCTTTCTCTCTCTTTCTCTTACACTCTCTCTAGTAAGTATATGTATATAGAGTCGCCTCTAGCCTCTGGTATAAGGGTATATCCTCCGATCCATTACCACCAGTTTTAAAACGTCATCTATAACCTACCATACCAAGACGAACTCCCCCAACGCAGCTGGTTATAAAACAGCCCCAGGAGACCCCCAATTCGTGAGAATTGTTTCCAGAATCACCCCATAATCGTGGCTAAAGAGAAGTAGCCATTAGACATGCGTTTAACACGTTGAATGACCCAAATCGTGCTTTACCCTGAGCGCCAACCAATAAACGCCAGTATGCAATCATTTGAACCACTTTCCAGACTGCAGCCAGCCCAATCTCTGCCAGGGCGCCGCTAAGCCCGGAATCCATCTCGCAATCCGATTCACGGCCGAATCCTATCGCGACCTAAACCACCAGGTGCCAAGGCCGATGCAGAGCACTGTAACGAATACCATGATACCCTGCTTCGACTGCGAGATCAGCATCGACCAGCCGATGACGGATTCCCACTTCTTGACCTGGGCTCGGTGTTCCCAGGATTGGAAGTCGATTGGGAATGGTAGTTTGACCCGAGGATCGACTGCCTTCAAATGATCTCTCTCGCCAGATAGTTCTGTCTCACATGCTGCTTGGCTTGGCATAAGACTAATAGGGTCGATCACAGGCACCTTCAGACGCAAGAATACAGGCCTGTGATCGCTCGATCTGACAGGGGGAATTGCATCATAGGCCACGGTTTTCATCCGTGTAGCGTGAGCGGTTTTCGCGGTCCAATCCGGTGTGTCGAGAAACAATATACGATCACACCAACCAGGCCACCGATGAAGAGCCCATGACCACGCAACCTCATCTATGTCCTCTTCCTCTTCGGCAATGCGACCAAGTTCCGTCTCCGGCTCGGCCTTGGGCGATAGCACTAGTTTGTAGGTTGGAGGGAAGGTGATACGTGCCTCGTTCAACCCGTGCAATGTGCGGCCCGCGTTCAACTCTTTAGTTAACTGATCGCGATCGAGAAAGCGACGAAAATAGTTTGGGCTCGCGGGATCAGTATCAGGGAATATAGAGCCAGGGGCAGGCGAAGTCTTAGAGATCCGATAATTAAGATCTCCGGCAACAAATAGGTTAGTGCCGGGCTTATAAATGGAAATGTCGTGCAGGGCCCTTTGTATAGATTCTTGTTCAAGGAGATTTTGGGCTTCCTCGCTGTCTTCGGAGCTCGAAGGCGTTGGATGTGCAGATGTGTGTTTCATGAACGTTTTGGGATCCTTGAATAAGAGGCCGGAGACAATGCTCTCCCAATTCTTGTTTCTTTTCTCGAGGTTCCATTCCATGTGAGCAAGATGCGTACTGACGAACGTAAGTTCCGTCTCCTTTAGAATGCCCCTCGCATTCTTTTTCCTGTAAAGCATCCGAAGCCCCACGGCGCCCTTATTGGCCATATCCCCAGCTCCAAAGCCGACCTCGGCGGCCTGGAGATCCTGCACGGCGGTTGGATCACGGGCAAAGAGCATAATGCCCGTCATACCGACATTACGTGTGGTCACCAGTGTGTAGGGACAATCTTTGGGTTGATGCCGACGGTCTTCGTCAGCTACGAACTTGGCAGCCGCAAAGTTGACGGCGGATTCATATCGTTGGAAATACGGATGGAGAACGTAGGAGCCGATGAAGGCATGAGCGAGTGGTGACATTTCTTGGAGAGAACTGGATGATATCACAGATTGATCAGCAATATCCTATGGCAGTTCAGGTAACGCAGGAGACTTACATGACGACCAACTCCGGCAAACTTGAAGCGTTTTGACCAAAAGCATTGTACAGGTGACGAGCAAAGACGGGAATGTTAATCTGATTCTTGGCAGCGTTGAAGGTAAGAACGAAGACGTCCAGCATCGGTATTGAGTCCATCTCAGCAGATTGAACGATGGAAAGTATTGCAAATTAAGACGAAATCCAGAACGGCGGCAAAAATGGAATTAGAGTGGACAGGAACCGGGTGTGAAGAAGGGTCGGGAACGTCCCTCGCGTGCAGCATGTGATGTGTGGTGTATGATGTATGATGTATGGCGTATGGTGTTGTTATTAGCTGTTGGTTGACAGAGAGCTACTGCGTATGGACCGAGATCTTTGTTCCGACTTCCCAGGATTCCGGGTCCAATGGTGGGGGGCGTTGGCAGGGATGTCCTGATCAGCAACAGGAGCGATGAGCCTCTGACTTTCCAAATCTAGTTTAATGGTCATCAACGTTTATCCGATTTTGATCTCAGGGTCTTTCCGCATCCGGTGGCTGGAGGTGGGGGAGGCCCCAACTAACACTATAATCAACCAACAACACTCTCTTTCGTGTGAAGATTATACTGGCCTGACTGGCTATATCAGGAACAAGCTGGTGTGTTTACAGATTAGAGGGGAGAACAATGAAAATTCTTCGGTTCGACTGGAGCTGATTATATATACTTTACAAGTTCAGCTGGGCTCCTATCGTGACCACATCACATGTCTCAATTTTAGGGTACATGTGACCCTTCCAATGTGTACATTCCTTGCACATTGGCCTGGCTTAGACTCACTGTTACAGCCTACACTGAGAGCCTCATTACGGAACACACAGGATACGCAGCACAGGAGGGATCTTGCATCAGTCACTTTGAAGTAGATGACAAACCAAAGTAAATAATAATAAAAACGCAAATGAAGCTCATTCTGTGTGCCTAACTACCTTACGTGTATTGGTTGTCTACTTTGCCATCGTGTCGGGATAACCTCCTCTCCATACAACTTTCCTAAGACGGAGCCTATGACGCTGCGAGATCTCCTCGGTCCAAACCGTGCCCCCCAATTCAGAAGTGCCAGACGGGAGGTGTAGCATTATCGGGGTAATCTAGCAAGATCAAGACGACCTTGTACAGGTCCTCCAAATTCTTGGAGTTGATTGAAGTGGTTAGCCAGGGGTTTCCGTGCATTCCCCAGCCATTCTTGCCTGCGTAGCCCCTTCGAGAACCTAGGACAATGACCGTGATAGTAATTCCTTCGCGTATTGGCCATGAACCTCTTCCCTTGTAAACAGCGCGGCTTTAGTCTAAGCCAATACCCATGTCGAACGTTGACCATGGCTAGCCATCAGAGATGATACTGAGGTTTGACTTGCTCTGTAGACGTCTTCTCGAAATAAATTGCATCGCCTCATTATGACATCCCCGGGAGAGTAGGCCCCACGCGACAAGTGCAATATCCGAATATGAAAGTAGGAAACAAAAGCATCAAGAAAGAGCAGAAGAAAACAAAAAAGAAACCCGAAATTAGGCCATATCAGAAGGCTTGTGTAACGCATCGAAGGAGCACGACCAGTCCAGACGGAAACCAGGTATTATGAAATCCTGACGTCGAAGCTCAATCTCTGGGTAGCTGTCTTCACTCTTACCCACGTGGAAAGCAACACACGTAGGCCAAAGGTCAACAGGCCATGATAGACTCAGTCCCTTGCGCGACACCCCGAACAGGTCAGAGTGCCGGGCATGCCGTTCAAACAAACCCAGGTTGTTTAAGCAGGACATGGAATGTGTCCAAAGGACACAAATCTATGCCTCCTCAAGTCCCGAAGAATGTCTGAGCCAAGACGGAGTCGTAAACCGGAGAGTCATCGAAGAACGGAAACAATAGCAATCCATACGATATGAGAGGGGTCTATGCATGGTGTTCTGTCGAGCGGTATTGGGCGGGCGTAGCCAGTTGAGGACACTCCGGAGCCAATATAAGGGGCGACAAATTTACCACGAAGGAGGGGCTTTTTCCCGTTGGGCGGGTCGTAAGTTCGTTACTCCCGCCACAACGCAACGGATAATACCAGCGTGACAATGTCAATCAATCATTTCGGTCGGTAGGAACCGGACGCATATCCGGAGCCGTTACCCTGACCTTTAGAAGCTGATCGCAGCCTGTTACCGCAAACTGAAGTGTCAGCAATCATGTCAGCAATTCCTCCGGCCAGCGTTATGAAGCACACTAAACTCGAAGGAAATATGATTCCTTACTAGGAATGCTTGGACTGGGCTGGGCTGGGCTGGCGAGACACTCACATCCTGTCGCTTCCCCCGACGGCACGGTTGGTTTCTGGAGTGTCAACACCTGGAACGATAACCTTTCGGCGAGAGCTAGGGATCGCATTTGGCTTGACGGCACCGGACTGAGCGGTCTGGCCGGCAGTAGCAGCGGTGGTTCGACGCGCCTTGTCGTCGTCGTCACCACCCTGACCAGCGGCCTGTGCAATAGCCTGGGCGTTCTTCTGGTACTTGTAAACGGTCCAATCGAAGACATAATCGTATTGGAAACCCTCACGAACGAAGAGGTCGCGGAAGATCTTGCGGAGGTAGCTGTAGTCGGGCTTGTCGTCAAATCGTAGGGAGCGTGTGTAGTTTAGGTAGATGGCAAACTCGTTGGGGAAGCCGCGACATAGGACCTCGGTGGGTGTGGTCATCTTCTTCTCCATGATACGGTCGTACTTCTGCTTCTTAGTAGCAGCCTTCAGGCCCTGCCAGGGGAGGGAGCCACGGCAAAAGTAGAGCATCACGTAGCCCAGAGACTCCATATCGTCACGACGGGATTGCTCTGCATAACCAGTTAATGACCTTCGGCACCGGGTAGGGCTGTGGAGCGTTTGTAACTTACCAACACCAAGATGAGTGTTAATCGAGGCATATCGGGCAGTACCGGTCAGGTTCTTGTTCTCGCGGTAAGGAATGTGGAAGTGAGTCTTAGGGTCTCGGTATTTCTTGGCCAGACCAAAGTCAATGACGTTGACCTGGTTGCCACGCTTTCCAATCCCCATCAAGAAGTTGTCCGGCTTGATATCGCGATGGATGAACGACTTGGCGTGGATGTACTCGATGCGAGAGATCAGCTGGTCGGCTAAGAGGAGCACCGTCTTGAGAGAGAACTTCCGGTTGCAGAAGTTGAAGAGATCCTCCAAACTGGGACCTAGCAGATCCAGCACCATGGCATTGTAGTCACATTCGGTTCCAAACCAGCGGACGAAAGGAATGCCGACACCGCCTGCGAGCGACTTGTAGACTCTGGCCTCATATTCGAGCTGGGGGTGCTTGGCCTTGACGGATTCGAGCTTGATGGCAATCTCCTCGCCAGAGATTATGTTGGTGCCAAGGTAGATATCGCCGAAAGAACCGGAGCCGATCTTACGACCGATGCGGTACTTATTACCGACGCGGAGATCCTGCAATACATTCGTGAGCAACTTGCCTATCCTGGTAGATAGATTATAGCCCGTGAACGACAGGTGTCTCGTTGGGAGCCAAGCAACTGTTGGTGCACCAATGTAGTTGCCCTGTCGATGCACACCGACAGTCGGGCCCCACGATCCACTCTGAGAAGCCAACACAGCACCACATGCATCGCCCTTAAAACGGATAAAATTTGGAATGGCTACATACCATTGTAGTCATGGTGACGGTTGGGGGGCAGAGCTACCGTGCTTGAAAGCAGGCAGCCGAGCGGTTATGAGGGGAAGAGAAGCGTCGGGTTGAGACTCGTCGGAGTCACTATGGCTTGGTTGAGGGGAATATGGAGGATCTGTTCAGGTTGATGTCAGTAAAAGATGAAGAAAACGAATACAATGATGTCTGTGTGGTGTTGCTGGGGAGAGCTGTCGATAAATAGGCTGCAGGTCGACGGTTGGTTGGTTTGGAAGGTACAAAGGAGGGCGTAGATGAAATTGGAAGGGGGATGTGGGAATGACTCTTGCCTGCCCGAAGACGTTGGTAGGTCACGTTGGTAGGTAGTTTGGTAGGTAGTTTGGTAGGTAGGTGCCACGGCCGTGAAACTGCCTTTCGAGCATCCAATACCCCCAACACCCAGTCCAGTGAATCATACAAAGTGAGCCAGACGGACATGGCAAACTACATCAAGCCTCCAAACACAGACGACAAAACAAATACAGACACAGAGAAAGGTGACTGGTGCTATTTTCGAGCGTCGACGAAGCTGGATGAAGCTGGATGAAGCTGGATGAAGGAGCGGATGAATGATGGGGAGGTGTCCGACCGACAGCACCACACACACATACATACATACACCAAGGCCAAGTGAAGGAGAAGGGGGGACGGCCTTACCAAAACGTTGTTGCGAGAGAGCAGCAACCTGCTGAAGATCAAGAAGTGAAAAACAGAGGGAAAAAGAAGGTTGAGATGGAATGAATATTCGCGCGTCTATCGAAGGGAAAAGACGGCGAGGTTGATCGTGAGTAAGAACTCGGGATTGAGTTGTGGAAGGTTAGTAGGTGAAGGAGGAGGAAGAGACAAAGGCGGTGGACGGATTACGGATTGACGAGAGTGGAACTTAATTGGAATGGGGTTGGGCGCGCCTCGTTCACTGCACTTGATTGATTGAAGGTAATAATAAGCAGCTGGGTGCTGGCCTGGCTGGGCTGGGCAGGATTGGGTTGGTCTTTTCCTTTTTTTTATTCCCTCTTTTAGCGCCAGGGTACAAGCATGAGGGTACAAGCATGAGGGTACAAGCATGAGGGTACAAGCAAGCATGAGGTTTGCCGAGGTACCTACATACATACTTAGGTATACACACATGTCCCTGTCGATGTGTTGCCAATACGTGGCTCAGGAGTCAGTCAGGCAGCCCAGGCAAGGCCAAAAAGAGAGGCATTACAGGCACTACAGGCATTATTATAGGCGTTGTTGGGCAACTTGGGCTGGCTGACTGTGCTGGCTCTACTATGGATGTATGTAGGTACGTGCAGTGAACAAAAGATACATGTACACTATGTATTCCCAGTTACCCAGGCTACTATCACGTAGGGGCAGTCACTATCTGGGTTACCTGCTGCCTAGTAGCGACAGCAATTGTGGAAGTAGCAGTAGCAGATGTTGTGGATATCCGAGTTAGCTGGCAAGCGCGTACCACCTAACTACCTAACCAGACCCTACTGTAGGTCCTTCTGAGCAACAAGGTCCAGGAGGTCCAGGAGGTCCAGGTGGTCCAGGTGGCTCCAGTCAGCGTGTCCCAACTGCCAACCTGACAGGCCTGAATCGGCTGAGCTGACTGACAGCTACCTACCTTAGGTAGGTCTGTTCCACCCTTCGTCCCCACCGCAAAACTACAAATTGTCCCGGATGATTCAGCTTGCTTCAAGATCCAGTTTTCAGGACTGGAAATCCGTGATAATCTCCAGACATTTTCGAAATGGAAATCAACATAATACATAACTATGTGAGAAGCCAGGGCAAGCCAGGGAAATCAAGTGCAAACTACCTATGTAGACATCATTATCATCTGTTCAATTACAACGTATTTTGTCATCTCGTACGATCTACACTCCAGCAAAAGACCTGACGACGCAAAGACAACAACTGGGGCAGGCTGTGTCGGTCGAGTGGGCGGTCTACCTCCCCTTATGACATATGGGCCAAGAAAGGGCTTGTCGCCCTGCTAATCAAGATGTGATGTACTAGGTAATCAAGATGTATCAGCACATGACGACAGCACAGCTTTCCAAGTACACACAGAAGTAGGTAGATTGCATGATAGATACACCACTTGCTTCCTAATCGTGGCGTGGGGGAATCAGGCCTTACATACCGTATGTAATGTTTGACGATCGGCAGCGGAAAGCGGTATCGCTCAAGACGGACAGGCAGGACAGGGCGCGTATGAGAGACACGATGCAGAAAGTTCTTATATCCGTCTTTCGGTTCTATGCATATGAAAAGTCAAGCATCAAGGCCATCTCGTTACATATGTATCCTACATCCAATCTGGCAAGGCTCCCGAAAAGTAAGAGAAGAATTTTCCATATTCATATTCCATATTCATATTATACAATGCACATACGTCTTATGTATGCATTATGTCCGAGTTGGATATCATAACGGAGATCTCATCATAACGCCGTCAATCGCAGCCGACCTTCGTTCGTGGACTCTTGCCCCATGCGATATATTTAGCTGGCGTATGGATAGCTTCATCATGCTAATTTCTACGGATGTACCATAGCACAGATCTGTAAAGGCACTTCCATAATGGTCACCAGGTAACGGCGATCCTCAACAAGGGGAACTCAGATCCAATTTCCCCCTGCAATGCAACTTGTGAAACCCGTATTCATTCTGTAACATAGAATACCTAGGTTACAAACTCTCCTTAAAATACGACTAAAGTTAGTTGAGTCTCAGTTGCGGACCTGCTTTCGGGCCAACAAATGTCCTTCCCCAGTTGTGGGTTTTTTTGCCTCTGACTTGCAGTAGCACGTCAGCGGGGCCACCCGTACGCTATCAGCACAACCAACAACTGCCAACCTACTCCAACCAAGACGAGGGGGGCCACCATATCATTACCAGATCTATCATTAAGGCCGTATATCATCTTGCCTCCCCCCAACGAAGAGACTGAGGATTTCTTCACATAACCCCACTGAACAGAGTTGACGAGCAATCCTGATCAAGTCTTCCCGTCCCGTTGAATTGTCCGCAATGAGAGGAGGTAAATATTTGATGCCCGAAAGAGCCAAGATCATATTGCCCTCCAGCCCAAGATGATGACAGACCGGGACCGAAAACTTGGCGAGCCGCAACAGGCGATACCCGTGCCACGCCCCATCTTTTTCTGGCTTCGAAAACGTACACCAGCTAAAGCTGGTGCTTACCAGTAATTCACACACATCAGTAATTCACACACTGGCTAAAATTCTACAAATATATAATTTAAATCGTTCAGTCTATAGTTTCTCAAGTTAGGATACACTTAAACAACTTATATACCAATTTTCCGTATTTAAATTCCCTATTAGTTGGGATACTATCGCCGGTGTGTTAATTACTGATGTGTGTGAATTACTGGTAAGCACCAGCTTTAGCTGGTGTACGTTTTCGAAGCCAGAAAAAGATGGGGCGTGGCACGGGTACGCTGAGGTGCAAAAATAGAAAATCTAAAAACGGCCCCCAATCGCTAATACTACATACAATTCCACGATACCACGACTATCAGCATTCCACATGTACAGAATAGCTATACATGTAATACATTCACGTCGGATTTCTCTACTTACTAAACAGCTACATAGTATACAAAATTCATGGGAACTCTTATCTCGGTTTCTAGTTCTGCCTCGGCTATGACAGGAAAACAGTTATGCAGCAAACACTCTCAGAAAGAGTTTTCTATATCAGGTTGTCCAAGTTCATTGCAGTATGCATTCACCAGAGCCTCCGCGTCTACGTATCTGTATGTAGGTACTGTACACAAAACTTGGATTGGTTGCACAGCAGCTAGGCTTTTCGCCAGTCATTTCCATCCATTGAAGGCTGGAGCCCTTTGTCTTTCACAGAATTCATGTTGGAGTAGCTAGCTGCAGAGGTTCTATGCGTACATGTACTCAGCTAAGCAGTTGGAGCACAAGTATGCAAAGGCGGCAGTTCTTACATACAAGCCCCTATAGTAGGACATAACATCCATTCATGCGTCCCGAGTCTTTCCTATACCTCCTTCTCCCCCTTTTCAATTTCCCAATCGATAGGAGAAAAGCAGAAAAGGGCCAGTTTCGCCCCAATCATGTCAATTGCCAGCTCGTCAGTCCACGAAATGGCAAGATCAGTTCCACAAGGGCGCGCCAATAGGCCGAGTCAGTTCTAGCTCGGTCGAGGCTCCGCAGATCACCGTCCTCCTAGACGCCCACAGGCAATGCCCTTGTTATTAGATGCGGAGGTTGCACACGACAAGAGATGTCTTTCGATTGTAGATTTGTGTCAATTGTAGCTAATTCCAAATCCCAAAACTAATCAGCAGCTGAGAGAGATATCATGCGATGCTCCCCGGGGCTGACTTTTTCCCCCCTCGTCTATCTCGGATTGCCTCTCCTGTACAGATGAGGTGCCACAATGCAACCTCGAACTATTTCAGACCTCTGCTTAGCCGAGCCGGCACGAGGTAGCATGGTGCCACGTCTACCTCATCTCACCGAATTGCCTAACGCGCCTTTTATCACTGCATGTAGCCTGGTGCTTGATGTGCAAGTCTAGCCTGCTGCGAACTATCATGCGCACTACGAACGATCTATCAGCCTACCGACCTGGCCAAGGCCCATACCCAATCTACCTAGCGCCACAAAAGGCTGATCTCCGATCTCTATCTATTCCGGGCAAGGTTTCAGAGTTTCAGCAACTGCCTTATGCGGCTCGACTAGCCCGCTAGCTCTAGCTCGTTAGCGATCTGTTTGAGCCTTTGTTCGTCCATCCATGTCACCCAGTTACATGTAATAATAGCCGCAACCGGTCACGCGAAACTGCCGCTTATTCAAGTACCGCATGTTCCGCTATATACCTCACCTTCAACCCGTTCCCATAAGCGCGCGGTGTACTCGTGAACGCTGATCAATGCCGCTTCTGCTTTCCGACAACGTGAGTTTGCAATATAGGCGCGGGCCAAGAATTACCCATAGGTCTGGTGAGTTTTCTACTGGTTAATGAGACGAATCATCCTTCTAGATCGCCCTGTGTGAGGTAAGACTGCATCTTGGTCAATACTTGATGAACTCTTGATATATGGAGTTTCCTCTATATTCAATTGTGTATTGATATCTACGGATGTGCATGTATATGTATATATATATGCACGATGTCCCTATGTTAGCTGTAGCCAAATTACCTGAGTATGATGTTGACTGAATGATTCCAACGTCTTGCCAGAACCACATTCCCTATATATCTGGCAATTGAAGACAGTATTCATCTTAAATCATCTGCTAGAATCAAGCAGCAAGAGAATGTAAGTGTTTGCAGTCTCGAGGGTCCTTAATACTCGAATTTCGTTGCTTTTTATTATCAAGTGTCCAATCGCCTTTCAGATATCACTACATCAATCACTTGTCCGCAGTATCTAACTCTAAAGAGCGGCTTGTGACCCGAGGTCAACTTTCTGCCAATAAGACCACCCAAGCAAGTACCACGCTAAGCTTTGTCGTGACCAAGCATCGAGTTTCCAGGAGGGAGAAAGGGGCAAGTTATCAGGCCTCACAGCAGGTGGTCTAGAAAGATCGCGACGGTCCTCCAAAGTCGGTATATGCCAACGAGACTCCTATATGGAACTTACAGCATGTGAAAGCACTCGACATTAAGCCAGGAGATAAAACCTCGAGAACGGCGAAGTCTTCATTATCTATGGAACGTATAACTTTAAAGGGGACTCTCGCCCAGCCTTCCAAGTCATGTCGCCGACATTCAGGGTGGTCGAGATGTGAGCGATTGCTGTTAGATGATCACGAACAAACACCTTGTTGACTGTACTGTTTCTTGCAAGCCCTTTCTAGAAACCTGATAGGTGAGCGTTGTCCAATCTCTCAGTATGAGAGTCGCCACGCTAACTTTATATTCAAGAAGTCGTCTAGCATATCGATTTACGGCATTCTCAAAGAGTGTCTGTTTAGAATAGTCGTAATTGTCACTTTTAAGATGATACTGACATGTTGGATTCGCTTTTAGTAACGACTTACCACAGACTTGCCAATATGTCGACAGATTATACTGAGGTCTAGACTAGTAAAATACTGAAACCAGGGGATAAAAGCACATGCGGTGGTTGTAAGGACCGAACGTTGTTACTTCTTGTCACTCTTAATCTTATGTATTATCATAATATTAAACACGAAAAGATATGGCATGGTTAATAGTCCTCAACGGCATCAAGGTGTGGTATCACGAACATTTGGGGCCCCATTCTTGACAAATACATCAAGTGCGGCGGGAGACCCTACTTTTGCAAAGTCTCATAATAAGATGACCGATTAATCCATACGTTACTTTACTAATCGTTGTGACTAAATGCTATGACTTACAATGGTCATATATATCAGATAATAGCAGAATTTGCCCTCTCAATATAACCGGTGTGGCACCGCGGACAGTTGAGGCTAAATACCTTCTGGGCATACAGTACTTATATGTGATCTAGGACGTTACAATTAACTCCTCTAAATATGAAACCCAATAATTGTGTTGAGTGCTGAAGAATCAAAATAGTTCCCTTAGTATCTTACTAGATAATGTGAACTAAGCCATACTAGACTATCATGAAGACAGCAGAGCTTACACTGCTTCTGCTTTTGCAGCGCGTATCTACCTCGTTCGCCAGCATGGAAACCACGAGGAATTGTCCCCCTTGTACGAGTGGCTACCAGACAGTCTTCATCCGGGATTGGTACAGCATAACCCGCGGCGACACCGAGACCTTTAGTTTCAATCTTTCAATACCCTTCAGCGACTACTCCTCGCCATGCGTTGGTGAGCGTAGCGGCGAATCCAGTAGCGGCTACGTCCCGTGCGAGGTGCAAGGCGATAACTACAACGCATTCGTCGACTACTCAAGTAACGACTATATGGGGCTAAATCACACGTTCATTTGCGACCGTGGCGAGAACGAGACTGACAGGTTCGCCATGGCAATTGCCACTGACGACGGGCGACTGAATGTCGGCCTCATCGACACGCCCGAGGGTCACTACACGGGGACAGCAGGCGATAATCTCACATTGGTAGTATACCCTGAGGTTTCTCACCGGAAACCCAGCAAGGCGTGTCTGGAGGCCTCGCTGCGTGGTCCTGAGTGGAAGATCGAGGACTTCAAGTATAGTTCACATTTCATCACGCCGGCACCTTTCAGCTTCGGAGGTAGTGTCGCAAATATCAACTACGACCTCCTGAATACGGCAAACGAGTTCCTCATCAACTGTCAAGCCGTCAACGATTCAGTGGTCATGTACGCTGATGACGATAGACTCATTAATCCGAATACATCCTGGGCGTGTCCTATCTCTTATCGTGACGACTTGTTTCCCCCTGAGGCATATCCG
This sequence comes from Whalleya microplaca, assembly GCA_022497155.1. NCBI lineage: Eukaryota > Fungi > Ascomycota > Sordariomycetes > Xylariales > Xylariaceae > Whalleya > Whalleya microplaca. The sequence goes on along the minus strand of MU385731.1, from coordinate 154,471 downwards.
AGAACTTCTTTCAAGTTTGATAGAAGTCGCAATAAGCTTCAAATTGAGCAGAACTGGGAATGTGAGGACGAAGACGGGAATGAGTAAGTGAAACTTGTGGAAATTTCAAAACTTTGCTGGCTATTTGCTAATGTCGGTCGTTCATTTCAAGATCTTCTCTTTCTGCCGTTGGCAGTACAGTCCTACCATTGAATTGTACTCTAACCGCATCTTCAGATGAAGACTCACCCCCTTCGTCTGTTGACTGTGAACCCATAAGTACCACTGTAAAGGCGAGCCCAGTATCCCTGAAGAAATAACAAGACTACCTTCATGATAGTCAAATATACTAGGAATAAAAATCGCCCATGATGAGTTCACTCATGTAATTCGATCAATCTAGCCTACCTGACTTCCGAAGAAGAGCCCAGTCTGTTCTACTTCAGTTCTAGGAAAAATAATTGATGGGCATGATTTTGCGTAGTTTGAAGAAATGTTGATTATTCATATCAATAATATGAGCTTGTCGCTGATATCTCGAGTGTAAACTGAAAGATGTCATAATGAATTTGAAATTCTAATTCATGGGATACAAAGCCAAAAAGATGTAAACAAAGTAGACAATTCATGTTGAAAAACAATGTGTTCATTATCCTTTTGCCACAATAATAGAATACATTCGAGACAAGGAATTCTGCATAACATGGGTAACAATGTTGAAAGAAAGGTGCTCTTTACGGCGTCGCTGGTTCACTATTTATACCATTATTAGACGCACTCGCAATATAGTCGTTGAAAAGTCCAGCTCATTCCATCGTGTACATTCTTGGGAGATCTAGTTTCCCTTTTCAATTGTAGACGAAGCTCACCATACACCATGTCGAGTGGAACATTATCTCCAACGTTGAACAGGGCTTCAAGCAGGGCCTCCACTGTTAGATCAACCTCAACGCTGAATAGGGTTCCAAGCAGGGCCTCTACTATTAGAAGTGACCGGAGTGTCCGTAGTGGATTCACTAAGGACAAGGGCATTTCTCTCTATAAAGGTAAGAAGCATGCTGCGCTCTTAGGCTACCCATCTCATGCACTTTCGGACGGAGAATTCGCCAATATCAACATCGCCATCGTGAAAACAGTGGACTCGATCCTGGGCGAAAAGAACCTATCGTTAGATGGCCTCGGGCCGGAACGATGGGAGTTGGATGCAGGTTTTGGAGTGGCTCTTGAGGCTGAAGTTCGACGGCCCATTAAAGAGAGGTGCTCCTTTGATGACCCCAAGTTGCAGAAGGAACTGAAACGGATGTCTCGCGATGCGACTCAAAAGGAATTTCGCCAGCCATACCAAGGCGGCGGAGTCTGGTTTCGGTTTATCATGATAGACCTTCACAAAGCCAAGCAACCGATAGTCCAAGGAGTGATTGTGAGAAGAAGCGGAAAGCGGACAGAAGAAGAGCTGGAACTTGTGAACAAGGCAGAAAAGCAAGTCACTTGGATAACACTTTAATTTTGCCGAGTAGTTGCTACATACATTTGCCTTGCGGCCTAGATTAGTCTAGATATAGTATCAGTATGAAATATCTCCCTGTCATTTTTACCAACTACTTTATTGTTACTGTGATCTAAATCATTGAAATTACAGGCAGACCTGCTGCCTATAATACATCCTGTATTATTCCCTGTATAACCTCCTAAAGGTTATGAGCCCTGGTCATATTATATATTTGAAAAGAGATTGTTATCTGAGATGGAGTTGAGACTGAACCAAAGCCTACTAACACATGGATTACTCAGTTTCTAACACATTTATACATTTCCAAAGCTTATAGGTCTCATGTATTGTGGCAAACTAGAGATATAGTAAAGCCTACTTGCATATCGTACCACGTTGAGATGATAATATGAGCCATTATGAGAGAGAGACAGCCGTATTTGTGTAACACTATTAATAGTTATGTGGTTTCACTAACTAGGCCAAGTTTTCTTTCTATGCTGGATGGTGCCCGCATTAACCAGAATCATAGGAAGGCCTTGGACATCAGATGACACAAATTGTCTGGTTCGGATTTGTTTTCCCGTCCACGTGTTTTTGGATGCCATGAGTCATCGAACAAGTAAAAGTTTGCATGTAATAATTGATATTTGTGCGAGGTGAAGAGGTCAAATTATTTATAAAGGGTCCATTGAGAGCCTGCCCTTGACAAATAAGACTTCTTCATAGCATTAACATCTTCTGAGTTTCATATGAAAGTCACTCTACACCTACCCTTCATATTTTAGCCACTTAAATACATATTTTTTCTCGAGTCTTCTTGAGCATGTATATCCATCAACTTCTCGCATACTCGATCGTATCTCTGGCTGTGCAGTTCAGATTCACCACTGCTGAAGATGCCGGAAACTGGACTGTCAAGCTCTTTCCCGTCGAGGGCTGCAGTGGACAACCGATCACGTTTACAGGAAGTGGTAAAAGTGGATGCCGCCACATCGACACACATAACCAGACGTCCAATTTCCCCTCGTCAGTATCCAACTCTCTCCACCCCCAGGCTAGCATGTTGTCGCCCTTGGGGCCTGCGAGCTCCTCCTGAGTGCTTTCGAGATTAAGACTGCAAGAACATTGCTGATGTCTGTCTGACTTACTAGTTTCATGACTCAGGGGGTGAGAGGGACGTGTGGCTATTTGTTCAGTGTCTACAATAATACAGATTGTATACGGGGTCACGAAGTATGGCCACAAGATGATGACGTATGCGTGATTGCGCCGGCCCTGTCATGGCTGAGCTGGGATGTCAGAGAAAACCTTTGTTGAATGATCGATTAACTTCCTAAATGAAGGGTTTTGATAATCAGAGCACGGGTGCCGGGAATGTTGACCGCTCTTACACGTGCTATTAGCCATCGAGTTGAATAGATATATTTCCTTTCACTCGTGATTTTCCATGACATCACTTAGCTTTTCTCACATTTGCATGTATTATTTCACGTTTATATCGGAAAGTTACCCGTACATTGTTGCCAATCAGAGTTCCCGGCATGTAGTCTTATTGGTAAGGAAATGTCTGTCCACCGTTCAGAGTTGCATAGATATTAGACCTTACTCGATCGTATCTGTCTAGGTCATAAGTATGTATCATGGTGCTCCAAAATCAATAATTTCATGAGACTTCAGGTGGCTTTCTAGCGTTGGCTTGTTATAACAAGCTTGTGAAACACTGGCTGATTGCGAATTGGCGTAACTCAAAGGGATGCAAACTGCGGTTGATACGGGACGCTGTAGATCATCAGCGAATAACTCTCTAAATTTTTATTGGTCGTGATGGTTCAAAATCAACCTATCATAGCAAAATAATATAGTGTATTTACGTATAGAGAGATCGGGCATAGATGCCATAATACTTTCAAGGGGTATGAGAACCGCTCCTAGAACCTCGGTGTTGGTCTTACGAACAGTATTATTATAATCAGTATCATGTGAGCCTTACAATTGTCCGACCAGTGTGGAAGTACAGAGATTATTTGAAGCAAACCAAACAAGATAACTTAAGAGTCGTAGTATGACTACAACATCTCTTTGTTAATCCCATTCCGAGAGCAGTAGTATAAAACCATCGAACAACGAGATTTAAGTAATCAAAAGGCTGGAAACCCGGACTCGTCTATTATGCTAGTGCACAAAGAAGACGAGAAAACTCCAGGATATCTCGCTCGGAAGCACCCGAGCCATATTCCCGCCTCACTAGATCCCATTTGGTGCGGACCTCATCAGCTTAGATAACGAATTCGAAATCAAGGACAATCAAATAAGAAACTAGTAGCGATCTCAAGCCTATACACATCAAACATAGAACCGAGCTCAGACCCAACGTATCCTACATACATAACCATAAGCTACTGTAAACACCACACACTCTCCACAGCGCTTCCGTCTCACATCAATCACAATGTACCGTCACGCCGAACCAAGGGCCAGAACGCCGACCTGGACCGAAGCCTGCCAAGTCACAGCGCACATCATCCTCCGGCGCGGCTTCGACATCAAGTACCTGAGGGCCATGGAGAGCATCCACCTGGAGGCCGGACAGGGGGTCGAGCTCGTGATCTCGGCGGGTGCCAAGTCGGTCCGCGGCGTCACGCAACGGACGGTCGGGATCCGGGAGGGTCTGCAGGACATGGCGGCCGACGGGCTCGACGGCAAGATGATCATCTACGGGTTGGGGTTCCACTTCGAGGCAAAACATTAGAGGGTATCGATTGGTCGCACGACTGGTATTTCTGTATATTGGGCAGAATGTGGGTGAGGCTTGGGGGATTGGATAGGGGCTGGGATGCTGGATGAGGGGACACCTACGTGAGAATACTATGAGGATTTCGAAGAACGAGATGGAATGAAAGATGGAGGGTATACTGTATTGGAAGACGGTGGCTCTTTATAAGTGATTTACCTGGTTTCTGTATTTGAAAGGATGTCAACTCTGTATGTATCATATTCATTGCTCCAACAGTCCACGAGCATCCCGGTCATCATACATTGAGTTTATTCAATAGTCATCACATATGGAGGATTTTCAATTATAGTAACATTGGGGAAATATCAGTGGAAGCCGACAACTAATTCAATTGTTATTAAAACTTGAAAAATTATTGATTCTGCCTCTGTTAAGTGTTTAGGAGGCTAAAAAAAATCATTCAGGGGCATAGCTATCATTTCAATCGCGAGGTCTTGAGTCGTAAGAACATGTCTCGAGGTGGTACTGTAAAGCAAAAGGCGATACGCGTTCCTGAAATAAAATGCGCAGCATTAAACATCAAGTTATCATCAAGAGCTGACACCTGCGAGGAACCAGCAACTCTCAACAGCACACCTCTACCAAATTGAGACGCGAGCAACGCAATATCTCCAATACAACGGCCTTTCTGCCGAAGCTCTCGCAGAAGAACCATCCGATTATCCTGTAAGCTCTCTGGCAATACCTGCAAATATACTTGAATATTCGTATAGACACGACGCGCTTCAACGTGAGATGCGTCTCCCACGCCTATCGCGCAGCCACAAGACTCACGTAGACACCCCAGCCGACCCCAGCCAGACTCGTGACCAGGTTGCGCCCCTCAATGCTCTTGACGAAGGCGAAATTGATCAAGCTCACAAACGGCCACACGCCCCAGCCCGCGACGAGCAGGGGGAAGAACTCGGCGCGGCTGCGCGCCACCACGCCCAGCCAATCCACCTTGCCGTAGTCGATGGCGCCGCGCGTGGTCAGGTACCGGATGCTCTGGTCCGGATTGCTGAGCGGCGCGCCCAGGGGCCGCGTCATGGCGGCCTGGATGGAGTGCATGAAGAGGGAGAAGAGGAAGGTGTTGATGGCGGCGCCTATCGTCTGGTCGAGCACCATCTTGATGGCCGTGTTCTTGATGTTGAGCTTGGGCTCGACGAGCTTCCCCTCTTTCTCTTCTCGCTCAAGCGCCTTCTCATCGTTGGCCACTGCTGACGCTATGGCGTCAGGTGTGGGTGACATGTGGTAAGCCGGGAAGGCTGATTCTAATAAATCTTGCCTAGAAGATAATTAGCATAATGGCTTTGAATAGACATATCATAATATAAGTTGTAGAGTGAGTTGTAGGAGTTATACTGGACTCGTTGTCCGTTTGGCAGCTGATCTCAGGTCTTACTTACCATAAGAAGTTTGGAGGCACGTTGATAAACGAATAGAGAACAAATTGAAACACCGGTACCCAATCTATGACAAGAGACGTCTGTAGAGACTATTAGTTAGTACTGTTACGGATTCATTTGCCTGGAGGTGTATTTACCTCAGTCTGGTACGCTGTTAGGACTTGTGCTAGTATATTAGATGTCGCAGAGAGGACTGCGGATTGTATCGTCGCAGAAACAATTGGAGGAAGCGCCATGGTGATCTGCTTTGGTAGAACCTGCCCACTGGAGATATTTGAGATGGAGTATTGTGCTATAGTCGCCTATTTCATATAAATATCTGTAGACTTGAGTGGATAAGACAGAGACAGGCTTAAGAGTGAGTGAAGATGACAGCGTTGAGGTTATAGATAGATGTTATCGGTATTTGCATATATGCTTATATGTAGCTTATATGTCTTCGTGCCCAGCCAGCCCTGCGTGCCTGGGAGTGCAGGGTAGGTGAGAGGGTAGGTAGCTCTGTAACTGCTAGCTTTTATGTGGTTTTAGGTAGGTAAGTATGTGTGTAGATCGTGGAGTGGGATGCAACCCAAGACTGTTAAATTTCCCGAAAGCGGACCTTTCCCATCCATATCTGACAAAGCAAGAGACCGACACGATGAATATGCACACGCTGACACGTAGCCAAAGACCTAAATCGCCCAGCACGCGCTATCCCAGCTCTTAGATGGCAAGATTTACTTTAGTAAGACTCATTTGACATTGTTGGAGGGTTAGCGTGGGTTTACTTCATAATCGGCTAGGCTAGATGTTTTGACTGTACTATCAAAAGGCTTCTCATTTGCATTTTTTAAATCAACTAAGTCGATGATAGTATCGACTTGACGCTTCTATACAACGACCACGTTGCGTACATATGTTACAAGCTTGGGAACCGGCTCTAAATAATTAGGGCACGTCCCACCGTCTGAGGCTATCATACCTAGATTATACCTATCGTGATCAACTAACGCTTCACCTAGGCTCTGCTGAGAATCCACATGAACAAGAACTGTATCAGGTACGAGTAAGCGAAAAGGAATTGCGTCCGCTGGTTCCGTTTCGTTCTGGTATCTGTTTGCATGGGCACATGCGCGTTTCCGCCAGCACTTTCTGGCAATAGCACATATCTCAATGATCGCATCTAATAATCGATGATCAGCATTACATAAAAATGGCCATTCAAGGACACCGTGCTTACCAGGAAGAGAGAATTGGCCAGGAAAGCGTATAAAAAGACGGACCACCCGATCCAGCCGCCAGTTCCCTTGCCCCCATTCATGAGCTCAGCAATGGTCACCGTCACGATGATGCCGACAAATTTGTAGCCAGAGTACGCCACCAGGTCGAGGAGCTGAGACTCGTTTGATATGCTCAAGAAGTAGCACCCCAGCTTCAACAGCAAGATCTCTAATATGACGACCACTCCCGCCGTAGAGGCGGTATATCCTAGCAGCTCGGGCTGGAACTGTCCTCGAAGGCCTGCTATCAAGGTCGAAAGTAGAATGTATGTGACGAGGGCCATGACGGGGATGTACATGTCCGGACTGTTTATATCGTCCCTCGGCGGTAGAAACCATCCCTCCTGTCCATTGGGCCCTACCGTCTGTCTTCTCGACCAAGGTTTATGCCTCCAAGGGAACAGTACTAGGAAGAGTTTGTTGACGACATATTTGTTCGAAACGTTAAAGTAATGTTTGAGGGCGGAGAAGTTGACCCATCGGTTCACCTGCAGACTTTGGTCAGCGTAGGCCCGAGACTTAGAAAGTCATGAACGCATCCTACATTTTGCTCGACGTGCTTGAAGGCATTCTGACCGACCTGACCAACAAACTGTGCGGCCATGGGGTCATTCATGAAGTTTCCGTAGGCGCCAAAGACATTAGGGGCGTTAGGGGCGTTAGGGGCGTTTGCCGGTGTGCCCTGCTGGTACGGGTTGCCATAGGCGCCTGACTGGGGTTGCGAGGACGACGGCAACGGAGGTGATCTCAGCTGGGGGACGGTAGAGACATGTTGTGGTACGGGGTGATGGAGCGGCGGAGAGTGGCCGTAGTTTGGATGCTGCTGCATCTTCCCTTTGTTGTATTGTTCGTATCGTAGTATCCGTGTCGTAGTATCCGTGTCGTAGTAATCGTGTCGAGCTCGTCCGGTGTGTTGTGTAGCTTCGAGTAGTTACTTAGTAAGAGGGTGCTGGCTTGCCTGCTTGCTACCAAGCCGTTCTAAAAATGTGTTTTCATTTCATTCAGTGATCATCAAGCTGTCGTGTCCCCTGTCCCCCCTGCAGCTGGAGCCCTGTCCCGAGATTCTTCCACTAAATCTGGCCTGACGGTTCGATTACCTAATAAGCTATGTATGTAATCCGTACTTAAATTAGGTAAGGCGCCGGGGTCGGGTTCCACATGACGTGCCGGAGCCGCAATAAACTTTTGCCCCGATGCCCAGTCCCTTATCAGATAAGGATCATGTATCAATGTAGTGCTGAGACACCAAGGTACGTAGTACGTATCCTTTTCAGCTAGGCGCTCTCTAATTAGCTGTAAACTGTACTCCGTACTATTGAACTATTTAATACGTTATTACCTACTACGCGCCTCATCGTCTTTACACTGTCCTATTTGATTATTTTGGTGGAAAACCTCAAGTCTGCTTCTCGGCTGCCCAATAGCCCCCGATCATGTTGGACACATTCGAGATCCTGACTACGTCGGGTGTAGTGCTCTGGTCGAGAACATTTGCGCCTGTAAACCCGTCGCTCATCAACAACTTCATTTCCGATGTCTTCATCGAGGAGAAAGGCGCTGTCGCCGGCGCAAAGGACAACCAACCTACAGCCTCCAATCCACCCTACAAGGCCGACCAGCATACTCTGAAATGGACTTTCGTGAAGGAACTAGGTGTGATCTTTGTTGTATGGCGCAACTCGAAAGTGTGTCGCTTGCGCGTCTAATCAGTTGACTTTAGGCTGTCTACCGCTCTCTGCTCCACCTGTCATGGATTGACAAGCTTGTCGACAACCTGAAGACTATCTTCATTGACTTATACGGGGACCAGCTCAAGAAGCCGAACACCACTATTGTATCCTGTGACAAATTCGACGAATACTTTGACCAGCAGTACCGGGAACTCGAGTCAAGCGCGGCGAACAAGGGGCCCCAAGCCTCGGGCGCCTCTTTCCCGTTGGAAGAAGATCGCATATCCGGCAATCTTGGAGACGAACCGCCGTTACCTGGTCTGAAGCATAGAGCGAAACAGAATAGCCTACACGAACTCCCATCGGAGGCCGAATCTACACCGAATACATCTCGACCTTCGACCCCGAACAGCAACCATTTAGTCGTGGCGAAAGGTGGGCCCATGGCCAAGATGTCGCGAAGGACAAGGAAGATGCAACGCAATAGCTCTGCTCCCGCTTCTTCCGGAGATGAGGGTCCCGCGAGGAAAGCCAAGAAGGCGCCTAAGAAAGGTCGGAAGTGGGATGCCGACGGCTTCGCGGATGAAGAAGATGATGTGCAACTGGACTACTCGAGGACTCAGAATACCTTAACAAGCGATAGCGAGGTGGAAGCGACTGGCCGATCGACAGCGGTAGAAGGGGTAGACTCGTCTTCATGGGGAACGACAACGTCTAAGGGACAGTTCGTGCTGAAGGATTTGGACGACGAGGTACACTCTATATTACAATCCGCCGAGGCCAAGAACGCCGCAACGAAAACGGAATCGAAAGCCGGTCTTGTAGGCTCGAGCTTAAGCACGATCGGCGGCTTGTTCCGCAACGTGGTAGGCGGCAAGACCTTGACGAAAGCAGACCTCGAGAAGGCGATGAAGGGCATGGAAGACCACCTGTTGCGCAAGAACGTAGCCCGAGAAGCCGCCCTACGGCTTTGCGAGGGCGTGGAAAAGGAGCTGGTAGGCGTAAGGACGGGCAGCTTCGAGAGCATCGATGCGCGCATCGCTAAAGCCATGGAAGCATCTCTCACCAAGATGCTGACGCCCACATCGTCGCTAGATCTCTTGCGCGAGATCGATTCGGTCGTGAAACCGCCCGCGACCTCGATGCGCAAGGCCCGACCCTACGTCATCTCCATCGTCGGCGTCAACGGCGTGGGCAAGTCGACGAACCTGTCCAAGATCTGCTACTTCCTGCTGCAGAACCGATACAAGGTCCTGATCGCGGCCGGAGACACATTCCGATCCGGCGCCGTCGAGCAGTTGAAGGTCCACGTGCGGAACTTGAAGGAGCTGACCCAGCGCGAGGGCGGCAAGGTCGAGATCTTCGAGAAGGGCTACGGAGGCGATGCCGCGACCGTTGCGAAGGACGCAGTGCGCGAGGCTGCCCACGATGGCTACGACGTCGTGCTTATCGACACGGCCGGGCGGCGGCACAACGACCAGCGGCTCATGTCGTCGCTCGAGAAATTCGCCAAGTTCGCCCAGCCGGACAAGATCCTGATGGTCGGCGAGGTAAGAAAGATCCCCACAGGAGCTCTCACGCAGCAAAAGAAGTCTCGAACTAACTCGCTCGCAGGCGCTCGTGGGCACGGACTCGGTCGCCCAGGCCCGGAACTTCAACTCGTCCTTCGGGCACGGGCGGACGCTGGACGGCTTCATCATCTCGAAGTGCGACACGGTCGGCGACATGGTGGGGACGCTGGTCAGCATCGTGCACGCCACGAACGTGCCGGTTCTGTTCGTGGGCGTTGGGCAGCATTACTCGGATATCAGGAACTTCTCCGTCAAGTGGGCGGTGGAGAAGCTGTTGAGCAATAGCTGAACCTGTACATATATGTATACCGAAATACTTATTGTAGTAAAGGGGCAGTACCTATTTGAGCAATTGCTGTTCTTGTGCACTATGGTGTGATAATGTAGGAATGGTATGTGCGAACGAAACGGGGCATGTAGGTATGTTTGAGTGGATGATATGCTGATATCAAGTCTTGGCATACCTCGAATATTAGTTGCTCATATAGAGAAGGCATCTGGAGGCACCCCTTTACTAGGTAGAGGCATGTGAGGGGAATAATTATACGAAGCCTATCCATAAGTGTGTCCGGACTACTTGTTGCCATTCCAGTCTTCAGATACCGCAAACGTGAAGGCAATGTTACCCAACCCCTTTTTAACATTATCTCATCGTCCATAGGCATCCACAGGTCTGCCTGACTCTTGAAATCGCCCGTAATTTATAAGACAGTAGCAATACGATACTTAGGTATGTAATATCATAGAAGACGAACACATTGAAGACACGTCGATTTTCTAACTCCCCAGTACTGCTACTATGTGGCTGACACGAGCGTCCAGGCGAGACAGCATCGCTGAGTCTATTCATGATATCTTAAACTGCTAAGTAGCATATACGCAATCTCCCTAGTACCATGCCTACATGCTCTAAATTCTCAATAGCAAGGCCGATTACATATATTGTCCTGAGTTCGATTGTTTGGGTCCTATGTTGCTTCAAATCAGTTCCGTAAGCGTTTCCGTAGGATATCATATGTCACATGAGTTCTGTTAAAAGACAGATGGCTTGAGAAGAATGGAAAGCATAGCAGCTTCGCTAATTCAATTCACATAAGTCTTCGCTATGATTATGCTAGTGTTGTACGGACAGAGTGGTTTGCGCTAGCGCGTACTCAAGTCTCATAAACGTATAAGCAGAATATTGCATGCGAGTAATGGACACAGCCAATCTATGGCAGGAAGAAGCCATATATATCTCTCAGACCAAGAGGGAGTTCAAGCACCCTCTATTCTCCCTTGCGGGATGGGAGGGTTTGGTATGCCGTTGTCATGAACCTCAGGGGGAACCCAAGTAAGTCCTTGAGGCGAATAGATCACGAATTTGTCCTTGCCGAGCTGCTCTGGGATAGAAACATCTCTGTCTGAATCGGTCATGTTCCAATAATCCTGCGTTCCGGTGCCAAGGTCGAAATATTCACCACCACGACTAAGAGCTCTGACTCCAGAGAACGTAACATTGTTGAACACCGGCACGTCCCCCCTGTCGCCGGCAATCGCCCATTCCTGGAAGAACTGGGCGGTCCCGTTACCAAGGCAGATCTGGAAGTTTGGTTGGTCAGGCGAGTCTGCCTGGACGTCCGCATCATATTCTTGGCCGGTGTTAAGGTTTTTCATATTTCTTCAGAATGGTCAAATTTGCTTATTCAATATAGTTTCAGAAATAGACAACAGGAGCGCAACTTACACATGGCCTGTAATGCGAGTATATACATCAATCGTCACTTGCATTTGATCGCCAGGACTAACTGTCATGTTCTCGCTGGCGAGGAAGTGAGCCGCTGCCGGGAACCACTCAACCCATGCGGCTACTGTGCTAGTTCCGTTTTCATCCAGCTACGACGATATGCATTAGCTTACTAGCTTTGAAGCCGTTTTCCATTTTATTAGAAGAGGGAGTTGATGTAGCTGACATACGGAAACCGCTGTTCCTGCCTGCAGAAACGGGAACCAGTCTTGCCTCTCGCAGGCATTTCCTAAGATACCAACCCACTGAGCTAGACTGTGTTGGTTGTGGGGATCGCTGAGGTTTCCGTTAGGGGCTTTGATCCAGGGAACATTGAACTCCGCCGATGCGGTCTGTACAGCGGGAGTTGCTGCAGCCGCGGAGCTATCTTCCTGTGCGATGTCTATGATTCCGCCGCCGAGAAAAGGGCAGACGTATTTGCTCTGGCCGAAGGGGAAAACATTTCGTCCTGGAGAGGCCCAAGTGAGTGCGCTAAGTAGCCATAGACTAGCTAGGCTGAAGTTCATCGCCAACATAGCAACAAGAAGATACTCTCGCACGGAGAGACTGAACGATTGAATAAGAAAGAAACGAATGAAGGTGAGGATTAAAACATGAAGAGAAGGCTCAAGGACTGAGCTGAATATATACTCCTTTAAAAAGTGTGTGAGTGCACAGCAGAAAGGAGCAAACTAGTCACAGTCGATAAGCCCTGTTGACATGGTCCAATGGAATTCAAGTATGCGAATCAGTCACTGATCGGATGACTAGGTCAAGTTATGGGATGGCACAGGGAGTTGATCACAACATGGGTTCATGAATGTAATAGTTACCAGCTATGTTAGTGAACCATACGCTGTGAAATGCATAGCACTCATTACAAAACAGGTATACCCTCGAATGTAGCTTAAAATGAGAATAGTACGTAGAGAAAAGCTCAAGAGAAGGGGGCACGAAGAGTTCTCTATCTGGCATACTCTTCATCTCATGGTTGTTTCCCTTGCGTGCTTTGAAACTGACTAAAATATGTTTTCTACCTGACGTATCCTATGGTCATACCTCAATAAATGGGCAATCTACAAACAGTAGCAGAAGAAAGTACCTAGGTAGTATACGAATATAGTCGAAACACAAGATGATCAACTTAAGAATGCGCTCCTTCTATGTGTCCTAACCAAGCAATCATCCAGGCATTGCTTTGATGCATTTAAAATACTCAACTTGATATTGAGAAATTTCACCTCGTAAGATAACCTGCCCGTATTCTTTGATAGTTTGTGCATATAAAAGTTGCGCGAAGGTCAGCTTCTTGTGCAACAACTGTGTTGTTCTGCCACCTCATAAGGCTGTATACTCGGATATTGAGTCATGTGAACGGATCAACGCACTGGTGGTTCAGATTGAGAAGAGAGGATCAATGTATAAAAAGGAGTCTGCGAATCTTCTGCATTATAGACCCAAAGTGGACAGAACTAGACATCAATTATGTATAGTCAGTAAATATTTAAAAACACATAGCCACAGAGGCTCGGGAGTTGCTAATAGAAAGCTTGAAGCCTAGTCTTCTGAGGTACGAAGTAGAGACACTAACTACTTTTCGATATCTTCGTTGTAAAGTTGGCATCTGGGGTCCAAGAAATTGAGCCTATTTTCTCTCCAGGATAGTTTAGGACTACCTGTGTTTGGTTGGTTATGCACCAGAGGTTATCATGATTTCACTACGGCTACTATACTTGTCATTGGCAAGATCATATTGTTTAAGTTGCCTAGGATAGTAGAACAGCTTATCACACAGTGTAGAGGAAGCGGTACCGAAACTAGTAGTATATAGTTGACTGTCACGACAAGGGTAGCTGTTATAGCCTCCTTTTTCATTTGGAGCTCGGGAGAACATGGATTCCGAACGTATTAGTTGGGTAACATCTTCACAACTAGGGCAAGATCACTTAGCCAATACAATAATCAATTCAAGTTTACAAGCTAGTTGTGATCACGACAGCTCTGAAATGACGATTGCACACACACTACGTAACTGTAAGAGTAATCCTATGGGAAATGGGGGTTGGTGGAACTTTCGCCGTGCCTGGAAACAATAGCCTGTCACGGGAGAAATAGCGGGAGCATTGTTGAAGATAAATCGAAAGAGGCTCATAACATCTAAAAACGTCCCCGGCAGTACCAAATTCTGATTGTAGGTATTTACTGCCGTTTGCGATGATTGATGTTAGATTAAGATTTAGACACTTGACTGGGGTCTTGTTCCAAGGATTATGCATACTACTTATGCTAGGTATGGAGTTGATGTTAGGTAGGCAAACACTTATTAATCTGAGCCGTTGACAAGTAAGGCCTGGAATCTGAATAGAAGCTGGTGCGGGGTCCGGGGTCATCTCAAGGCTTGTGATACGTATACACATATATGCGAGAAACCGTTGAGGTAGTTAAGCTAGTTAGATAGTTTGTTGATAAGTTGAGGCGGTGTAATGGAATACTGCGTAGACAAACAGCGACTTGCATTATGGAATTGAGAAGAGCCTTAAAAGATGGAAGGCCAGAAATCAATGCATGGATGACAAAACATGTGTCTACATATAGTGGAAGAAACCCCTTTCCACAACTCCCTAGCTAGGAACTCGGATATGAGCGAGGGGAGGGGATGGCTTTAAGTTGCAATACGGCCGAGCGTATGTTACGAATAGATAGCTGGGAGACTCATCAATCGTATATACCTTGCATACCGAGTCGTGCATAGACAAAAATGATGTTATCCTACAGACATATGTAGTAATCCCGAGGCATGTTGATTCCCAAGCGTTTGCAAGTTCCCGTTGGGGTACACCACTACGTGGTAGTAAGGCTTGAACGATTGGCGGGCGATGGTGGGGATGTCTTACAAAAGGAGGCTGTACAAAAGCTGTAATTCCGGTCCAACATCCCGATCGTTGAATCATTATTTGAAGAGATGGAGTTGATCGATGTTTAAAAAAAGAAAAGAAGGAAATTTAATGAGCAAGGGCACGGCAACGCCGGTGGATATTGTTCAGTTGTTCGTCATTCCGTCTTAATTAGGAGATATATCCTCGGCAGCCTCGGGAGTATGCGAACAGGAAAGAAAAAAAGGGGAAGAGGCATATGCAGCGACAGTACATTACCTAAAGCTATAGGTTGTACATGTAAATCGGGAGTCGAGGCTGGCTTCCAGAGTTTTGAGAATTATGTATGTACAGTAGGTAAGGCAGGTAGGTACATAGGTACCCACTGCAGTGAGTTCTATTGCTTCACAGCGCTAGAACTATAATATGTATTTACACATGTACATACATACACACATACACACATACACACATACATACATGCCTCTAGTAATGTAAGGTTACTCTAAGCTCATCTATTCGCCAAAATCCTATGGGTGTCGAGAATTGTTCGGAATTACGCTCATAAACTAGAAGACTGCTATTTCCTTAGTCCATACAATAGTATGTACGTATGGCGAGCTGGAGTTCCGCTACACCGCTCAGACTGGTCTATGAAGTCAAGGTACATACTACGGAGGATCATCAGAGCAATGATCCCCGCCATATCTGGACCCAAGTCGATCTACACTGGGGGAGGAAGCAACAGCCGGTTCGTCTCGGTCAATCACGCCCACTTTCATCTTTCGTCACATTCATCCCTGCAATTGTCCATCTATACCTTTATTTTTTCATATACCCTACCTACATATACCGCTACCGCTACATACCTACATACCTGCCTGCCTCCTAGACGCAGGCCTACGATACAATCGTTCAACACGTGTATCAACCACCGATGGAAGAATTAGTGTTCTGTATCATCAGTAGGAACTATACATTAGTTAGTACGCACTAGGGAGCCGTTGAAGCTTTTCGCGATGTGCGTGTAGGCGCCTCACGTCCCGTTCAATAACTTTAATATTGCCAATCCCTCTCCCCACCTCGTCCGGCCTCATCGATATTTATTCGCCGGTCAGGAATGTACGCAATTAACCCTTTATCCTTGATGCCAGCCTTACTACTACTACCCTATCAACCATCTCAAGTCAATATTTCTTCTCTGTTGTATTGGGGGCCTCTGAATCATCTATTATGGTCAAGACTCGGGCAGCAGAAGACGCCCAAAACACAATTATCGTCATACTTAGCACCTTTATTCCGATACATATGCAGGCATTGATCATTCGACTGTCACGCTTCCCCCAGTCAGCCCTGACCTTGAAGGATTGTGCTTACAGCCAATCTCCGTTTGCCTTCCTACACCGCGATCCAATATCCAACCCAATCATAAATAAATAGCATCTTAGCTTGAGGCAAGCTTGTTGCCAGGCGTAGCCAAGTCGGTATCGAATTAACCCATCCATCCCAACCTTGCCCGGGAACGCCCGTTGACCACTGGTCATTTTCCTCTTCCTGCATGCCCGCCTGCCTACCTGCCTGTCTGTATCACCTTCACGCCTCGGTCTACCACTGTATCCTTTTAGATACATCTGAATTGTGCCTCAGCCGCGTCCGTTTGTATTTTCTAAAACTCTGGGATTCTACGGTTCCACAGTAGTTGTATCAACGCGACTCTGGTGTTTGTCAGCCCTCGGCGGTCTACTGGGTGTGAAACACCCACCAGTTCTGGCATCAGTCCGCGAGTCGATCACACCTCGCAGCCTTGGTCGATATCCTGGCCTCCTCGAAGTTTATTTCTCCACAATTTGGCCGTTCAGGTATCGCCGCATTGTGAGGAAAGACAGCTACCGGGATCGATCCTCCCCACCGCTACGTAGTGTTATCTCCACTGCACCGACCCGCCGATTGTCAAACGATGCATCCGGTCAACTGACTGATCCCCAATTGGGTTCCTTCTGACTTTTTTTTCTTATATTCCATGCCTGTCATGGCTGTATCTGGTCAGAGACCTGTGACATTCGACCTGGCTGATGGTCGAGACGGTACTTCCCACCAACTCGGAGATGTCGAGTATCTAAGTCACATCCTACAGCGCTCGCCCGAGGAGACTGACGCTTATCTGAACAAACTGATCATGAGAGCTACCGAACTGGGCATTACCGTCTCCCGCCCATCGACTGCAGTCTCTGCTAACGACAAGCGGCATGTATCCGGCACCGAATCGAGTATCACGCTAGATACCCATGCACGTACCGTGTCAACAGGGTCAGAGGGGTCTGCGAGCACGAACCTGACTTCTCATTCTTCGAGTGACGGAAAACAAGCACCAACAGGGCGAATCCTCACAAGGAGACGATCGAGAGCCCTCAGCTTCTCCCAATACGACAAATATCTCGCCCAACTGAATCCGAGTCTTAGCCAGCCCAAATTCTTGACGGCTTCTCCTCCGGAAAAAGAGTCAGCTCCGAGTATATTTAGCGTTAGCACGAGACATAGCTATACAAGTATCAAGAGGGGGTTGTCGAAGTTACGACCTAGACGGAAGCATCTATCCTGTCCTGCGGGCATTGTCATGTTTGTCTAAGTCGCAACTAAGTGTTTACAATCTAAGCTAACAGCTTTTCTAGATCTTGCAGCGCATGCCGAGAAGATCATCAGTCGGACCGAACGCTAGAAAAGTTACCATGCGGACATAGTTACTGCTCGAGATGCCTGAAAATCATGATCAGTCAGGCAACGGCCGAAGAATCCAAGATGCCCCCGCGCTGTTGCACCCAGCCGATACCGGGCTCGATCATCAAGTCTATTCTCACTCGCGAAGAGCAGAACAAGTTCCTCAAGGCAGTCTTACAATTTAGTACACCATGGGAGGCCCGTGTGTTCTGTTGCAATCCGGCTTGCGGAGAGTTCATACCGCCGCGAACCAAGATCGACCCAAAACACCCGTTCCAAGCTGTCTGTCGCAAATGTCGGACACCAGTCTGCGTCATGTGCAAGAGATATGCTCACCCAATAGGTCAAGATTGCCCGGCCGATTGGGAGCTCGACGAGGTGTTGAAGATGGGCGAGAAGTCTGGCTGGAGAAGATGTTACAAATGTCGCACACTGGTGGAGCTCACTCATGGGTGTACGCACATGACATGCAGGTGTCGAGCTCAGTTCTGTTACATATGCGGCGCAGTGTGGGATCCCGCGGTAGGGTGTCCAAATTTCTGCAACGGCGAGGCCGAGATGGAGCGACGGCGTCAAGATGAGGAAGCAGAAGTGGCAGCAATCGAGGCCCAAGAGGCTGCTCAACAAGAAGCTGCGGCAAGGGAAGCGGCCGAGATGCTTGAGGCAGAAGCGCGCACAAGGGAATGCGAAGAATTCAAGTTATTACGTGCGGAACAACTTAAAGAGAGAGAACGCTTTCAAACTTTCAAGCAAAAATCCAAGTGGCTTATGTGGACGAAGCATGCGCAACAAAAACTCGCCTTAGTGGAAAAACACTCGGGATCAATTGAGAGGATAAAGGAACGACATACGAAAACTGCTGCCAACCTAGAAGATCGGCAAGTGACTGCAGAAATGGAGTTACGCTCGACTTTGGAACAGAGCGAAAGGAATGTGCGGGTTCGTCTCAAGCACATGGAAGCGTACTGCGAAGGCCTTGGCAAGAAGCCAAACAGCGATATGCCTACCCGAGTTGTGTCGGAACGAGACCTGCGGGAACTCGGTCAACAGTACAACGTTGAAAGGAACATGAAGCAATTGCACCAGGCCAAGATTAACGTAATGCGAGACAGACAGGCAAAAGCTCTAGAGGAGTTGCTGGGAAGGCAAGAGTCCGAGATGAATAGAGTGATTGAGAGACACAAGAAGGAGGTAGAGAACCTTGAGTCTGATTTTGCGGACGAGGAGGACGCCTTGACGACGACATTCAGTCAGCGAAGGTCGACCCTCGAGAAACGATGGGAACTTGAGATGGAAGTGATGCGTAAAGAAATGGAGAAGGAAACCGGCTTGAAGTTTGCGCCGATGGGCTCCATGGAATGGCCGCAGGAGAAAGAGTTACTGGAAGACGGATTGCCAATTTTGGAGGAGTGATTTAATTCGACAATCACCACTCAACCCGTACACAGCACTGTTCGATCGATTGAACGTTCATTTATCACGTCATTTTTCGACATCTCGATCTTATATCCCTTTTCGGATGCATATACTCTTATCATTGCTATTTGTTTCAATGTGTTTTCATTTGCGATCATTGGGTTCCGGTGTTCAAGATACCATGAAGACAGGACGGAGTTACCGGCTTGCATGGTGTCGACTTAGGGAAGCGCATAAGAGGGCACCAGCATTGCAATTATCACTTGCTTCATTCTGTGGAGATATACCCAGCCAGGCTTGGTGATGAGGCACGTTTGGTTGAGGGTTGGCTAATCAGCTGGGAGAATGGCTGCTGAGAACGAGAGTATCAGATGAAGGAAGGACTACGAAGATAATCTATCTCCTGTCGATAATACCTAACTTATAATAAGATGCTATTACCAGCTAATATTTCCATTGTTGGAATCCCTTCTTTCAGTAAATTGTAAGAACACCAGGCTCAGTTCTAATCTATATACGCTCGTTACGTGTCGCTACGATGTTCGGACACGCCTCTGTCGAAGACAAACATAGAGCCGGGATTCTAGAGGTACGAGTGGGGATCTGTCTCGAAGCCCCGGCTCCGACCCGGGTGTCACATCGGCGCAAAGTAGACCTGATCTAGCCGTAACAGGTAGGGTTGTTGGCATTCGGAATGTTTTAACGTATTGAGTAATCTGTAGATACATTATAGACTCACCACTAGTCTGTTAGGATATTAGTCCATAGCTCTGGTTATAGTGAGACCTCCATCGGCGAAGAATAGGAAATATGGGTAACCATCTAATCCAACATTTGAATATCATCTCCAACCCTATCAGGCTCTACGTAGTCTGATCATCTATTTCCTCGCGTATGCTATACGCAATTAACGTAACAGAAAAGACTCCTCTACTATGAAAGGAATGAATAGAAATCGGAGCGTCCTCCAATGTGAAGATATCTTGACGTCGTGACGTAAACTTGATGTAGCTCAAGCGTGGGATTGACGTAAGAGGCCCAAACGATCCCGAGTATATCAACTACCTACATGACTTCGACCGCAATCTTTGTTCTGAACTTTTCAGTATCGATCAGAACAAGCTACCTCCGTATACAATCCCATAACTAAGACCTAACATCCAGTTCAACACCAAACAACACACACACAATCACCACCACCATGTCCTCGTAAGCGCCCCCTCACTCCATGAACTCATCTACCCAACACCACCCACTAACCCGAACCCCCCGAACCATTGTAGCGGATCCTCAGGATCCGACGAGACCATCTCCACCACCAAGATCCCGCCCCTAGCCTCGGACCAGAAGACCAACGCCCCGCACGACACGCGCGGCGCCGCCGACATCGAGCAGGCGCGCATCGCCCCCCTCGGCGGCGGCGGGCGGTACCAGCACACGGCGCCGCATGCGCGCACGGGCGGTGTGGTGGGGAGGGACGCGGATATCGCGGGCGCGAGGATCGAGCCGCTGGGCGGTGGGGAGGGGGTTAGGCGGAGGGGTAGGGGTGAGGGGGGCAAGGGTGGGAGTGCGAGTGCGAGTGCGAGGAGTACGGGGTTGGGGTTGGGGCTGGGGTTGGATGAGGTCGTTGATAAGGCGAGGATTAGGCCGCTGGGGGGCGTGAGGGAGGAGATTCTGTAGGGGAGGTAGGTGTATGGGGGTTTGGAGTGGAGGTATGTATCAGTAGCTGCGATTGGGGAGGTCATGGTGGATTTTGAAAAGGATGGAGGGTACTTTGTTGCGAGGTTGAAGGCTAACTCATGTGAAATGAGAACACATTTGTTAATGATATGAGGAGCTTGAACTGGTTTGACTGTAAGATAACTCCATGTGTAAGAACACTACATATAACAACGAACTTGAACATGGAACCCTCCAGGGTATTTAAGGATGAAGTCGGGACATTGTATATTTGAATACTGAATAGAGATGGCATCATTAACTATCATGAAGCTTATGCACATGATGTCTTAAAGTGCCACAAAGTATAACCTGATGATCAGAATGTTAAGATATATACACCTGATATGCCAAACATATAGACTCAAATATAACAAGACGCATTTACGTTGAATGTCCATGGGCACGTAACTCCCTGTCTTGAACGAAGCTAAGGCTAAGGAGCTTTTATATCACAGTATATGCTTAAACACTTGCGTGTAAGTCCATATAGACGGCACGGGTTTTGGAACGCTAGATCAGTAGAATATGATCCTATTTCGTTTTATGAGAGGGCTATCCTACTCATGAATATTGAACATTACTAAACATTGGGAGATATTGATAATTTAAGCCGACATAGTATATGAAGAATAATTATATTTAAGATGACTAGGAATAGTATCAAGCTATATAGACATAGTCCGAAAACATAACCTATATATACCAGTATCCCCTCGTCATCACATACTATTCAAGCCACGTGCCACTTACCAAAGTCACCGTTATATCTTATTGCCGTACCGTATACATTGATTATCGCGATATGTAGGGCCCTACGGATTTGTGAACACAGATGTGCTACATATCGCTCATCAATGGCAACATAACCTGAACAGCTAGTTTGACCTGGATATGCTGAGCAAGGTTACTAGAATCCCGTCGGTGGATATTGCGAGGGAGCTAGATTGGAAGACTTTGACTGAGGTTCTGAGCTCGAAGAGCTAACAAACAAAAACCAGGCAAAACTTTTCGGCTGCAGAGGCATCTGGAGAGGCTATCATACGCTAAGGATGTGAGAGTTGCCTATACAAGAGGATAGTCGTGAGGGACAATCCATGAACCGAAAGCGCGTAAAAGACTAGCAAGGATCGTGATACGAAATAAAACACCGAGTCAACAGACCGCCTCGAGGTTCACCAACTCATATCGGGAATGCAGTACTATATCCTGTGATCACAGTTAGCTGACTGTGGTCTCGATCTCCTTCAGTAGACGAGTTGAGGATTGAACTTCAGAATATGTAAGAATTGACTATCACCTTTCCACCTGATATAGCAGCTCCGGCGAGAGCGCCATCAGAGTAGAATCAATCGCAAATTACCTCATCATAAGTAGACGGAAGGAATACCGAGAGAAAAGGAGCTTACCTGAGTAACATTCGCAGTTGCGGCGGTCTACATCGCGAAATATATAGAACTGTAGGAAAAGAATAGGTGCAAATGCGTAGTAGGAAAAAGTAGAAAAGAAAGTCGGAGCTGCCCTGCAGAAGAACTTTCATTGAATTGAGCCCTGCAGGGTGCCCCACCTTCACAATGGCGCTAGGTTAGGTAATCTGAGGTACTTAGGTACACCGTAGCAAACATTGAGCCCCATTAGTGGCTCGGATGCGGCACGGTCAAAAATTCCGGTTTAACCCTAAAGCCCACACAACTTCCACCGCAGCCGCCCACGCAAAGAAAAGTTCAGCCCAGGATAATTCAAGGTAGGAGGGTTTGAGAGTCAACATTACGACACCTACACCCGGCATCAATCTGTAAGTCAGTCAGTCCTTTTTCCTCCGCACCAACCATCCTGTCGACATATACTCTAAATATCTAAATTATCTTGTCGCGCCGCCTTTTCCTTTCTGTTCCGAACCCTCTCTTCTGACGCCGATCTGCAGCACACGGTCACAATGGGCGACGCAACCATCGAATCACCCGAATGGCGAAAGGTCGAGGTCGGCCGTATCGTCCTGATCCAGGGCGACAGCCCCTACGCCGGCCGGCTCGCTGCCATCGTCGAGATCATTGACCACAAGCGCGTATGTTTCCAGCTCCGAGCTTCGAAAAAGTGGGCGTCGCAATGAACATCAGTGTATTGACTGGGATTTACATATAGGCTTTGGTTGATGGACCTTCCGCAGACGCCAAGCTGGTCGTCCCGCGACAATCCATCTCCTTCTCCGACGTCCTGCTGGCCGACTTCAAGATCGAGAAGCTGCCCCGAGCTGTCCGAACGGGAACGCTGAAGACGGCGTGGGAGAAGGCCGAGATCGACGCCAAGTGGAAGGAGAGCAAGTGGGCCAAGAGAAAGGACCAGACGGAACGAAGAAGGGCATTGACCGACTTCGAGCGATTCAAGGTCCTGCGCCTCAAGAAGCAGCGCCGATTCGAGGAGAGAAAGGCCCTCGCCAAGGTCAAGGCTGCTGCATGAAGGGGAAGATGATGATAGATGGATTCTGCTATATTGGTATTCAATTAGAGCGGAGGGTGGTCTTACGGATCTGGCCTGCATGAACAACTACAACCAACAACATGGGCATGGGGGTTGCTGGATTCTTCTGCTTTGTCTGGCAGGGCCTGTATGTCACAAATAAAACCTCATAGGTGACCGGCGTCAATGATATGGACATTCACAAGCAACAAAGATTAGCTACATGATTCCATTTTGTGGGTGAAGTCAACTACTACTACTACTACTACTGCTGCTGCTGCTGCTGCTACAATTTCTGTTCCGGCATCTTTGATCTGTCTATATACCTAGAAACGGAAATAGATATTCTGAGTAGGAATTGTACTGTACCAATCAATGCCTGAGCAATTGGCATGACATGTATCATGTGTGAAAATTAATGATTTCTGCCTGCCACTTTATAAGTTAGATGCGTGGCTATACTTTGCGCCTCGCGACGAGGACGAGTATGTAATAAGCACATATGTAGATAGATAGATACGTAGGTACTTCGGCGGACTGCTAACTTACGTAAGGATGAAAATTATATAATACCATAAATAGATTAGCGTGTTGTGGGTATGGTCGGACCACCTACAGCGCAATAAACCCTACCGAAAAGCAAAAAAATACGTAGGTACATGCTGCAATTGGCATCGGCGTTCACAGCTGGGTAGGAACTCTTTTTCAACCCGCAACCGCCATCACTCTCCACGTTCATCCAGTCACCCCGCTAGTTCAGGCACCTTTCTAGCTTCGTAGTTCTGGTAAGTTGAAGTTTTATCATTGCCTCTTCCTGCTGTCGCCTTAAAGAAACAAGGAGAAGACAGCCTGCTGTTAGGAATTTAGGACTTGTCGGTCGCTTGTGCGGACGGATCATTGCACTTGGGAAAAATAATTATTGGGTTCAGTTCCCACAGAACCCCATTTGTGCCGGCGGCTCGCTTGCTACTTTACTTTGCATAGCACAACTGACCTTTGATAAAATTCTCTAGACCTAGCTTTCACAATGGCCAACCCGAGAGTCGAGGAACTGCCCGACGACGAGCCCAAGAAGGTCTCCGTTGAGGAGCAGGAGGACGATGACAGCTCCGACTCTGAGATCGAGGCCGGCGATGGTGGCCCCTCGGGCTCCACTGCCGTCATCCACTCCCGCAACGAGAAGAAGGCACGAAAGGCCATTGAGAAGCTTCACCTGACCCGTGTGACTGGCATTACCCGTGTCACTCTGCGACGACCGAAGAACGTGAGTTGTACTGTCGGATAATTTGCACAAAATCATCTTGGTTTGGTGGATACGCTGGCGCTTGGGGCAAGACGAGCGATAGCAATTAGGGCTTTGCATCATGCACACATATGACGTCGGCTATAGCTGAAGAGGGGGATAACATTTTACTTAATTTCGTCCTGAATGGGTTGGGTCTGATTGTCTGGGTAATTGCTGACAAGTTCTTTTTTTCTGCCTGCAGATCTTGTTCGTGATCAACAACCCCGAAGTCTACAAGTCGCCCAACAGCAACACTTACATGTGAGTACCCCACTTCCTGACACTGGCGTCGCATGAGGCTGACAGGATCTCTAGTGTCTTCGGCGAAGCCAAGATTGAGGACCTCAACTCGGCCGCCCAGCAAGCCGCCGCCCAGCAGCTTGCTGCCCAAGGTGGTGAACATGACCACGCTGGTCACGATCACGATCACGCTGGACACGACCACGGCAAGGCTGTGGAGGGTGCTGACGACAAGAAGGACGACGACGACGACGATGAGGAGGTGGATGCTGATGGCCTGGAGGACAAGGACATTGAGCTGGTCATGACTCAAGCCAACGTCAAGCGAAACAAGGCCATCAAGGCCCTGAAAGAGAACGACAATGACATAGTCAATTCGATTATGGCGCTGAGCGTTTAGTGACATGCCGCTCGTCAGATGATTTCTAGCATTTGAGGATTTGGAAGGCAGCTAGGTATTTCGGCTAGATGCATTACGATTACGGAAATGTCTGCATGTGGAAAGGGAAAATCGGCAGGCTATGTGTATTACAGGCTACGATACCGTATAAGGATTCTTGAGCCGCCGTAAAATGATATGAATCATATTGATGAACATTCCGTGACCGTGGTGCGAATGTATGTATGCTTCATGTAAACCGTACTTGTAGTCCATGTTGTAACCCCACCCACCAATTTCAAGCTATAGGTATTCAATTTCTTCGAATACCAGAATTGGACGATTTTATCAAACAAATATCTCATTCTGAACATATCAACCCAAACTCGACCGATTCTTCGATTAGCGACTTTTGTGAAGCTGAAGATAGAGCTTTCGGCGTTGAGGGTGTGGGCGTGCACGTGACCTTCAGTCACGGGACCTGTCCCGGTAGTCCAGCTGCAAAACGCCGGAGTTCTTCGGCAGAGAACATCGAGAGCAACATTTGGCAGTCGAAGTGCTTCAGATCTCCACTCCTTACCATTCCTCATACACATCACACAAAATGGCCACAGTAAGTACATTTCTCATCCTCGAACTCCTCTGGAAGCGCTGTATGAGCTTTATGAGCAACAATCTCATCAATTGGGCCGCCAATTGCCCTGCAATCCTCCGCTGCCGGAACCGATGAGCTAATTTCTGCCTTCTCACTCTTTCCAGCGAAGCGCCGCCCTCAAGCTCGACTGGGCCAAGGTCCAATCCTCGCTGGGACTGCGGGGGCAGACGGTCGCCTCGCTGCAGGCGTTCAAGCAGCGCAACGAGAACGCGCGCCGCAAGGTGCAGACGCTGGCGGAGCAGCCGACGACCGTCGACTTCGCGCACTACCGGACCGTACTGAAGAACACCGCCGTCGTCGACGAGATCGAGAAGCGCTTCAAGGCCTTCGCGCCCGCCAAGTACGACGTCGCGCGCCAGCTGAAGGCCATCGAGGCCTTCGAGGTCGAGGCCGTCAAGAACGCCCAGGCCACCAAGAGCAAGGTCGACCTCGAGCTCAAGGACCTCGAGGCCACGCTGAAGAATATCGAGACTGCGAGGCCGTTCGACGAGCTCACTGTGGTATGTTGTTGCTGTGTTTTGGGACTTGGGCGGGTGGGGGGAGATGAGGAGAGTGTGAATAGTGATGATGCTGATAAGCCGTGTGCCTCTAGGACGAAGTCGCTGCCGCCGAACCCTCCATCGACGAGAAGACCGAGAAACTGGTTGCCAAGGGCCGCTGGGACGTCCCGGGATACAAGGTATGGCTAACCTACGCGTATACGTACACCTCACGTATGGGGCTAGTTGCTAACGAGAGATTTAGGAAAAATTCGGAGATCTTTCCTTACTATAGACAGCATCATGCGAACCACGACCTCAACCGCTCCTTTTCCTATGTGTACTCTAGCAGCATTGTAGATAGCAAACCCGGAGGAGGCAAAGGCAGTGGAAGAATCACAAACACAGTTTTTAATCAGATCGACCCAATCAAGTTCAATGGAGTCGTGCGTGCTTGATGTATACGTTACTAACTCTAAGAACAACGGAATGGTATTCTATTCCAGGCTCTGCTGTGTTAGGGCCCATCCACATATGAGGCTATTTACAACCTTGACACGGATGGGATGTACAATTTGGCTCTCGCCGTCCTGTTTCAACTTGGTGAACAAGACTTGCCTTGTCTCAAGGTTCACAGAGAGGACCTAAGAGTAATGATTCTTGTTGATCGCTATTAGGGTCTGGTCCAAGGACTGCTCTTGGAAGGTACATCCATTCTATCATTGACAACACCTCGATGCCACTGTAACCACGGCGAATCGACGGGCTGTCATTGCTATAGCTAGACTTGCAATATACCTAGCAGAGTAAGTGTTCATCACGTATACGTGCATAAAGATGCGTCGGCATAATTTCCTGCATAGACTCGTGCAATTCCGCTATATCATCCTCGTTTCTTGTCTTTTTCCTTGGGGTGATGTTTCGGGCGCTGCTTGATCTCGGGGATATACATGCTGTATATATTATCAGAACGTGACTGGCGTAGTAGACAAATTGGAGATATCTAGGTTGAACCAGGAGATATCAAACTCAGATACGCCGTCTGCAATAGTGAGAGCCTCAACGACCTTCGAAGAGATGTTGAAGCGTCTAGTGCCCAAGCAAACCTTCCCGCTGTAAGTTGCCTATACGCGAATCGCGAGCTGATTACGACGTTTGATCATTATGGGTAGCAGGATACGAATACACTCAGACACAATCGGGTTCCATTTGAAGCTCGTACTTCCCTGGATGGTTGGTAATCATATGATGTAGACACTATGTGTCAGAAGGACTCTGTAAGGAGGGTGAAGACTCTTCCCTATGCTCTAGTTTACTATTCTGCTAAGTATAAAGGATAAGAGAAACTCTTGGGATTTCTAACATCTAGGCAGATTCCAGTACAACATTTTTCCGTAGTTGTAAATTTGCAGCGACTAATTTCAACAAAGGGGAAGATCTAAGGTATCCAGTTCCCAGTACGCGGTATATCTCCAATAAGGATATAAAGATGCTCGTTCAGAAACTGGATGGACGGGAAGAAACCCAAAGAATACCGCGAAGGGTTATTTTGATGTAAAACACTGTAAAGCTGCAGCTCTATGATTTAGATGCTGGTAATGGGTATTGTTTGTTCTTACCAAGAATGCGGGTTACTAGCCCCTATCTCATGCAAATGGGGCATGGTCAACTGTTTGAACGCGGAGGATGCACCAGTTTTGAGGGAAGTTCCATTCATGTTCGATAACCATCTTGTGTCTGAGGCCTAACTATTAATTATCTACCCAAAGTATACAATTCCTACCACCGCTAGTCCGTTCCTACGCTGTTCTCATGTGCGGCCTTCATCGACTCGAATTAAGTAAGGGTACAGACGAAAGCTGTCTTGTATCCGCACAACTCAACCGCTGGCAATCAGTCATCAAAAATCTATGCTACACTAACCAACTTGCTTCTTGGTCCTAAAAAGGGAAAGATTAATGTGGCTAAAGTAACGCTTCCTTTATGAAAAGCAAGACATATAAGATATCTAAGAACGCAGTATTCCTGTGAGCTATAAGATTCCACTGAGCAGAGATTAATTCCACCACTTTACGTCTACCCGCCTCAGAGCTGTCACTTAATGCTTCCTGAACTCGCGGATAAACTACCTCGATGCAGAAGCAAGCCAACAGGAACACTTCGTGCCTGTCAAGTTTCCCCCCATCCTCAGGGCGTAGTACCACATTGCCCAGGCGTACTTGCCGTAACTATGGCACGGTACCCCATGACGGCTTGGACACGTCTATGTCCGTCATGAGAATGCTCGCGAGAGCGTCATGGCTGTTGGTCTTGGGTGTGCAAATAATGCTGTCCAACGTGATTGCCTTGACGAACTTTCCGGAGAGTCTATAGACAGGTGAAATCTCACCGAGAGTCTGGAACGCCGATTTGAACGTGAAGATGAAAGGCTCGACCATCGATATCCCGTTCTTGAGGTACTTGTCGACGCAGGTCAGCATAACGCTATACGTCTAACTGCCATGCCGATGTAATAGCTTTGGAGCGAAGAGTGGTAGCCGTCAAATGAAATACTATAGTCGATTACATGTCGGAAAGCATTGAGCGCCACGTCTCTATCTTTTCTATATGTCAGCATAGCTCTCCTGAACATCAGACCTGGAGCCTCGCAGTAGGGTTTACAAGCATTGGCGAGGCTCTGGTTTAAAGGTAGGTTCCTATCGTAATGGAATTTGGGGTGGCAGGCAAGGTATAGTAACGGCGTAACTTTCTGGTAACGTCGCCTGTTAGATTTGTTGAGGGTGCGCTCCGTTCGCCTGTCGGTTCCAGCCCGGTCCGTTCATGGAACGTCATCAACGTAAGGGATATTCATATTAAGGAGCGATACCCACACAACCTCAGGTGCCTCAGCTGAAGGCGAAAAACGGATACTACGATAGTGACTAGAAGATGGATGAGGGTATTTCTCCCCGGACTGGGAATAATCTTCGCACAAAAGCTTAGGGGATGGCAAGTCAGATCTCTGGCATTCCTTGCAGCAGTAGCTGGCTGCTATACATTGAGAACAGCGTCTGGCTTCAGGCGACATGCAGATGATGCGCGTCTTGGAAGCCATGGTGGGTTGCTGTCGCTTGCTGCAAGTAGATTAGCGAGTGATTGAAATACGGGTGAGTGACCGAAGAAGTATCGACAATCAATGAAGGATTGATGTATTGAATACAGGGGAGTGGCTAGACCATAGAAGCATTGTTTGTTGTAAGATTGAGTTTGTAGCTAGATATGTGTCTTAATCTCTACCTAAATAGTATATGGGCTGGGACTTGTCTAAGAATTCTGGTGACAGTGTGAACCTGTATCAGGTGTGCTTGAACGTCGTCAACTCTAGATATAAAAATTGCTTCTCGATGCCACTCAACGGGCCTGTCGAACTTGTGTGAATATTATATCAACGTGTCGTACTTACTTAAAAGGTGGTCTGCTGGCCGCAAGATGGTATGCTAATCAAGTTCGCCTTCTCAAAAGTTTGTTGACTAGATGTTACTGTCAATGAGCAGAGGGGCACTCATGGAGAGGAGGATCATGTCACACCTGCCAACTCAGACTACCTCCCTATTCATTATGCACCATATTGTCTACACACCATTTATACTTGACAAATCCAAGTTCTTAGGTAATAGGTGATCCTTACTGTGAGTATGTAACTGAAACTATATCTGGACTACTCCGGCTTGATCTCGAAAATTTTCAATTATAGGCATATGAGAGGATTTCTACTTCTATATATGAGAGGCAGAGCTTGAGCGGTCATAAGAGATCTCACTTTACCCATTCATATGCTCGTATATATGTGTTGCCTAATGGACTAATGTAGTTGTGAGGTTAGTTGGAAATGGGGGAGCCATAACTAAGGTATAAGCTAACAAGTGAGCGATAACAACCAAACTCGTCTCCCTGTAGGCGGACGACCAGATGCTACTTGCAATAGCCAAAAGAGATATATTAAAGTGAATAATTGTACTTCCATTACTACCTCTAGCAGCAGTTATTGAAGTCTGAAAAAAGGGGTTGTATCTTAGTTTAAGATAATAGAACGCGACTAATAATACCTAGTTGTGTAAGGGCCTCCTAAGCTACCTATCGTGCAATCCTATTTAGGTACACTGAATGAAGTCTCGCTTTTGGAGCTCAATATGAAATCTACTCTAGGTGTGTGGGCTTCTGAAAGAGAAGAACCTTGGGGAGAACCCCAGTAGGTAAGTTAAAGACGGATTGATGAAGGTTTAAGAATCGCTGAAGTTGACGAAGATATTTCATAGGTAAGACATTGCTGGTCCTTTACGTAGGTTCATACATTGTGTAAGTCCCTTATGTAGTGGACATGAACTACCAATTGGCCTAAGGTTAACCTACATATATATACACAGAACGGAATAGGGTCTTTTATTTCTTGAATTTGAATTTGATCCCTAACCGTGCCGTCAGCACTTACATGTAGTTAGCTGAACTGTATTACATATCTCGTGTGCATTAATGCATTATTAGTCGACTACAGGGATCGGCGTCTGAAATTCCGATCTAGGTTGCCTTACTTCTCAGCCGCCTTCCACACCTCGCCTGCAGCATCTTCCCTGCTTCCACCGATTCTTTATTCCTTTTACATACAATCCACTCCACGCTCCACCTTACTTACTCGTATCCACCACAGTACAGCGACTATTCACCGTCCACCGAACCGAAATCAACCCACTCTTTACACCTACCAAGCACATAGCACCTTGAGTCGCTCCAGCATTCCGCGATGGCTTTCGCTGCGGCGGGGATAGTTGATCCCACGAAGGCCGGCAAATATCCCGTAGTGCTGAGCGACGCACTGCTCGGGAAGAACCCGAAGGAGGTCTACACCGGCGTGAGATGTAAGCATCAATCCATCTCCTCCACGATGAGCCAACACGATGAACCAATGATGGACTAACAATATACCTTCCAGATAACCACAAGCCTGCTCTCTCGTCTCCCACAGCACCCGCCCAGGCACGAATAAAGCCGACTACCTCCTCTAAGAAAGGCGTCCCCTCCTATGACCTCTCCTTCCAGGACGATGGCGGCCGCTACCAGTACAAAGGGACGCGGGGAGCCGAAGACAGTCAATACGTGCTGATCTTCGACCCCGGTCGCGAAGTCTTCGTCCTGCACAAGGTGGACTCCATGTTCAACATGAACCTAGTACAGACGCCATCCAACGACAACACCGAGAGCCTGCGACAAGAGTATTCGCAGCTGGAGAGCCACAGCCCCAGCAGCAGCATGAAGGCAGCCGGCCCGCCAACCAACACCAAGTCTGCGAAGGAGGGCGCGAGCAAACCGACCCCGAAGTCGCGAAAGCAGACTACAAAAGCAGACGAAAAGACCGGCCTTGGTCTAATTATGCCCGAGAAGAAACCGCCACCGAAACCCATGGCGAACAAGCGACGGCCGGTCTCGCCCGACTCGGAGGAAGACAGCTCGGACGATGACGTGGGTCTCACCATCGAGAACCCCGGCGGCTCTGCCCCGAGCGCGCCCCGGGATTTCTCGCCCGGCATAGGAAACCCGCGGCCGTTTTCCGAGTTTATCCAGCAGAACGAGGAAGAGGAAGACGACGCCGACGGCGAGGACGACGACGATGCGTCCGAGCACTTCAAGCTGCCTAGTCCCATCAACCGCCCCATACAGCAGCAGACTAGTAGCAGCGCACAATTCCAGCCTATGCAGATCGACGACGACGACGACGAAGAGGAGATGGAAGATGTAGGAGGGCCGGGCCAGGCATATGATGCAGACGAGCCGGCTCTGGATGATGATCTTGAAGCGGCCCTGATGGCTGAGCTTGGCGAAGACGATGGAGGTCACGCCCTGGAGAGTGACGTTAGCGAGGAGGAGTAACGACGGCCCCCAGAACTACCCCTTATTGATTTTATGAGCGAACCGAATTTGCATTCTATCTACAATTTAAAGATCCGGATCACGGCGTCGTCGGTGTACTGGATACCATATTGCGTTTTCACGGCTGGACAGGAAAGGTCGGACACATTTGCAATAGGACACACCTAAAAGTCTTGGGCTGGCAATTTGTTGAACCTGGAAATTTGCGAAGCGTTGTTGTTCTGGTGGTTCACCATATCGAGCTTTAGATCTTTTGAGTCACCGAGGCAAACCTCCTTTTCAAATAGACTACTTGGAACCGAAAGATACAGATGTTATCAGTTGCTTGAAGTTCATCGCTGAGCTGCTGTAGTTCTAACGTATGTGTGATCCCTTATGATATATATATAGTTCGCTTATGGAGTGCTTTAAATGTCTTTAAGCTCCCCTAAGAAACAACCATGGGCCCATATACCACACATCACCGAGATGCTTTAGACATCCTCAACTATGATGTCCTAGGGTTATATAGGTTGATATTCAACGTCACCCATCAAAAACAGCTGCAAGTCATCAACATCCTCGAAGAGTTATCTTGCAGGACTCACTGTGTTATTCAAGAACAAGTTATTTATTTATCCAAACTTCTCATCGCAATCTTCGTACAACCACCCCCCTCGGGCCGTCCCGTTAATTCTGCCCGCCTCCCTACGAAGCGCCCGAGAAAGCCAACTGCTCGTTCCCAGGGACCGGGTTCAACACATTCACGTTTGTGCCCGCCAGCACGCCGTTCCCGCCCTGCATGACAGCCGAGAACGAGTCGGCCATGAGCTGCACGCCGCTGACGAAGTCCTGCTCGTCGAACTCGCAGTGGCCGCCGACGGGCGAGTTATCCACCGTCTGCAGGGCCCCCACGGCCGCCGCGTCCAGCCCCTGACCCGTCGCCACCTGCTCGTACGCGGCGACGGCCTCGGGGATCGCGGGCTGCAGCTGCGCGAGCTCCTGCTGCGTGCTCTGGAAGTGGACGCGGGTGGCCGCCAGCGCGGCCGCGTTCGCCGCGTCCACGTCCACCTGCGGCGCCAGCCCGCCGCAGTTCAGCAGCACCTGGCTCTGCTTGCCGGCCGCCGCGTCGCCGAACTGCGCCATGTGCGCCGGCATGAAGAACCCGGATAAGAGCAGGGATCCGCCCGACACCCCCGTGAAGGATACCTTGCTCGCGTTGAAGGCTACCATCTGCGGCATCACGTTCGTGATCAGGTCCGCCACCGCCTGCGAGTGCGCCACGCCGTCTGTGCGATCTAGCCCTTGCCCGCCGCCCCAGAATAGGTTCGGGTCCGGGGCGAGGATCACCATGCCTGCCAGCCCGGCTTGCACTGCCTGATTCGGGAAGTCGAAGAACGATTGTCCCCCGTCGCCGTGCAGGAGCACGTTCAGGCCTAGTGCGCCGGCTGCGCCGGCCGCTTGCGTGCCCCCTGCTACGCCGGAGTCTGTGGTGAATTGGTCTGCTGGCATGGAGACCTTGAAGCGGAGGGGGAGGTTGCTGGTGTGGGTGTTAGTATACCTTGCCTTAGACTCCATATAGATATACATATACAGTTTATATATGTGTATATGTAGTGGATGGGATGAATACGTACTTCACATTAGCCGTGGCGTCCAGGATCGTGCTCCCGTCCGTGGCCTGCGATACACCTCCCGGGATCTGCTGCGCCTGGTCGAACGCGGTGGCTTGCTTCTGCGTTGCTCCGGCTTTACTTTTACCGCCTTTGGCTTTCTTGTTTTGCGGCGCCGCCTCGACGGCACACAGGAGGCCGGCGAGCAGGAGCGATAACGAGCGGACGGTCAACATCCTGGATTTCATTTGCTTGGTAATACACTGGAAGATCGAAGTACAGCGGCACACACAACGGAAGAGGATGGACCGGCTTGGCGGATTAGAAAGAACGGGAAATCGGCAGGCGAAAATTAGTAGATTACGGATGACTTCGTAGGGTAGGCGGCGAATCCGGATCCGGGGCCAAGACGACGACAAGAAGGTAATAATACGAATAGAACGGCCCGTCGAGAGCTGGAGAAGAGAATAAAAGGTGAGAGGGAAAGAATGGAAACAGAACGGATCAGAACAATCACAAGAAAAAGCCAAGTGCCTCTCGCATGTAGATCAAGAGCGCATTATTATGTGTCTCTCATAATGCCAGTGCACATCGCACCCTACCTATATAACAAGCGTAAACATTGCGAACAAGCTTCCCGTTCGTCCCCCCCGCCCTCATCCCCTTCCCATATGAAGCTGAACCACCCAGCGGGCGATCTTTCATCTTGGCAAGTCTAGAAACGGACGCCAAGAAGGAGGCCGACGAGCATCTTTAAGTAGCAGTGCGCGCATCGTCCAAGCTCAATAGACTTTTCGCTACGGCGAAGGTACCATGGCAGGCGGCGGACTCCAGACTGCTCGTGTGAGAGCCCTGGGGATCCTGATACAAGCCCGTAGCCGAGAGATGGCAGGCCCGTCCAGAGTTGAGCCTCTGCGTGTTTCGTGCCCGGGAGTTGAGTGCGGAGCGCACAGGGATTGTGCTGTTTTAGGACGCCAGCTAAACCCCAGGTCCGACCCCACAATCCCTGGGAGGGCATCCTGGAGTCTCGATACAGCTGCTCATATTTGGCGACGTCCAATAGAGTCTTCGTAGCTAAACAAGCCAAGAAGGGGTTTGAAGTATCTGGCGTCTAGAAGCCATCCAGGACTTCAGAATTTAAACAAATGAGGAGGGGCTTCTCGGGCTTAAGATGTTATAAATTGTCATGGTGTCTTCCTCTTCGCCAGTTTGCTATTTTTCTACCTCAAGTCTTCTATTACGAGAAAGGTAAAGGAAAATTCGACGGTTCCAAGAAAAGTCGGAATTGAGGCCTTCACGAAACTTGCAGAGATACAATCAAATCATCTGGCGGAAACTTCTTTTTTTTATATTACAAATTTGTTTGGAAATTTCTACGGTCACGTTTTGTGAAAATTCGCAAGAGCATAAGAGTTATGGCATAGAATGAATGCTCATTACCAAGAAGTCCTCCCTATGAATACACCTAGCGCTAATGCTCGATTAATTGCCCAAACAGGGTCTCGAATTCGCTCGCTACCGTATGCTCTATACAACATCTTAAAAGGTATATAAGAAAAAGAGTGTTCCTATACGGAGAAGATGGTATCAAAGCTCGAAGGTTCGTAGTCTCAGGTTAGAGAAACATGGTTGCTTTTTATGGATACAGTGGAAGAGACTGCGTGTCACGTGTAATACAGTGTTCCGTAATCTTCGTCCCGGCAGAAAGCCGCGCGCGGCTCAATAAGGCCGGCTAGTGAAATCCTAATGGGACTTCTGGTACTATGTGTGAAGCCTGCTCGTTGTGAGACGAGCCAGGGTTGACGGGTCAACGCCTGGGAATATTATGATGGTTTTCTATACTCCTTCCATCGGTTCATCCGTTGGCTCGGTGTCATTGGGAGCGCCGTGTTTCTTGATCATATGCCGTCTCCAGTTATCCTTTCTCGGGAATGCTTTGCCGCCCTTGAAGTAGGAGCACGTTGGTTCGGTACAGTGATATGATTTTGACTTCACATGCTTATCGTTGATGTGACGGTCAAGGTGTGTCTTCGTACCGAACCTCTTATCGCACCCTTCGTAAGGACATTCGTGCTTGCGTTCGTGATACCGTTTATGATGGTTGAGCTTGTGAATCTGGTCGAACTGGCGCCCACATTCCTCACACATCAAGCCGGGTGATTGGGGAGAGAGTCTAGACGCCTCCGGCGAGCTGCTGGACTCTGGCTCCATTTTGACATACTCATGGACAGTCGGGTATGGCGACGGGGATATCGTTATTCTAGTATCCGGTGTTCTTCCAATAGAAGTGTCTGTAGTGCTTTGTCCGGGGGTAGTAGAGTAGTCATACGATTCACCGGACCGGCGAGGTTCGTCGTCACTCTGGATGCTAAGATAGCTGGCGCTGTCACCGTCATTGTAAGGCTCTTGACCAGGAACGGCAAGGTGATCTGGCATTGGTTGGTCGGCGATGAAATCGGGAGGAGGAGTGGGAAGCTCTGGTGGAGATGGTGAGTGATCCATCTGATAGGTAGTATAGGCAGCTTGCTCTATAGTATTGGAAGGTCGCATGATGGCCATCGGCGACACGAAGGCCTCTGGCTCAAGGGGAGGAGATTGGGAGTTGCGGAAGACGGAAGCCCTATGGGTGTCCTCGTGTGTGGGAGCTATATCCATGGGCTCCGGGATATCTGGGGTACCAAGCCTTTCTTGAGGACTTGTTTCCGACTGGGGCTGAGCTAAGGGAGGCCGCCCGTTGGTGGAACCCGGGCCCTGAAGTGCAGATGATGGGAGTTCTGGGTCCCTTTCGGTGGTTTCTCGCCTTGCGGAGTCAGTCCGGAGAGGGAAATCATCGTACTGTGAATCGCCTCCCCATCGCTTCTGTCTTTTCTGTTGTTGCTGTCGATCTCTTCCTGAACCCAGTTCACCCGCAGTCTCTGACATTTCAGCGGGCTCCTCGAAATAGCGATTTGCGGTCGTTTTCGGTTGTACCCCAGCCGCTGGTGGAAACTCGAACCCAGATTCTTGCTTATAACTTACGGGACTCTCGACCGGCGAAGAAGGGAAATACTGTGGTGACGTCTGGTTCTGAGCGCCGTTCGTCCCATGGCTCGAGGAATGTGTAGATCGCTTTCTCTTGATGCTACTCCAGATCCGACTCGTCAGAGAACCGCTCCTCTTCCGTTGTTCTCGCGAGTCTCTCAACTGTGCTTCGTACATCTCCGCCATGCGGGGAGAATGTGGTAATGGTGGCTGCGCTGGGTCTGAGTCCATAGATATCCTCGTGTCGTAGTAGCTTGAGTTAGCAGCAGCGGGTGCCGTAGAATCATAGTCCAAAGGCTGAGCAGTATAATTGGACTCATTCGCGGCCGAAAAAGTTGGCCCGCGCGCAGGCAACGAGAAGTCGATGTCCGGGGGCAGAGGCGGTTGTCCCAAGGCTTGATTAACGTAGAATCCTTCATGGTCTCTCAAGTTGTCGCCATATGCAGCCGTTGGGGAATGTTGAAGAGAGTTGCCATTACTCAAGTCCGGGGCGGCTCCAGCAGGTCTCTCATCCTTCATGGAATAAGGGTGATCATTCTGCGTGGCGGGGTCCTGTCCGGGTGGGAAGCCTGTATTTCTCCCTGCCTGCAAGAAGTCTGCCTTCGCTTCGATGGACTTCCTCCGGTACCGAAAGTATAGAAACCCCAGGACGACGAGCAACAGGCTGCCTCCAACGACACAGCCGACAACTGTCCCAGCAATAGCGCCCGGGGACAGCTCACCCCGCCGCGCAATGAGAGCGGATCTGGAGTGTGATAAGGGAGCCATGATGGCCAGGTGTGAGCCGAAGCTGCTTGCGATACGGATCAATGGACTCTCCCAGCGCGTCAATGACTTCTCAATTGAGATGGCCTAAGACGGCTGTGTAAGATGCTTTATGCAGGTGGATGATAAACAAATCCACTATAGAAGCGTGGGTAGCGGGGACAGGCGACAATCAACCTGCAACCCGCTCGTGAGTGAGTGAGTGAGTGAGTGAGTGAATGAGATAGTGAGATTGCGACTCAGTTCGCTGGCTGCTACACGTAGTAAGCCAAGCAAATCAAGCTTAAGCAATGAGGATGCGACTAGCCAGCACAGGCGGCCCATAGGCGGCCCCCGACAGTGCTGCGCAGGGCTAGTTGATGAGATCGATATCGATATCAAGGGCTACTGATGAATGACGAAATGATAATTCCCGCATGGTATTTTGATGGAATCTACGAGACGACGTCAAAGGCAGAGCCTGACAAGGTTTGCTGTTATGATCGGATTGGTGGGTTCAGCCTCATCGAAAGGTCAGAAAAGTTGGAGGCGGAAACCAACCCCCGGCGCATCAATGCCAGCTGCAAGGGTGCAAGTGGGAAAGCTGCATCAGATCGTGTTGGCTGGCGCTTTTGGGCTAAAAGTCCTGCCCCCCCCTGATAGGAGCAAATTGGAGTCCTCAATTCGCTAACTTTGGGAGTCCTCCCGCGGCCTCGGTTTCAACTTTCAACCTCTATTTGTTACTGCATGATCCTACATCGCCCTAATTTGCGCGGCCTATGAAGCTATCCGCAATAGTGCACTAACAGCCACCGCTCATAATCGCCACTCTAACTAGCAGTTCTCTGTATGTGCCGCAGAATCACTGCGCCACACGCTATGGCCATTCGTACCATCACTTCATTGAAAAAGACGTGCTAGCCACTGTCGGCGACAGCGATGACCTTGTCAGTTGTCGAACCCCTAATAACGGTATGCCCGTTCAGATACCTCAGCCTCAATACACGATCGCATCGTGACCTAACGGCCTAAACACGTCACTCTACCCAACATCTAACAACCGCCAAAGTAAAGACATCGCGCCGGACCAAGAAGCGGTGTCTCTGTACGCCGGAGATTTGTGCTATGATCTATCTTGTTAATATTGATAGTTGTGTGAATCTTCGATATAGTCGTAGCTTGCTGTGTACCAGCGGCATATGATATGTTTTAACGTCTCTTGTAAGCATGGTATGTCGTTTCAAACTATATCAACCTCCGATTCGAGATGCCACTTCAACCTGGGGACGATACCCAACGAAGCGAAGCCACCGAAACGAGTTGGCCGACAACCTAAACTCCACCAGTTCGATGTGTAGAAACCCAACCACGGTAGTCATTCTTCTAGTATAGCAACTCTAGGCTTCAACTTCCTTACTTATAAAAGATAATGACCAATAACGGTACTATTATAGCTTTCGAGTAATCGGATGATGTGTTCGTGCCTCGAAGACGCATGAGAGATTGAGCAAGATAGCGCCGCCTATACTTGAGCGAGTACTACCGACTTGACAAGGTTTGTACTTCTATCGCAAGCGACCGAAGCCTATCACATGCTAGGAACTCGAGACCTCTTCGTCACTTGAGACAGCATGATTCACATTTCAACCGAGTAAGCCTTGCATATTGTCGAGTGTTAGTAGACATATGATAAGCCATGAAGTGGTTCTCATATCTAACTTAGACATGTCCATGTAGTCAGCACTTTGATCCCGGACGGAAACACGGCAACTTCCGATGTCTTCCCGAGTCTGTCTTATCAATATACCATCGTTTCGCCGGGCACCTTGTCGTTTACATAGGTAACGGATTTGAACAATGCCAAAGGATCGTCATTCTGGAGGCCTTCATTACACTAGAATCCTAACGTAGGCCCATATATCGTTTAGGGTCTGTCGCGGTATTTTAGAACTCGGTACCTCGAGCTAGTGGCTCCCACATTAATCGCACATATGATATGAGAAGGCTTCTCGTTTGTTACGTGTGTCCATGTTGGTAATAGCGTAGGATCTATCATAGAAAGCCTTTAACGGTTGTTGATTGATGAAATAACCGCATAGTTTCTTTCTCGACTGCAAGACTCATCCACGGAAGCTGCCTATCAGTGTGCCTATTCGTGTGGCTCAAGGATTCGTGCCATAACTGTAAGGCTTGATAGCATCGCTTCGGTCTAGTTACTTACTAGAACGTGCAATTATCGTGCAAGAAACAAAAACTACGGAGGAGCAACTAGTTGCCGATGCAATCCTATAGTCGTTATCCCACAGCTTCTGGGCAAATCCGCTCACTTCCCCATAATATGAAATTATAGGCCACGGGAGATGCCACGACGGGTCGTAAGGCGAGGCCTTGGATGACGACATCTCGCAAGGGGAAAATGACCTATAGCAATTATGTAGCAACCTTATCTATCCAGAAAAGAGAATGCTCCTAAGCATGACGCTGTGAAACAGGTCAACTGTATCGTGGTGATGTGCATACAATCTTTTCCCCTTTTCCTTCGGGAGTGTCAAACTCTATTGGACCCGATGTCAAAACCCGGGTCGATAGTCGTGGATCGTGAACCCCAAGCTGCAGGAATTCATGCAAGGCGGAGTATGCATCTGCGAGCTCTACCTGTAGATGTAGCTTGACTGAAACAATAGATCTGACCTGGCTGGAACTCATGCAATGTGCAGATATGTATCCCATGGCTTCGGTTCGGCAGTCGGGGGAAGAATTATTTCCCACGCGCGGGATGGTAAAAGAAGAGGCAAAGCTAGGAAATAATATTGATCCTTGACCAATGATTCCTTCCGAGCCGTGTCCATGGAGGGAGACGGTCGGTGTCTCGGGTACTGTCCCTCGGCTGGCGGCGGTGAACCCCGGTTGACAGCTCAAGGGGAAATGAAACAGAACTACAATAAGTCTAGACGTAGATTGGCCGAGATGTATGTACCTATGGTCATCATTTTCTCTCACAAATTTTATTCTTGTGTTGTGTGATAGATGCATATATGTAAGCCATGATAATGATACGTGCATTCGCTTAGGCTTACCTCCGTCCAATTATTTGTAGAGACTCTCAACATCGTGAAGTCGCACAATGCTGCGGGCGGCGATAATGTGTGTATAAGCTGAGCCGAGCTCTTCATGTGTAGATGCGCGTTGATGGTTGGGATGCCATGTCTATTAGCGCGCGCCCGGTCGCACGACCGACTTCGTTGTCATTCGGAAGAGGATTCGACGGTGTTTCTGGAAGGCCGGCGTGCCACATGGCATTTTAGACGGTCGGTGTATTTCATAGCGCGGCTATTTGAGTTGAAACGTCATCTGTCGTGGCACCGTGCACTGATGCAGGCCGTTTGGAATAAAAGGAATTGATTTAACATGGCGGGATTGTGGAACTAGTGCAACTCATACTTTCGACTGCATCCGCTCTCCCATGTGCGCGCCAGGTGGGATACATAGAGAGGTAGCATGTGGCATGAGACGATCATGGCATGCATGCATGGATCGTAGACGGGAATATGCACGCCCGTCATTTCTTGATGATACTTAGAGCGATGCGAATCTGATAAGCCCTCGACGCCGATCGGTGTTCTACACCATACGGCGGAAGAAGAAACTATGAGAGGAGAAATTAGGAGCTGCACACTCACCTTTACTCACTTACATCA
Organism: Whalleya microplaca; assembly: GCA_022497155.1. NCBI lineage: Eukaryota > Fungi > Ascomycota > Sordariomycetes > Xylariales > Xylariaceae > Whalleya > Whalleya microplaca. The sequence continues at coordinate 113,379 of MU385731.1, read as the reverse complement.
CGGGCTGGCCGATGAATTAATTCGAGAACCAAGTTGTTGTTGTTGGCATTAGTTGTTATCATATATCAAATTGTAACAAGAATCGAGAAACAGAATATTATTACGTGAGAGCTGATTGGCCTACCTGGTCAAAAAGGGATGATACGCTGATAATTATAGGTCATTCATACCCGGGCATCGTAAGTAGCGTGGGTTGCGTGGGCGGCGGGCGGCGGGCGGCGTGGCTGCGTGGTTCACTCGTGGTTGGCCGTGGTGGTGGGTGTTCCAGACTTCGGTATATAGGTCTATTGCAGATGGGCTAGACTCCAACCCTAGAAAATAGGGGTCCAAGCCAACTACGCAGCTGCGCAGTATTACCGGCATTTGCTTGGCCAGACTGTTACCGACTGTAGGTTACCTAAGGTACGGTCTTACCTACATATACCACGTACTTACATATCATATTATCTTATTTTCCTGCACACGTACTGCGTCCATACTTCGTATGGTATGTCAATGGGGCGTAAGGTTCCTAATAATAAGCAGCGTATCTGCTAACATGACTGCACGTCTATCTCTCCCTGAATGGAGTAACAATTTAACAGCTACGTAATCTCCATTTTATGGAAATGGTCGCGTAATTAAAATTGGGCAAGCTTGAGATATAGTATTGCAACCATGTCTCCCCCAGTAGTTCACACGTAGGAAGTCTGAAGCCTACCTACCAAGCCTACCCTTGGCGATATGAACGTCGCACGTCTTGGTGGTATGTAGTTAGATCTGCAATGGGAGAGTCCGGGGTCTTGTTCCGAAAATGCGTCCACTGTGAACTGCACGATGCAGCACCTTAACTGTAAAGGCGAAGGTAAAAAACAACATCGAGACGTGGAAAAAAGATCCGATCAGATAGCTAAGGTTGGAGATCTGTGCAAACTATACACATTCGTGTAAGTGAGATTCTACTAACCGATAGTTGTAGCTGACAGATGTTGGCTGAACTGGGGGCTGGATAGGTGAGAAAGGACATGTGTGGTTGACGAGAAATCACATATCACATTACGATTATCACCCTTATTCTTATTCTTATTGACCAGCCAATGCCATGCGAGCAACTCCATGCCCTTCTCCGCAAGGTACGTGGATACGTACTGGGTCCTCGACTGGGTCCTGGAGGATTGGACCCATACTTTCCTCCCAAAGAATCTTATTTTATGGGTTTCCGATCTCTAGACCCCCGTCGCCGTATCGGCCATCACGGCGAACTTTGCAAATACTCGTGGATGTCCTCTTTCCAATTCCGATCCTCAACCACCCACAACCAGCACCAGATCTGCAGTAAAAACACGAGCACCATGTGCGCAATTACCTGCTCGTCCCTGCTGGCTAGCCCTGTCGTACCTGTCTCCTCTTTCCCTGAGAAATGGCGGAGAGCAGCGGTCCCTGCATCATCCAAGATGGGCCCTTTCCTATGGAGGACTGGACCCCTTCTTCTTCACTGCAAGTGGATCTCGTTGGTTTCTGTATGGCGTAGGAGGTAATGTAGGCAAGGTAGCTTCTTAGCTGAAAGTATACGTTGCAAGCTTCGGTCCTGGTTCATGCCGTGTCTGTTGCGTTGCGTCTTTTTCTATATTTCCTTTTCTTGACTTCTCTCTGCCTGCCTGCCTGCCTGCCTCTCGCTCCTTGTCGCGTCATGGATCACGACCTGAACGAGGCCTGGACCAGAAACGCCCGATCCGGTTGAGTCACCCAGGCATTACGGAATCAAGCTGAAGCCCCGTGAATCGAGGCATGCCTAGACTTGTCGTCGAAGCCTGTCGTTCTCATATATCAGACTTCTATATTGCCCATATCAGTCCAGACCAACCACCAGCGTGGAATCTCCGCGGTAAGGGTGAATACCTAGATCGGGATTACCACTTTGCCCTTTTCAGACAAGCACTCCTCCCTTCACTCCTAGTTCGACAGAATATAGTCTAGAGGCCGGCACCTCTCCGTCACAACTAAAAAGGCGTGTATCAACTCTGCTGCATTATACATACGTTAACCAAGTCCGTATCAACGTATCAACTCCCTTCGCCTCCCGATTCCATGCCCAAGTTACGGGGCCAGATCCTTCGTCATCTATCGATTTAAGACAGCATCCCCTTTCACTAGCTTCAATCGTAGTGTGTTATTGTGGTCACGCTAGGTTAGAGTATCGGTGGGACATGTCAAAAGACGTCAGCTACAATATTCGTCGACTACTACTATAATTCACCGAAACACCGCCAGCTCCACCGCGGGCTTCTTCCCTATTGTAGAAAAAAAAAACAGACTGCTGGTTTCTTTCGCTTCTAACCGCGAGTTTTCTTACAAGCTACCCCTCCTGAGTCGACATAATACTGGGCCACAGCTCTGCGCCGCAGCTCTAATTATCTGTCTGGCCTATATTTGCAACGTCATCCCTCTCCCGACCATCATGTCGGCGAGAAACGTCCTCATTTACCTCGTCCGTCGGGACCTGCGTGTGTCGGACAATCCCATCCTTCACCATCTCGCTTCTACCCCCGATCATGGATTCACGCACGTCCTTCCCCTTTTCGTGGTGCTTCCGCACCAAATGGAGGTATCAGGATTCCTCAAAGAAGGAAATAAATCGCCATTTCCCGAAGCCAGGAGTGCGGTGGGGGGTTATTGGCGATGTGGGCCCCATCGAGCCAAGTTCATCGCTCAGTCGATTTGGAACCTGAAGGACAACCTCGAGAAGCTAGGCAACGGATTGACGATCAGGATAGGAAAATATGACCAGGTACTGACGAAAATTGTGGATGGACTACGACAGAAAGACCTCGACGTCGGAGGTGTATGGACGATTGGAGAAGAAGGCACCGAGGAGAGGCAGGATGAGAAGGCCGTATCAGAGGCTTGCTCAAGTCTCAAAATTGACTTCAAACTCTGGGTTGACGAGAAATATTTCGTCGATGAGTAAGTTACGTAATTGATCTCGAGGTTAATGCTGCTAATATGTGTCAACTATGCAGTCGTGACCTGAAGATCGAGACCGCCCAAGATCTTCCAGATATCTTCACAACATACCGAAAGATGATGGAACCACTTCGAGAAAAGCCGAGAGCAACGTTTCCCACGCCCTCGAAAGACACTTTGCCCCAGCCCGTAGAGGAGTCGGATATTCCGATCCAGGAAGAACCGTTTGAAATCCCATCCTCCTATGAGGATTTCGCGGAGGCATTCGTGCGCCCACTGGAGGACGCTTTAGCGAAGGCTCCACAGTTTCCTGAAGGAGCCAAGTCGGCGCACCCGTTCCGTGGCGGCGAGGATAGCGCTCGTAGCCGACTCGATTATTTGATCAAGTCAGGGTGTGTGAACGCGTATAAGGATTCGCGAAATGGCTTACTAGGCACTGACTTTAGCACGAAGCTATCTGCCTTCCTTGCCCAAGGATGCATCACCGGCCGTCAAATTCACGAGAGGCTTTTGGGGTTTGAGGACGGGAAGGAAGAGATATTCGCAGAGGTCCAGGGATATGGCGAGGGAGAGAACGAGGGCACGAAGGCTATACGATTTGAATTACTATGGCGCGACTATATGAGACTTTGCACCAGGAAATTTGGAGCGAAACTTTTCCGTCGGTCTGGATTTCGAGACGACCACAGCAACAAATGGAAATCACCCAAGAAAGACGAGACGGAAGATGATCAGAATAAATCGCCAGATGGGATTACCAAGCTTTTGCAGCGGCTGTTTGAAGGCACAACGGGAATGGGACTGATCGATGCTTCTCAACGGGAGCTGTTGCACACTGGGTACACTTCGAACCGGGCTCGACAGAACGTGGCTAGTTTTTTCGCCAAGCATCTCGAAATCGACTGGCGCTACGGTGCCGAATGGTACGAGATGCTACTAATTGACTACGACGTTTCTTCGAACTGGGCGAATTGGCAATATGTGTCCGGCGTGGGCAACGATCCACGGGGCGAAGCTCGAATTTTCAACCCGGTGAAACAAGCATTTGACTACGACAAGGACGGAGAGTATGTTCGCTGCTGGGTGCCGGAGGTACGAAAGCTTGAGAAGCTGGAAAATGTCTTTCAGGCTTGGACGACCCCGAAGGAAGACTGGGATCGCCTTGGTCTAACGGGCCTCGCACTGGCCGAGGATCCCGTGAAGAAAATTGAATTCTCGGTTGATGGAAAGCCTAAAAGTTCTAGACGCCCCTTTGTTCGCCGGCGAGGTCAGGGGCGTGGTGGTGCAAATACTCAGACGTTGCAGTCATCATCTGCAGATGTTCAGGCACCCAACAGTAACGAGAAGGCGGCGGACGATCGGCGGACGAATTTTCCACCAGATGCACCTAGAAATCCCCGCGGCGGTGGATTCCGTGGCGGGCGAGGCGGAGGCTATCGAGGTCGTGGTTACGGCGGGCCCAGGGGAGGAGGGTATAGAGGTGGTCGAGGTTCCTCGCAAGCCTATGGTCAACCGCCCAGGCCAACGCAGCAACCGGGGCCAACCGACCAACCGCGATAGAATCAATCTAGTTCGGCAAGTCATAGCGTTGCTACTTATTTCCCACTTACTACTCCAGGATCGCTGTCACCACCACCAATATCATCCCCTTCGTCTAGACTACCGCCACGCCAGCCAAAACCAGCAAGAAGAAAAGAAGCTAAACAGGGGCTAGGACTGCATCACGAACAAGAAAGCAAGGCATTTTCGTCGAATTTTCCGTCCAACCGGACGGTGGAATCGTTTCAACCCGTATACCATACGTCTTATCAAACCAAATCAGCCCCCACATCCCCAGGTTCGGCAAGAAGCGGCGCCCCTCCAAAGGCACCGTCGCTGCTACGGCCATACACGCATTGAAATCCCACTCACGAGAAATGAGAAGCCCACCTTAACCAATTGCTTCAAGCGCTTCTTGCTGATTGCCAACTTTCCCACTACGTAGACTATACAGTATGATATATCATTCCTCTGAAACAAGGCAGCCAAGGTGTTCGGGTGGGACTGTCATCATCATGAGTATTCAGATAGAGAAAACGGCCGATTTGAAATACATTGATATATTTTTTTCATTCTACTTGACCGCAGTTGCTGAACGCCCGCCCATCATGTTATGTGAATACACAGACAAATCTAGCCCGCACATGCTTAGGTATTTATTTACCTTTTAGGATACTCCAAAATATCCAAGATCTTCATTGATCTAGAGCTACAACATCTCCCCCCTTAAAACTCCTCAACCAGGGGTTTCAACTTGACCCCCTTCGGCACAACAAACAGCGCCTTCGCCTCCACGCACACGCGCCCACCATCATTCTCCAGCGTGCCCTGGACCCACAACTTCCTCTCGCTCCTCCTCACGCCATCCCTCCCCACGACCTCGTCCTCCTCCGACACGACGGGCCGCGCACGCACGACATAGAACTCGTTCGTGAGCGCGGGAGCCCGGTACGCCAGCTCCAGGCGGGCCGTCACGCCCGTGCGCGCGGGGAACCGCAGGATCGCGCACCGCCCCAGACTCTCGTCGAGCACGGTGGCCAGGGCGCCGCCGTGCACGACGCCCGGCCATCCCGCGGTGCCCGGGCCGAAGTACACCACACCCACCACCTCGCCGGTCTCCGCGCGGTGGAAGACGCGCTGGAACGCGAGCCCGTTCGAGCCCGCCATCGGGCCCGAGGTTATACGAGACTGCACCGCCTTCGGGGATCCCGAGGTGGCCAGCCCGCTGTACGCGTCCCACGACGTCCAGGCCGGGTCCGCGCTGAGGGCTTCCACGATGGGTAGGCGTGCGCCGCGCGCCGCGATCCGCGATACTAGGTACGCGTCCTCGGGCGTGTGGGGGGCGGGCAGGGGGGGAGGCGCGATGGTGAAGCGGAAGAGGTTGCCTAGCATTATGCCTGCGAGCAGGAAGGCGGCGCCGTAGTAGAGGCCGCGACGGCGGGGGCGGCGGGGAGGGGGAGGATCGCGGGGGGGTTCTGCGGTGGGATCGGGGGGGTTTTGTGGTTGCTCGGTGGGTTGTTGGGGTTGTGAGGGCGGTGGGCTTGTGCTTGGTGTGGCTTTGGCTGTGGCATCATCGTGAGGCTTTGGGGGTTGTTCGGCGAGACGTGATGTTGGTGAGTTCGTGAAGAGTCTGCTGGCACTAAGTTGCAAAGCTCGCGGCGGAATCGGGGCCGTTCGATATATCGCGGGCTTATGATGCGGTGGGAGCAGCCGTGGAGGGATTGGCCTCGCTAATGCCCGCTGGCATAGCTGCGTTGCTCTTGGCCGCAGCATTATCATGTCCCAGAGCACATCGACTCATGTGATGAAGCTGGGTGGTGTGTGGTTTGAGGCTCCCCTGACGGCCCTGGTGGGAGGAGTGAGACACGCAGACGGAAGGGTGCTTGTTGGCGGGTGTTCGTTGGCGGGTGTTCGCGGCAGTTTGCAGGAGTTTACAGGACCTTGTCGGATGAGGGACGAGGTCAGGGATGAAGATGACCCAAGATCTGGCATGCTTTAGCGGCTCTGGTAGCGAGCTTACCCCTGCTGCCCTGCCATGGACGGTTGGTCCTAGCGTCTCGTCTGCTACCTACATAGATGCATAATCCGCATAGTCGAGACTCCAACCCACAACATCCTGGACTGCCTGCCTGGATGTTCGTATAGCTAAGACATTCATTTACACGAACATTCCTAAATTCCTCACACTTCTCCGGTCAACCTTAATCTATGATCTCATGAACTAAGCTTCACGCTACTCCGCCTTCCGTCATGGCTGCCCTAAAGTCGAGCCCGTCCATGAGCTGCTGTCCGGTTATGACTAAGTCCGAGACAGAAGTCAATACGGACAAGACTCCTTCTGGTAATGCAATGCGGCTGCTGCTGAGCCGCTGTCGTAATCGAGCATCCCATAGCTTTGGCTGCACCGATTCTTTTATGTCCCTACGCTCTCGGTAATCTCACAAAGAAAACCTTATTATAAATATGGACCGCGCGATATGCTACCCCTGAGCCGTAACAGCGAAACTTAGGCAGGATCCCGGATTGGGTTCGACGAGTCATCCATTCTGAGGCGTCTCTAACATATATCATGGCCTACGATTATGCCATTGTGTGAGTTTCATAATCCTACCCCTATCTAAATAACCATTTTTATCTCTCTTGCTGAGAGACACTTTATAACTGACTCATGGAGAAGACATCTTAAGTACACTATACCCCTGGCTGGTCTTCTCACATTCATCATAAGACCGTTGCTTACAAGGCTCGATTTGTATAAGACCTTAGCACTCATACTCATCGCCTTCTTCGCAACACTGCCATGGGACGCATATTTAATACGGCATGGCATCTGGACTTATCCCCCTGATGCCATAATCGGGCCGCGGCTCTTTGGTGTTCCAGCAGAGGAGTTGTTTTTCTTCATCATCCAGACTTATATCACGTCCATGATATACATACTTTTGAATAAGCCTATTTTGCATGCACAGTTTCTCTCAAATAAGAGTGACGCTTCAGCAAAGGTGCGATGGATCAGGACTATCGGACAGGTCTTCCTGGTTGGATTCATTGCCATAGGGGCGTCTCTTATAAGAAAAGGGGGCGAGGGAACATATCTTGGCCTTATCCTCGTCTGGGCCTGTCCCTTCGCCTTCCTCACCTGGACATTCTCGAGCTATTTTCTGATCAGCCTTCCCACGGCTTGCGTTGTGACTCCCATCATATTGCCGACGATTTATCTCTGGATCGTGGATGAGCTTGCTCTAGGGAGAGGAACATGGTCTATTGAATCTGGCACAAAGCTGGACCGGTGTGTGTGGGGTAGTCTTGAGTTGGAAGAAGCTACCTTTTTCCTCGTTACCAATGCTCTGATTGTCTTTGGCCTGGTCGCTTTCGACAGAGGCATGGCCGTCCTCAACACGTTTCCTGAGTTGTTTCCCGAAGTTCCAGGAACACCTCATCCTAGTCTTCTGCTCAAAGCCGTTATCATGGACCCTGCGAAGTATGATATGGAGCGGGTGAAGGGCATCCGGGACGCTGTTGCGACATTGCGGCGCAAGAGTCGAAGTTTTTACTTAGCCAGCTCGGTCTTTCCAGGCCGCCTTCGCATTGATCTTGTTCTTTTGTGAGTAACTCGACTGCCTCGCCTTACTAATTCTTCCTGATTATTTTTAGGTATTCCTTTTGCAGAGTAGCAGACGACTTGGTCGATGAAGCCCAGACCGAGACTGAAGCTTTAGGGTGGATCAACAAGTTGACTAGGTACCTTGATCTTGTCTATGCTTCCGAAGACCAGGCACCATCCTCCACTATCAGCAAATTCGTAGAGAATAACTTCCCAAAATCAACGAGGTCAGCTTTGAAACTTTTGCCGGCAAAGCTTCTTCCGAGCCGGCCGCTCTATAACCTTTTAGAAGGTTTCAAGATGGACCTATCGTTTTCAAACAATGATCTCAAGCAATCTAATACCCAGTTTCCTATCAAGGATGAATTAGATCTTCAGATATATGCAGATCATGTAGCCAGCACCGTTGGAGAGCTGTGCTTATGGCTCGTCTTCAATCATAGCAACACTAGACTACCAAGGCCTGAGGAATCCACCCTTATTCTCGCTGCTCAGACCATGGGTTACGCGCTGCAGTACGTCAATATTACACGCGATATCCTCGTAGACGCTGAGATAGGCCGAGTCTACCTGCCCACAAATTGGTTGAAGAAAGAAGGCCTGACACCACAGGACATTATCAGAAATCCTAGACAATCTAAAGTGGAAAGTCTCAGACAGAAGCTTCTTGATAAGGCTTTCAAGGAATATGAACGATCACGAGGCACGATGGAGATGCTACCCCCTGAAGTTCGCGGCCCCTTAATCGTCGCCGTGGAAAGTTATATGGAAATCGGCCGAGTTCTGCGAGAGAATCGCGGCGTCCCTTCAAGTACAAAAAGGGGCCGAGCTACGGTTCCTCTATCGAGACGTGTATGGGTCGCGTGGAAGAATCTCTCAGCCCAGTGACTTCGAAAGTGTGCAGTTGGATATGCGAATAATTCTTCTGAAATTCAGACATAAAAGCGCAGCGTAGACAAATTACCCCTTTTGTTTCTGAATTTGACCGTTACTACACATAACTGTTGAGAACTTCACGACATCAAACATTCAGTTTCTTAAAATATTGTCTATTTTCGCACACTGCTCGTAGTATTCATATTAAGCCGTGCTGTTAGCCGCAAGCAGCTTTCTGGATCATATGTTTGGCCGACTAAGTACTTACCTGAGGATTGATTTCAGGGTCTTTAAATCTACACAAGGATCGAACCAAAAATGTGCATATTGTTAAAACGCGTTATTCTCTCACCGCAAGATTGTACCTTACCTTTCGGTTGCACTAACAAGCCCAGCTGGGTGGCCATTTAGTGCTGCTAGAATGATGAATCATGAAGTGAGACTTTAGACTTCCAGCGTGCCTTGCATGTCATTTGTGTGCTTCTTTTCCCTAGCGCGGCTAGCATTCCCGGGCCGCCTTCTCGTATGTGTGTAATCCGTTCCTGGCAATGATGAATCAAGACATTGAATGAATATCAATATGTGACGGTTGTTGTATACGTACGTAGTATCGGATCTGGTTGAATTATTACGATCCCGTGGGATTTTGTGCTGCGCGAGCTTGGATGGAGTGTAGTGTGTCTCCTGTTTGATAGTGCAAGAGGAATCAGATGGTCAGCCTCTCCGTGAACTGTCTGTGTAAGTCAATGTCTTTGCCATCTGATTCGTCGATGCTAACGATGCTCGGCTTCTTAGATGATCGTGAACCGCCAGATATTGCTTGAAGAGCGACGATCCATGGTGGTTCATCTATTTCTCCTTCCATTGTTTGAGATATAATACATTTTCTATGATAATTGTTATTTTAAGTCTCGTTTTCTTTTCGTTGAACTGAGGTGCAGACAGAAATGTCTAAGTCAGGGAAGAAGAGGGCGGTAATCATCGGTGAGAATTTAACCAACCTGCAACTCACCACTTGCTTCATACCACTAACACCATATCAGGCGCCGGCACTGGCGGCATAGCGACAGCTGCTCGCCTCGCCAAAGCTGGGTTCTCTGTAACGGTATTAGAGAAGAACTCGTTCACAGGCGGACGATGTAGCCTGATCCACCACGAGGGGTACCGGTTCGACCAGGGGCCATCATTACTACTGCTTCCCAAGCTCTTCCAGGAGGCCTTCCACGACCTGGACACGACCCTCGAAGCCGAGGGCGTAGAGCTGCTGCGGTGTCCGACCAACTACAATGTGTGGTTCGCGGACGGTGAGACCTTCGAGCTGTCGACGGACCTCGCGCGCATGAAGGCGCAGATCGAGCGCTGGGAGGGCAAGGACGGATTCCTGCGGTATCTGGCGTGGTTGCGCGAGGCTCACCAGCATTACGAGCTCAGCGTCAGCGAGGTCCTGCATAAGAACTTTACTAGCTTTTTGGATCTGGTAGTGCCGCACTTCATCTTGACCGGCCTTAAGTTGCACCCCTTGCATTCCATCTGGAACCGCGCGAGCAAGTATTTCTGGTCTGAGAGGCTTAGGAGGGTCTTCACGTTCGCTACTATGTATATGGGCATGTCACCTTTCGATGCCCCCGCCACGTACTCCTTGCTCCAATATACAGAGCTCGCGGAGGGCATCTGGTATCCCAGGGGCGGGTTCCATGTCATATTACAGGCGCTTGTGAAAGTTGGCGAGAGGCTAGGGGTGGAATACCGACTCAACACGCCGGTGAAGCAAATCCTCACGCACCCAGACGGCAAGACAGCGCGAGGGGTTCAGTTAGAATCAGGCGAGACCCTCGAAGCGGACGTAGTCGTCGTGAACGCAGACCTCGTATACGCCTACTCGCACCTCTTCCCCCAGACCGCGAGCGTGCGGCGCTACGCCACGTCCTTGCGTCAGCGAGACAGTTCGTGCAGCTCGATCTCGTTCTACTGGAGCCTGTCGCGGAAAGTCCCCGAGCTGCAGACGCACAACATCTTCCTCGCGGACGAGTACCGGGAGTCCTTCGACGCCATCTTCGAGCGCCAGTCCCTGCCCCAGGAGCCGAGCTTCTACGTCAACGTCCCGAGCCGCATCGACGCGAGCGCGGCCCCCGACGGCACCGACGCCGTGATCGCGCTCGTGCCCACGGGCCACCTGCGCCAGTCCCGCGGCTTCGCGCGGTCGGACAAGGGGCTCCCGCGCGAGACGGAGGAGTGGCCCGCGCTCGTGTCCCGCGCGCGGCAGGCGGTGCTCTCGACCATCGCGGCGCGCACGGGCTGCTCGCCGCCGCTAGCGGACCTGATCACGCACGAGATCGTCAACGACCCGCGCGCCTGGGAGGCCAAGTTCAACCTGGACAAGGGGGCGATCCTGGGGCTGAGCCACAGCTTCCTCAACGTGCTGGCGTTCCGCCCGGGGACGCGGGCGCGCGGCGGGGTCCGGAACGCGTATTTCGTCGGCGCCAGCACGCACCCGGGCACGGGCGTCCCGATCGTGCTCGCGGGCGCCAAGATCACGGCTGAGCAGATACTGCAAGATTTTAAGTTGAGGGTACCGTGGAAGGGCGTGCCGAGTCGGATTCGGGACCGCGGGGTTCCGCAGACGGGGATGACGAAGCAGTTGGATCGGCTGCAGAGGCCGGGGTATGGGATGGTTGTATATATGCTGTTGGCGGTTTTGGTTGCGCTTGTGGTACATCTATGCCGTCCTATGTTAGATGTGTAAGTGTTTGGATTTTCATTTTTCTAGAGAATGCCTCCCGGCGTGTGGGCTAGATATCAACTCCGGTTATCCTTCGGAGTTCAGTATTAGGCCTTAGATCTTACTGTATGATGTCTTTGGTTTCTGGAAATAACATAGATTGTGAGTCTTGGGTCACCCCTCTGTGAAATGACCCTAGGCATCGCATCGTTAACAGTTGATCGCAAGAGTGAACCTGGCTTTTGAGAGCTAGTATATCTAGTTCTCATTATATATAATATCACACACAATTCAGTAAACGTGCTCTTATATCAAGACTAGAGGTAATTCAAATGTCCGGGTCTTGCATGTAGTCCAAACGTTTTGAATCACCAATTAGATATGAGATCTTCGTGAACCCCCTTTCTCAGTTCAGGCACGAGGATGCTCGACTTCTAGAGGCGAACTAACACACAGGTATGCAGAAGATATAAAGCGTAATATTTTTCTTTTGTCTAACAAACAAGATAGGAGAGTAACTTCAAATCGAGCTGTGTATACATATGTGTTTCATAATCGGCCCGATCGACCACATGTTGATTCTCAGTAACATCTCATTGTTTGTATCTGATGGCGCCAGCCATTTTGAATGGAGTATATGTAGCTGACCTTTATAAATTAATAATTTCCCTAACGGTACCGTTTGGTCATATGATGTGTATTGCTGACGCTAGCATTTCCAACGGCTAGGATTTAAGGGCGCAGGGGAGCAGGGGAGTAGATCTGTGCAGGGGTCTTGTCAATTCGAACCGTGATAAAGCGAGGCCTAGCTAGGGTAACTTTGAAACCTATTTATAGTATTCCATGATTATATCGCGACAGTTTACTACTGTGTCGATATAATGGTCTCACAGCTTTCATTTCTCGATTCCTCAAGTTCTAAATGTTATCTACAGGAGCACAAGAGTGCGGATGTTTTAATTGATTACCCTTTGAAATCCATGGTCCCTTGTCGGAGTGTATCTTCAACTTTTGCTAAACGCTGTGGCTCCGTGGGCAGAAAAGCACCCCTACTTCCATAACATGGGCACTCTACGTAGAATATAGACAGAAATAATCCTACATACTGCCACATACGACCATAGGACCTGGAAAACTCGGCATCCCGTCCGCTCTGCCCTAGATAAGCCAGATACCGCCAGATTAGTAGTTGGGTCGGTGACGACCAGCGAATCCCCGGTGTTGTATGTTTTTATTTTTCTAGTTTTGTTTTATAACTTTTTCTCTATTACGATACAAAGTATACCAGAGTGGAATATCATTTGTATTTTTCATACGGAGTAAGTTTCTTGACTTGTAAGCTTTAACCTTACATTGTCACACTAGCATTTATATATCGATAAGTTTCACAATCAACCTTTATAGTGATTGTCACTAAATATGGCAAGTAGCCTCTTGATTTCTTAAATCCTCACCTAGTTTCTATTTACCGGTAAGTACAAATTAGTAGCTTGTAGATTCATTATACCAAATTGGGTTCTTTTGTTTGATCTGCTGTTTTAGTGAGACGTTTCTATATCATCTAGTTATAAGCCGCTATCAAAACATCAAAAATGTCCAGGTGGCGTGAGACTCATATCGCGAAGTGTTCTCAAAGGATTTACAAGCCTAGCTACTATGACAATAAAAGAATGTGCCATTGAACCCGGTGGATTACAAGAGATCTCAGGGGTGGCGAAACAAAATTTACTTTATAACTTGGCATTGTTGGATACCGATGTGGTATGATGATGATGAATTTGTTAACGTCCGGGTGATATGGATGTGGTAGAAAGTATGATTGACAGTATCCACTCATAATAATGCTAGCTATGGTAAAAGCACTCGGGTTACAACATAAATACGAGAGAGCTTCCCTGAAGCTAGGTGAGGAAGTAGAGAGCTAGAGATAATAAACAGCAATACAATTACTCTTATCAATTCTTGGTAGTATCGCTTCTATCATTTCCCTTTCGATTCTAAGTCCTATTTCTTTCCAGCACAATGCAGTTCGCTTATATTGCAATGATCTTAGCCCAGGCAGCGGCTATTATGGCGTCGCCGATTGCTCAGCCAGAGAAGGAACAGTCAACGGTAATTAGCTTTCATTCTTTTAATTCACAACCATGGCTATGTTTCCTATAACGGGGGGGGGGGGGGGGGGGGGGGGGGGGGGGGGGGCGGGGGGGGCCCGGGGGGGGGGGGGGGGGGGGCGCGCCGGG